>OX382273.1:6762710-7362710 GCA_947507595.1 Pyralis farinalis
ATATATAATAAAAAACACGACTTGTGTAACATTTCATCTAAATATGCTTTACAGTATAGCAGTATGCTGGCTTCACAGTATGGAGTGGACTATCTGTTTATACATAACTTTGCTGCAACGTGTCAGCTACATACTCGGTTTTAATACTATATTTCATGGAAGATTTTATGTTTATAATAATAATAATAATAATAATTTATTAGACAATATACATACATAATAGACAAAATTAATATTACCCAGTAAACTGATATCTTAAATGTACATTGCTTAAATTAACCTAGATTTGTATTACTAGTAACTTCCACACTAGACTTAGCGTCTGTGTCGTGGAATTCACATATAAACTTTTCCAATTACAATGCGATAATGGACAACATAGGTATGTACTTTACAATAGTAATCTCAGATTTTATAAATAAAGTTAAAACATGCGTGTGACCGTGTGTGTGAATGTGGTTCTGCGCGCGAGTGTGTGAGTGTATGTGTGTGTGTGCGTGAAGGGTGTGTATAGATTCTTCTAAATGTTATTCGGTTACTTTGAGTAATTGTTCAGTTTCTGTGTATGAAAGCGTGTGAAGCGTACTTATTATTAGTTTTTTAGCCTCGACAATTTGGTGTTCTTTTATGTTGCAAATTTTACATAAACGATTGTAAAGGAACGGATGCAAGAAAGATGGGAATCTCCTTAAAAAGCTAGTCCTAACTTGTGGAACAGAAATTTTGAATACCCTATTTAGTAACATATTTTTGTATTCTTCAGATTTTATGACCACCTTATGGACCATCGTTGTAACTTTTAAGATATATAACTTACGTACGCTTAGCAAGTCACATTCTCGATAAAGTAAATCGGTTGAAAACCGAAACGGCTTCCGCAGCATTACTTTGAGCAGGGATCTTTGGGCTCTTTCAAGAGATATAATTTTTGTAACAGCTGAGCCTCCCCAAATTACAATACAATAACTCAGGATAGACTGACATATTGCACGATATATTTGTTTTAATAGCGATAGCGGTGCCACATTTCGAAGTTGTTTTATTGGATAAATTAGCTTACGTACTCTTTCAGATGTTATTGCGATATGTTCTTCGAAAGTAAGTCTCTCATCCAACATTACACCGAGATATTTAAGACTCTTTGTTCTTTCTATTGCAATACAGTTACAGTCGCTTGAGGTTTGCAACTGAAAGAGCGTACAACTATGAACTCTAATATCTAAGCACAAGCGAGGTTCCGAGGCTGCTGTTTTTTGGAAGCACATGTATTTTGTCTTTGCTGTGTTAAAGGATAGAAGATTGTATTTTAGCCATTTAGCAATTTTAGAAAGACCCATCTCAACAGCAGCGAAGGTAGATTCCCAGTTTGATCCATGGAAAATGATTGCAGTATCATCGGCATAGCACATTATGTCCGCAGCTGATAGTTGGATCGCCATTATGTCGTTGATATAGAGTAAAAACAGGCTGGGCCCCAATATACTGCCTTGTGGTACTCCAAACTTCACGTCGTTTTCCTCACTTACGTTTGCATCGACCCTAACACATTGCCTGCGACCCGTCAAGTAACTGCGAAACCACTTCAATGGAATTCCTCTAATTCCCGATAATTCTAATTTGGCTAATAGAACTGGCTTAGACACTGTATCGAATGCCTTTGCTAAATCAAGAAAAACACCGATACAGGCTTTTCCTTTATCCAAATGCCCGGAAACCAAATTCGTTAGAAGGGAGATTGCATCTTCAGTTGATTTACCTTGACGGAATCCAAATTGCTTTTCTGAGAAGACGCTATTTTTCTCCAAGAAACTTATGAGACGTCTGTTAATAACTTTCTCCAGAATTTTGGAGAATGCTCCCAGCAGTGAAATAGGTCTATAGCTGTTTGGATTTCTTTTGTCGCCACAAGTTTTATACAAGGGAACAACAGCAGCGGTTTTCCATTGATCCGGAAAAGTTCCTTCCGTCATGCTCAGGTTTGAAATGTGTACGAGTGGTTTAATAATATGTTTCAATAAAACTTTCAATAGTCGATTGTTAACACCATCGATTCCTGGAGCACTATCTAGTTTAAGTCCTGCTATAATCCCCTCTATCTCTGATTCATCCGTCGGCCTTAAGAATAGTGTTGCCATTGGAGTATGTTGCAGTTTAACTTTGGTCGCTAAGGATTCTTGAGATTCTTTAATTTCATCAAGGATCGTATTCGCTAGATTTTGCCCTATAGTCGAAAAATGTGTGTTATAGTAATCTAGCGATTCCTGTATATTACTTTTGGACGATATTATTTCTGAGTGTTGATTTCTTGGTTTTTGTGTATAGGTTATATCTTTAATTACAGTCCATAGTTTCTTAGCATCATTCTGATTCTCTGCAAGTCTGTTTTCCTCATATTTATGTCTAAGTTTACTAATTAATTTCCTGTAAAAATTTCTATAACGTTTGTATGTCAGTTGGGCAATTGAATTGTCAGGGCTATTTCTTGCAATATTATGCAATCTGTCTCTGTTTTTTGAACATTTTATAAGACCTGGTGTCATCCATGGTTTTATAATTAGTTGAGAGCGCCTAATTGAAATAATATTAGTATTATCATCTATAATTTTATTAAATATATTTGTGAAACAGCTGACCGCCTCATTAACTAGTGTTTTATTTGTTACATCTATCCAGTCTACTTTTTCAAACTGTGACACTATACTTTCATAATTTAGTTTTCTAATAAATGTTTTTTTGCTTATCGGTTTGATATGGTTTGTTTTTACGCCAGCTATGACAATATCGTGATCAGTAATACCTGTTTTACAAATTACAGAACGCATCAAAAATCTAGATGATACCATTATGTGGTCCAGACATGAATTTTCACGAGTTGGTAAAGTTACAATTGGTACCAAACCCATTTCTGCCATTAAACAGAGATATTCGTTACTTTGAGTATCAATATTGCCAAGACATATGTTTATATTAATATCACCTGCCAAGACTACACACGGAGTACCTTTTATGTTTCTAACAACGATATTTAATGAGTTGAAAAAATTGTCCATATTTCTAATGGAAGGCGTTCGGTATATGCCCAAAATAGTGAAATAATTTGGGACACTCACGGATAGACAATTTGCATCATGGATGTCCGGTTCATCTACTATGCAATTCCATATATTTTTGACAAAAATTACGACACCACCACATTTATTCAAATATTTCCTAGTACGATAAGATGTGTACCCATTTATCGATGGAATGAGCGAATGATCATTTATCCAACATTCCGATAAAATCAATATGTCAATGTCCATATTAATACGTAAAAATGACACCAGAAAATTGTCAAAGTTCTTCTGTATACTTCTGATATTAAATGTTAGAACCTTCAGATTATAGAAATTGGTTATAAATTCATGACATTGTTCGGGAGCCTCAACAAATCGACAGCTTGCTGCAGACGAATCGATATCTTGAATAATATTAATTTCAGTCATTATTAAAAATAAGTATAATCTTAGGTGTTTTATAAATATAAACAATTACAGCAAACTGTCGATTTTTGTTATACATCACAAATAGGTAGTGAAACGCGTGATTTCTAATTATAGATTTAAACTGCAGGTTCAGTAGTTTAGTGTATAAGTATGTCGATGTGTGTAAATATGTATATGTACATGAGTGTATGTGTAACTGTGCGGTCAAAAGATATATTACAACAATTAATAGTAGAAAAAAATAATCAAAATAAGAATACTTCAAGAAGCGTGAACACAAACAAGGAGATTCTGAGATGATGTGGACATATTGGAGACATTTATTGTTGACTGGCAGATACCATTGTCGGTGTAATCGTCTGCCCAACTGAACAAAGACGAGCGATATCTTTATGCGAGCGAATTTGTATGGCGCCTGCTCCTTCTTTTTTCCTAATGTATACGGAACCGTTATTTGTCCAACAAAACTTAAATCCGGCCTGTTTTGCGTGCAGCCTGGCATCTCGAAATAACAACCTATTTTCCCTTGTCAACCGTTCATTTATATAAATATTATGCTTCAATCCACTCACTTCTATGTCAGTCGTGTTGAGAGTCCTCCGAGTCTTTGCATTTTTAAGGAACTCATCCCGCTTAGCCCGCCTAAGAAAGCGCACCACTAGCGGACGAGGTGGCAGGTGGTTATCTTCCATTTTATTACCACGGGGTCCTTGTCTAGCGACATATTCGAAATCACCGTCTGTCAAACTCACGCCAATCTTCGCTGCTGTTGTAAGCAAAATATGCTGTGGACTTTCCTGCGAGCTTTCTGTAACTCCAATAATCTCTAACTCATTCCTGTGCGCCATTTGAGCCTGATAATTAAGGCGGTCTTTTAGCTCCTCAATAGTATTATGTAATAAGATCACATCGTCATTCCGATCCTCAACCACCCTTATTCGAGAATCAAACTGCGAGAGCTGCGATGCGAAATCATCGAGACGTTCATGACAACGAGAAAGTGATGATACAGCTTCTGTAAGTTGAGTCTTAACTGTATACATCTCCTGACGCAGTAGCCTAAATTCCGCAGTCAAGTCTCTAAGCTCGTCAAATGAGCAAGTCAATTGGGCGTCGGTACCTGTACTAGTTTTAGCCTGAGTTACAAACTCAGATGTAGTAATACTCGTACCCCTGACTGGTGTTAACGAATTATCTCCTCCTTTTTTTTGCCGCACAGCGACATTCTGGACATGTCCAGGTAGGTATCTGCTCCGGTGATATAAAAGGGATGCACTGTGGGTGGAAACTATTTTTGCAACTAGAAGCTTTACACACTAGGGGGTTCTTTTCAGTAATCGGTTTATTACATGAGCCACAATTTTTTGTCGCTGGACTGCGCGGGCGTGGCATTTTCACAAGAAGCTAAATCAAATACTTGATAAAACAAGGGCGTTTAAAGCTACCAGTTTAGTAGTAAATCCGCTAAAGTGGCAACACTATTGATGCGTGATAGT
Source organism: Pyralis farinalis (assembly GCA_947507595.1). NCBI lineage: Eukaryota > Metazoa > Arthropoda > Insecta > Lepidoptera > Pyralidae > Pyralis > Pyralis farinalis. The sequence goes on from OX382273.1 coordinate 6,767,692, forward strand.
AATGAATCACGTTGAGCGATCCGCTTTGCGTCGATCCAACTGAGTTGAATGTAAAGTTTGGATCGTAAATGTTTTTGTGGTATCTTCAAAGCACACTCGAATTCTTATTGCACTGTTGTAGTTAAAGTATAAAATTAACTGCTACACCAGAAATGAACGCGGATCACAACTTTAAAACACTCTCCCGATTTTTTATTTACGGAGCACAATCGTACACGTCTGTTGTCACTAGGCGCGCAACCTACCCTCAATACCCTATCCTTATGAGAATACTTTTGGGGATATTGGTATTACGCGATTATATCCATACTTCTCCTGTTGTTACAATGAAAATTAGTTACATCTTAACAATGTTTCCGCATCAGATGGTAAGCGGTCACCGCAGCCTATTGACGCTCGCAACACCACGAGGATATCTCTCGCGCGCTGCCAATCTTGTGACCTAAGGATGTTTCGTCACCGTAGCCAGTAATCTCTCTGCCATATCTCACCCTTCAAACCCTTATGTAAATATAGCTGCGTGGCGGTAGAAATAGGTGAGACAGAGGTACCCATGCAGACGACTTTTGTCTCCCTCTTCGCGCGAAGTAAAGAAGGTTCTCTTCAATCCTCTAAATTCCTATCCAATTTCTAAATAGTGATAGATAGATAGATAAACCATTTATTTGTATCTCCATGACACACAACAGTAAATATTAGCAGGTAAACAATGAGCAAACACCAAATACAGTAATAATCGCACAATAAATTGTGTGTCGCAGTGATACAGAAAGGCAGCGGCTCAGTGCATTATTTGCTCAAAGAGCAAACCACTGATTTTCAGCAGCTGCCTGAAAATTAAGGAGACGCATGCAGGAATAACGCCACGGATGTTATGTAATACATATATATATATATATATAGAATAAGTATCTATGCATAAATACTCACAACTTATGAAACTTATGAACAGTCTGTGTATGAGTGTGAAAATGGATTAATATAATTAAAACCAGCAGCGAAACTTAGCGAGGTTACGGGCACACAAAGCCACTCATACCCATAGTGCGTATATTTGAGTTATCTAGCGATAAATTCTAAACAGTTGGTCAGAAACTATTTTAGGGACAAACATGTTTTTGTTTTGCCAATACAAACATCTGTAACTGAGGACGTAGAAGGTAGCTTATTATGTTTGTTACTATGTTTTGACTTACGTACTAACGGAAGTTCATTGAATTAATTTTACCAGAGGGAGACTTTGTACAAAAGTCGTATATTTATATAGCTGTGTTCCGGTTTGAAGGGTGAGATATGGCAGACAAATTACTGCGTATTGTGACGAAACAACGTTAGGTCACAAGATTGGCAGCGCGCGAGTAACATCCCCGTGGCGTTGCGAGCGTCAATAGGCTGCGGCGACCGCTTACCATCTAATGCGGGCCGCAAGCTTGTTGGCCAATCTAGTTGTATAAAAAAAATATATTAAAATATATTAATATCTCACGAGTATTTTTTTTTATACAAGAGATATCATATACTAAACAATAATAATAATAAAAAAAAAAAAAAAAAAAAAAAACTTGTCATTGCTACACACATATTTTGTAATTATTTTATTTTATTTGTTAATTTGCAATAATTGAACTAGAAACCACCGAATTTATATAAATCAGGACATTTACTACATGGACTAAATATAATTACAATACAACTCGAAAATAATAAAATGAAAATAAAGAAACCAAATATGACGAACAATAATGACATGTGTCAATCAATACGTATACAAAACCAAAATGAAAAGTAAAGGAAATAATTGTGAATACGACAGATAAGAGAAATGATTACGAGATCGAAAAGACAAGGGACCAACGCACGCCCACCACCACCGCCCACCTCGTCAAGCTCCACGTCGTCGGAGGAACAGTACGTGACACCTCCGACATCCAGTGTGTCGAGTGACGTGGATAGGCCACAGCCGCCTCCGTCGCCGCCAAGACCTGCGCGACGTAGAGGGCGGCCCCCACTGCCGGCCAGCTTAGGGCCTTCGAGGCACCCTGCCTCGCGACGGGCTCCCGCTGCCGGTGGTGTAGTGCGACGCATGAGGTGGACTAATACAATAAATGAAAACGTCATGCGCGCCTACTTTGGGGCAACAGAGGGGGGAACCAATCTCAGTGCGTACCGTGCTCGGATGCTTCCTTTGTTTCAGGTGCTTGAACCAACTGTCACCGTATCAGTTCAACGTCTATCGGATCAGGTGAGGGCCATCCAACGTTGTCAAATGTTAGATGAGCCTACACTTGAGCGGCTACGTCGACAAGCGCAACCTGTTTACACAATCGCCGAGGCAGGTGAAGGTTTTACTGCCGCGATGCCGAATATAACATCACATTCGTCACCGTTGCAGGAGGATAATGAGCCGATGCATGACGATTTTGTAAACATAAACGTAAGTACAACTCAGGATAATGAGCCATTGAGGAGAGCGTTGAATGATGCGATTCTTGAATATAGGTCTATCCCGATTAACCTAAGGCCACGTCTACCTCGTTTACCCATTCATAAACGAAATATGGCGCTTATGGGGGCTCTAGATTGCTTACTAGAATCTTATTTGGGATCTAGTCAAGATCTAGCTGATACCCACTCGATTCTCTACTGCGCTGCCATAGCGGCTTGTCGTGTAGCTCAAGTCAAGTTTCCGAATAGTGATCGAGCTGCACGACCAGCTGTCAATATACCAGCATGGCAGGCGAGAATCGAGCGGCGTATCAGTGCAGCTAGGACCCTTATCGGCAAGCTAATCTGTTTCAGGTCGGGTAATAATCGCCCAAGAGTTATGCGCTTTGTGCACCAAGCATTTTCTGGGACTAATATTAGGACTCAGGATTATATGCAATGGGTCACAGAGCGCATAGACTTCCTGAAGCAGAAAGTTTATGCATGGGCAAACCGTATTCGACGGTACAGGGAACGGATCGACAGATATCATCAGAATCGTATCTTCCAATGTGATCAAAGGAAGGTATACCGAAATTGGGAGAGACCCAGTTGTTGTGTGGTTGATAGGCAGCAGCCGAATGCTGACGCCATATTACAATTCTGGCGAAGCATTTGGTCGGTGCCTACCAACCACACGGAGGGAGAATGGATGAACGGTGTCGGGAGGGCATGTGAATCGATAGGAACCATGGAAGCTGTAAATATTAGTCCTCAGGACATTAGTTGTGCAATCCGTCAGGCACATAACTGGAAAACTCCAGGACCAGATGGATTGCACAACTTCTGGATTAAATGGTTCCGTCATTCACATGCACTTTTGGCATCGCAATTCCAGGACGCCCTCAACGCTGGATCTCTACCTACTTTCATGACCACCGATATAACCTTCCTGCTCTATAAGGATGGTAGTACCACGGAAGCAAAGAACTACCGACCCATCACATGTTTGCCAACGATGTACAAACTCCTTACATCCATTCTGAAAACTAAAATTACTAAGCACATTGATGCACAAAATATTTTGGCCATTGCTCAGAATGGATGTAGGGCTGGGTCTCGTGGTACTAAAGAGCTTCTCCTCATTGATACTACTGTTTGCCAACAGGTCCGTAGGAACAGGAAAAGCCTTTCCGCTGCCTGGATTGATTACAAGAAGGCCTTTGATTCGGTGCCCCATTCTTGGCTGAGACGGGTGTTGGAGTTGTATAAAGTAGATGCAACTCTACGCTCCTTTCTCAGTTCATGTATGGGGCAGTGGACCACAGTACTTTGTCAGCCAGGGGGCGGGGATTCTCTTGGGTCTGCGGATCCGATAAGGATTGAACGTGGCATCTTCCAGGGCGACAGTCTGAGCCCGGTATGGTTCTGCCTAGCTCTGAACCCACTTAGCACTTTGTTAAGGGACTCAGGGCTGGGTTTCCGACTTCGCAGCGGGGGTGAGGTCATTTCTCACCTGCTATACATGGATGACCTCAAGTTGTTCGCACCAAAGAAACCAGACTTATTGAAATTGCTAAAAGTAACGGAAACTTTCAGCAACTCCATAGGTATGGAATTTGGTGTTGACAAATGTGCGGTCGTACATGTAAATCAGGGTAGAGTTGTAAATTCCGATAGTTTACAACTCTCAGAGACCATGTCCCTCAGATCTCTCTCTGAAGTCGGAACATATAAATACCTTGGTATGTCGGAATCCTTAGGTATAGCTGACAGGGACATAAAGCAATCGGTGACGGAACGATTCTTTGGTCGCCTGACAAAAGTACTGAAAAGTCTCTTGTCAGGCGGAAACAAGGTTCGGGCCTTTTGGGTTATGCCACTGTTAATATACACTTTCGGCGTACTAAGGTGGACTCAGGCTGAGTTAGATGCCCTGGATGGAAAGGTCCGAAAATTGCTAACAACGTATCGCATGCATCACCCACGATCGTCGGTGATGAGACTGTACATCCCACGGAAAGATGGGGGTCGTGGCTTTTTAAATGTCAAGACCTTACATAACCGTGAGGTGTGCAAACTCAGGGACTATTTCCTACACTGTGAAAGTGGGATGCACCGCGACGTTGTTGCAGTCGACAAGGGCCTTACGCCACTATCCCTGGCGAACGAGAACTGGCGCAAACCACTGGTGCTCACTACTCAAAACCGCAAGGAAGTATGGAAGAGCAAGGAGTTACACGGGAGATTCTACCGAGCTCTTAATGGGGCTGATGTAGACTCTCTCGCGTCGGTGGCCTGGCTACGTTTCGGTGACCTCTTTGGGGAAACTGAAGGTTTTGTCTGTGCAATTATGGACGAAGTTATCAAGACGAACAACTACCGGAAATATATCCTGAAGGACGGTACGGTCGACATTTGTCGAGCATGCCACCGTCCTGGTGAGTCACTCAGGCATATAGTTTCCGGTTGTTCTCATCTTGCTAACGGCGAGTACTTACATAGACACAATCAAGTAGCTAGGATCATTCACCAGCAACTTGCTCTTAAATACGGCCTTGTGAGTACCGAGCTTCCATATTATAAATATGCACCAGCGCCAGTTCTCGAGAACGGTAGTATCACGCTCTACTGGGACCGGTCAATTATCACAGACAGGACTATTGTCGCCAATAGGCCCGATATTGTGATAATAGATCGGGAGACACGCCGTGCAGTTCTCGTTGACGTTACCATTCCTCATGACGAAAACCTCGTGAAAGCTGAGAAAGAGAAACTTTCTAAGTACTTGGACTTGGCTCATGAGGTTACCGCCATGTGGCGTGTGGACTCGACGATAATTGTTCCAATAGTCGTGACAGTAAACGGGCTTATAGCGAAGAGCCTCGACCGATATCTTGAGAGGCTCTCGCTTGGCAGTTGGGTCAAGAACCAGATTCAGAAGGCGGTTCTTTTGGACACGGCCCGTATTGTGAGAAGGTTCCTCACTCTGGAGCCCTGACCACCGGTAGCTTGGGTCTTCGCTTCGCTACCGGCGGGTACCCCCTTTTTTATATTTTTAAATGTATTTATTTTTATATAAAATCTTTATATTTAAAAATGTATTTAAAGTGTATAAATAAAGTATAATAATAATAATAAATATTCTCGGACAAATTACACAGCGCCACCTAGCCCCAAAGTAAGCGAAGCTTGTGTTATGGGTGCTAGACAACTGATAAACATACGTAAATACATTTTTTTTTTGTAAATACATACTTATTATACATAGAAAATACCCAGACCAATACAAACAGACATGTTCATGCACACAAATGTTTGTTCTGTGTGGGAATCGAACCCATGAGCGTTGGTGTCAAAGTAGCGTAACAGCGCGTTTCACCACTGCGCCACCGAGCTCGTCTCACAGACGAGCTCGGTGGCGCAGTGGTGACAAACAAACAAACAGACAAACAGAAAAATATTTTTTCAAAATAACCATTCGTCAAACATAACGAAGTAACAAAGCGCATCATAGCTGCCCGCCTGGGGAAATACCTCCACCTTACAGAAAAGCGCAGTCAAATAACAACTCCCTGGAGAGTTGTTCCATTCCTGCGAGTAAGTATGGTTACCAGTAAGTAGTTGATGTCAGCAACCTGTGTTTTACTTATACTTATAACACATATATGTAATAGATACAATAATAAATAAATAAATATTGTCAGACAAATTACACAGCGCCATCTAGCTCCAAAGTAAGCGAAGCTTGTGTTATGAGTACTAGACAACTGATAAACATGCGTAAATTATTTTTTTTGTATATGCATACTTATTATACACAGAAAATACCCAGACCAAGACAAACAAGAGAGAGGTAGGGCACATCAAAGCAGCCCGTCTGCGGAAGTACCTCCACCTCACAGAAAACCGCAGCCAAATAACAATTTCCTAGAGGGTTGTTGTGTTCATGCGCGTCAGTGAAGTCACCAATAAGCTCCCAAGGAGTTGCTGTGTAAGAAACAGAGGCGACATCGCGCGAATGATACTTAATACACGCATTAATAGGCTACGGTACCCGCTTTACATCAGGAAGGCCGTATACTTGTATGCCTCCATACGTAGTATAAAAACAAACAGACATGTTCATGCACACAAATGTTTGTACTGTGTGGGAATCGAACCCACGAGCGTTGGTGTCAAAGTAACGCAACAGCGCGTTTCACCACTGCGCCACCGAGCGCCAATGTGTGTACAAAGTAAACAATATATATTTTATGTCAATATTATTATATAGTTATTTAGCAATAATCTACACTTTATGCGTCAGTTTGACCACAGAAGAATATATATTTGATATTGTCAGATTTAAATTAACAGCATTTTATTTTATTGAATTTATATTCGTAACATATGTTATACATACATTTTATCTTTCTGCACTTCTTCTTTTTAACTTTATTTGCCAAATCTCACTGCAATGTGCTCACGCAAAATGTTGTACAATGTTATTCCTTCGCGTATTAATATATAGATTACATGTAGTCAGTCTAATGACCTCATTTTACCTTACCGGTAATCCGACTCACTAGCAGAAACTCAACAACCATCTTAAAAGTTATTATTGGACCGCAGTTTTCTGTGAGGCGGAGGTACTTCGTCAGTCAGAATGCTTTGATACGCCCTACAAATAATTGCCCTGTGTGGGCATAGAACGAATGTTGGTGTCAAAGAAACATTGCTAACTGTCGCGCCAACACTTTTCGTGTTTATCACACCTATCTCGGTATGATCAACACGTTCAGTGTTGGCGCGATAAATATAAGATATAGTATTGTCTTAGGTTTTCGCGATTGTTACACATTGAATTAAACAATTTTTAACGGAAGTATCGCGTGTTTTATTTATTTTGTTGAACCCGACGTTTCGATTTGCTTTGCAGCATCTGTGGTCGCAGCAAGACTTCCTGCGACCACGGACGCTGCAAAGCAAATCTTTGTTTTACTAGTACTTATAACACATATGCTGCAGAGCATTCGAAACGTCAGGTTCAACAAAATAAATAAAACGCGATACTTCCGTACTAGATAAGCTTCATTTGTAGTTATATCAACTTAACATAGACCCGTTTAGTGTGAAAATATCTAACATATAGTAAGAGTAAGTATATTTAATAACATACTCGTTAGAAACATTCGTTTTGTACACTGGCCACTTAAATAACACTAAACTGACTAAATATGTCACTTTTAAGAGAGGTAGGGCGCATCAAAGCAGCCTGCCTGGGGAAGTACCTCCACCTTACAGAAAATCGCAGCCTAATAACAACTCCCTACAGGGTTGTTATGTTCCCGCGCGTGAGTGAGGTCACCAGTGAGCTCCTAAGGAGTTGCTGTATAAGCAGCAGAGGAGGCATCGCGCGAGTGATATATGTTACAAGCGTTAATAGGTTACGGTAACTGCTTTACATCAGGTGGACCGTATGCTTGTACGCCTCCAGACGTTGTATAAAAAAAACTTACCAAACAGAAGCTCCACTTTTTATTTCAACCATAGGTAAAGAACTAACTACTCCGCCACAAGGCTCGTCAAAGTCGTTAGTAACTTTAAATCCTGGTTAATCGATGCTATAAAAACGTATTGCACACTAATTGATGCCATAAAGAACGTACTGCAATCCAACATTCCATTGTTCCCAAGTTTCAATCTGATTGCGCAATCAACTTTTATTCGATACATTGAATGTCATCGATAGTCATCAAAACGAGTTTTTCCCAAATTGATCTCGGCTTTAAAATTTATTCCAAGTTTAATAATGTGGGCAAAAGAAATATGCAAATTATTCGAAAGACTTTGCACTTTGTTCGTTAATTTCTTATATATGTTAGAACTTAATTAAACAATTTGAAAGCATTTTAAATATTTGAAATATATGTTACATATATTATTAACTAATCCCGATCACAATTTCAGTTGATTTAATGTTTATAGGAATATTTATATAAATTATATATTACAGCGTACATGAAAAGAGCTATGAATGTGAAAGAAGCGAGTGAAGTGTGTAAGGACCGCGTCTTATGGCGCTCTGTTCACTCTGCCTGCCCCGCAAGGGACCTGAATATATACATACAAATATACATTATATGAACATCAGTAATAGCCTAGTGAATAAAGAACTGACTGGGCCACAGTTCGAATCCTCGCATTTATGTAAATTTCGAATTTTTGTAAATCCATTAAAATATTTGATTCTGACGAGCTCGGTGGCGCAGTGTTGAAACGCGTTGTTACACTACTTTGATACCAACGCTCGTGGGTTCGATTCCCACACAGTACAAACATTTGTGTGCATGAACATATCTGTTTGTCTTGGTATTTTCTATGTATATAATAAGTATGTATTTACAAAAAAAAATGTATTAATGTACGTTTATCAGTTGTCTAGTAACCATAACACAAGCTTCGCTTACTTTGGGGCTAGGTGGCGCTGTGTAATTTGTCCGACAATATTTATTTATTTTATTTATTTATAATGATCACTTGCTCGGCGGTGAAGGAAAACATCGTGAGGAAACCCACGGGTCCAAGAAATTGAATTTCGAAAGACTTGTGAGCTAACCTAAGAAAGGTCTGGTTTTCCCTCTGGGTTGCGTAGGTCCGACAACTCTCCATGTATAAATCAGTATCTTCGCCTAATCCTTAGGCTTAGGTAGTAGACCCTGACAATCCTAATGGATTAAGAAACGGGATAACGCTAAGAAGAAGACTTTATGTCAACTGGAATTATTTTAGAGTATTTGCTTCATAGGATTGTGAGATATTATAAAGGAATGATATCTGTGACAGATGGACAGACGGACGGTTTTATTTTATAAATGCTAAATTAGTCATACGTAATTCTATCTTCCACGTATTCCAATAAAAAATATCGAAAATGGTATGTAATAAAGCAGAGAAATGAAATTGAGAGAGATCTGCGCATCTGACATCTACTTATACCAATAAAAATATTTAGAGTGTATACCTTGAAAGTTATACAAATATTTAAAAAGCTATGTGTATTTGAAAAATATTTTACTCGGGTCGTCTAGTGGATATTTGCGACGCTTAAATTATATTTTGAACCCTTTAATGTAGACATATAGCAGCGAGGCTGAGAATTAGCAACATACGAATACTGCTTATGTTAGAAGCATCCATAAATTACAATAACTCACAGAATTAATAATTGACGATTGCAGGCATTATTATTAATGTTAAGCTTAATGTTTGTTTCTCATTTGACATAGTAAAAAAAACAGTCGCCTACTTATATTTTCTACGGTTGATCAACAAATTCAAAGTCGATGATCGCCAAGGTAGATCCACTGAACGTCACGAGGCGTAGAGTGATTTTCAAACATTAAGTAAAATAGTGCAAAAAGATTCAGTCATATTTGATTCTTACCACTTTGTGTTCTTCTGGCGGTGACATGCATCTACTCATTGGATAAAAAGTATAGATCAAATCGTCCGTAAAATAGCATTTTGCGGTAGTTACCGCGAAATGCTCTTTTGATTTTATTATCAAGACATATCTTCCTGCTAGCGTTATCCCGTTTTCTAATTTAAATTAGGATTACCAGGTCCACTACCTAAGCCTAATTTCTACATGAAAAGACTGCTGTCAGACCTCCACAACCCTGGGGAAAAACCAGATCTTCCTTAGGTTACATCAGAAATTATAGGTATTTCGAAATATAATTTCTCTGAAGCGCGGGTTTTGTCACGATATTTGTCTTCACCGTCGAGCAAGTGATAATTACAAAATGTACATAAATCCGAATACTTGAATTTTAGTGGTACATGCCTCCGCCAGGATTCGAATCAGGAATCTGTCGGTTAATAGGACGATTATTTATCCACTGGGCTTTTACCATTCTCAACTGCTCAGTTATCTAGCCATATATTAACAGTGAGGTATGTAAGGATCGAGTCGCGTGGAGCTCGGTTCTCTCTGCCTACCCCGTAAGGGATTTGGCGTGAAGTTATAGATAGATAGATATTAGCTTTGATCTGTTAGAAAAATATTTATTACATTTAACTATTAACAAGAGATATTTCAACAAAATATGTCTTGTTTTCTTGTTTTCATTATGAGGAGACAAATAGGTGGAGGAAGAAGGAGAGATGAAAGAGAAAAACAAGCTGTAAATATAAAATTGGGCAACTTAATATAAAGAAATTCGATGAAAGAAACTGGAGCAGGAATGCTGAATAGCTGTGGAAACAGGAGTAGAAAAGTAACTACAGTTTTCGTAACTGTGTTTTTGTTTTATACAACATAGGGATTCTCGTAGACTAAGAATGCTCACAATACAAGAAGTAACCTCAGTTGCTCCCACAATAACCTCCAATGAGGTAGAACAATTATTTACTGTACTCTTCTGTAAGATACGCAAGTAAAGAAAAACACTAGCAAGGGAAAGCAGTAACACGAAATAATAAATTTTACTAACTTTCAACTTTTATATAATTTGCAATTACAAAACCAGTTGAGAATGCGCTAGCTTGCATTGCCAGAGGAACACCTAGCTCGTCTATTATAAAACAATTCATTTTTTTTTTTATTTGTCTGCCATTTTGACCATGTTCCTGAGATACGAACGGTGTACCTGACCAGGGCTATATGTAAAATGTTTCTTAGTATTGTAAAAAATTAAAGTTTCACGGCTGTTTACAATATTATTGTAGGTACGGGACTTACCGCGATTTGTTTTTAATATTTCCCCGATATTTCGGCGACGTTGGAGTCGGCGAATAGATAAAGTCGTTAAGAGCACACATTTTTTTTTAATATTCACACTGTCTATGCTATGCTGACAAAGCCGAAGCCTTTCCGATAGTTCCTATATAAATTAAATTTACATATATTCAGACAATGTAGGTATTTTAAAGGTAGATACCTCGCAAAAACTACAATCCCAAATACCTACGATTAAAACCCTTATAATCTAGTCAACGTTTTTCTCATAATTAATTTCCCAATTCCACGTAGCCCTTGATAATCTCTATGTACATTTATGGTGAGTGGTACATTTGAAAAGTTAACAGCGGCAGAATAGTTTTTAAGAAATATAGTAGTGCTTTTTAAAAAATATTTCGCCTTCTCTTTCTTCTTGTTCAAGCTTGACAGAGCAATGAGCAAGTCATCATTAATAAATCATTATTTAAAAATATTTATTTATTTTTAACGTTACGAAAAATGTAAGAAACGTAACTGAACGGTAACGCTGCACCTGCCATTAGATGACAGTTATGATAATCAAGCAAACATTCGTCGAAGCCCCGCGAAAATGAATATATTTGTTTCACTATTTTAATAGAAAGTGTAATAGATGTTACTTTTTTGTCAATTTTTTTGAAAAATTAAAGGTTTATATAATATATGTAATATAATTACAGGTTATTTACTTTGTCTTAGTGTGGGTGTTTTTAAATGTACATATTATGACTATTAAATTACAAAAAAACTTATTTATGTATGCTTGTCAGTTACAGAGTTATGCTTAGTTTGAGACTGGATGGCATTGTGTGATTTTTTTATACTACGTCGGGAGGCATACAAACATACGGCTCACCTGCTCGCATACTCTCTGCTGCTAGCACGCCAACTCCTTAGGATCTTACAGGTGACCTTACTCACACGCAGGAACACAACAACCCTCCAGGGAGTTGTTATTTGGCTGCTGACTTTCTATATATACGAATACGTTACGGCACGGTACCAGACATGCAGCATTGATGCGCCCTACCTCTCTTAATAAATTGATTTGTCCGAGAATATTTATTACTTATTTGTTATTATTTTATTCAAATAAAACGCAAAAGCTATGCTTTAATAATTTTGATACCTAAAGTATTTTAATATGTATGGTACATAGTGCATGGATAGATTTTCACAGTGAGTTGTCGCTATAATTATATCGATGGCATTAATTTTAGGTTTGTATTTTTGTGGAAAATTTGTAGGAATCTGCTTGAATTGATATAATTAAACATAAATAAGTGTATTAGAGTATTCAATTGATACAAATACGTTAAAATTTGCATTGAGACATAGCACTATTTTAAAACGACGTTTGCTACGCCATCTCTTGCAAGTTTTTAAAACAAAAAATATTTTGTTCCCGTTGGGTACCCATGCAATTGGTTCTTCTTCATTAGCATCATGTATACAAACTTATGCAATAAACATTTTTTCTTCCGCTATTATCTCAAGACTTAACACCAGATATAAAAGGTTGTGCATAATTAACCATGTGTAACCGGATTAGGTAGAGTCCAGTGAGCCACGGAGCGTTCAGGACTCTCTTTAACCGTTGTCCCTTGCATGGGGACCGTGTCGCCGTAAAAAGTGTTTCCTGTGTAGGCTTTTAAATGGCACTTCTTTTGATAACTCATGCGTTAGTTTGGTTCGCTTTGGGTACGTTTACTTGATACCCATTTTATTCGTATTTTTACGACAATAAAGGATATTTTGCTGTATATTAAATTACACAATTGCCGCTACTTTGTACTTGAGTATTTCCAAATCTTCAAAGGGAGTATGGATTTCCTGTAAGGCTTAACAAATATTGGCCAATCGGTGCACAATGAGGTTGACTTTATCACTTACATTCCGAAAATAAGTTATTGTTTCCATGTTCAAGATAGATACAAGATAGTTGAACACTATTGAACCACCTTGACGAGCTCGGTGGCTCAGACGGGAATGATGCGACTTTGACACCAACGCTCGTGGGTTCGATTCCCAAACAAGGCAAACATTTGTGTGCATGAACATGTATATATGTCATGGTCTGGATGAGGTAAGGCGTAAGTATCTCCCCTCACAGAAAACCGCAGCCAAATAACAACTCCCTAGAGGGTTGTTGTGTTCCTGCGGGTGAGTGAGGTCACCAGTAAGCTCCCGAGGAGTTGCTGTGTAAGCAGCAAAGAAGGCATCGCGCGAGTGATTATAAAAATATATCGCAAGCGTTAATAGGTTACGGTAACCGCTTTACATCAGGTGGGCCGTATGCTTGTATGCCTCCTGACATAGTATAAAAAAAACATCTCCATGACTCCTCATCAGAATTTAAATTAAATATTATGCGGCTATTGGAGTCCCAAGACCGGTAACTCACCGTCATGGAACTCCAGCAGTTAGCACATCTAAACTTGGCAATATAATTTATAATTTATTTTGTTAATAGTTTCTACATATAATATTATCTCAGAAATTTATTAATGTAAGCGAAATACCCAAATAATATAAATGCTGTGTACGCCCGTAATAGGTATATATATATAAGAATTATGTTTGTACAATGTGATGTATGTATACTGTTGGTGTACCTTTTCCATAAATAAATACATCCCTAAAATAAGTCATTCGGTTCCGTCTTCGCTGTAGATATAAGATAGTTCAACACTATTGAACCACGTTGCCATGAGTTATGGTTCAAGATACTTTGTCACTTACATTCCAAAAATAAGTTATCTGGTTCCGTGTTCACGATACATATAATATAGTTGAACACTATTGAACTACATTGTAAAGACTTATGGTTCAAGATACTTTGTCACTTACATCCCAAAAATAAGTTATTCGCTTCCATGTTCACGATAGATAAAAGGTGAACACTATGGACCCACATTTTAGAGAGTTATGGTTTAAGATACCACTCTGATGTTGTGTACTGAACTTATACCTTACAGTTTGTATACTATACTTCAATTCAATTCAATATTTATTGCATTCTATAACGGTACAAAAGTTTACAATTAAATATATTAATGGTATCATTGGTATCACATTACAGACCCTTGTCAGGCACAGCATTAGGAGAGAGGAGGGTGGCATGTTTGATTTTAATGTTTATTTCATTTTGACTAGATATGCTTTTGATTATTTTATTATTTTTACTTATTATATTTATTTAAAAATTTTGTCATTTATGTTTTCGTTGATATTATAATATGACTCATAACATAAATTAATATTTTTTTAATTCTTTTTGAAATTGATTTGTTTTACTAATGTGTCTGGTAATTTATTATACATATATATATATATTTCAATGTCGGGAGGCATACAAGCATAAGGCCCACCTGATGTAAAGCGGTACCTACCGCTGCCTTAAGGTATAGATGCGTTAATATTTTTGCTGTTCGAACGGATGGTTTTTAGGGTTCCGCAGTAAACAAGAAACCCTTATAGTTTTGCAATGTCCGTCTGTCTGTCCGGCTGTACATTTGTCCGCGGCCTAGCCCAGAGGCGCTTGATGCTAGAAAGCTATAGTTTGGCATGTACGAGTGTATGCATATTAACTATGCTGACAATGTAGTGGAAAGAATCTAGAAAAAAAATTTTTTGGTGATACCTCCCCTAAAGTAAACCACGTGAAGTTGGGAAGGGATGATTTTTTTATTCGCGCTCACCCCATGGTGTGGTATATCGTTAGATAGTTTTTTTTTTAAACATTTAGGGTGTGGGAATATACTTTTCAATATAATGATCCGTTTGCGAAATATTTGTATAAAAAGTAGAATTTTTTGTAGACTCAAGACTGTAAAGAAATACCCGCCTTAAAATCATGTAACGTTGTCATCTTTTGTAAGTGTAAGAAATTTGATAGTTTCGTTGAAGTTCTCCTACTGTATACTTCACTGTACTGTGGCTGGGTGTTTACACTTAATATAAATTGGTTTTTTTGTAAAAACATTAATGTTTAATGTAGGTATTCAATCATCTCGAATGATATATTGTTACATTTTAATATCATTTTTTAACGAAACAAATAACAATTTGAGGATAAATTTCAAATCTTATGTGGTGCTTATTTTTTTATTAAAACACCAAGGTGACAAATAAGCGTGCGGCCTGCCTGATGGTAAAAAGTTACCATAGCCTATGGACATTTGCAACTCACTCATGCGTTGCCGACCCTGTAAAAACCTCTACACGCTTTTCTTTGAGAAGACCATGCTGCAAGTCCCTTGGGATAATCTCGGCTGGGAGTTCATTCTTCTTCAAAACTTCTCTAGACCGGCACAGTACGTAACCATTGCGAGTGTGCGTGACGTGAATGAACTCCCCGCCGTTGGCGAGCGGTGCGGTTGTAAAAAGACGCCGTCACATCAGAATACAACCCATTGTATAATCTATAGGACACGCAAAGGTAGACAAAATCTCTCCTTAAACTTAAGGGTTCAATACCATTTGTAAGTGTACCTTGCCAGTTATCAAATGATGCTCTATTGAAATAGAAGAAGGACATATACAACCCGACTATGAACGTACCTCCGCAATACAGACCACGTTGTTATGTAACAATTCCCTGGTGGCTTGTTGTACTGAAAGCGAGTAATTACAGAAGCAAGCTCAATAGCTTGCACGGTACCTGAGAGAGTAGCAACTCGCAAATGATGCCCTTTGTATTGGGTACTTGTATTACAGGCTAACCGCTTAATATTATTTTTTATTTATTCAACATCGGGAGTACAAAGTACGTACATAATGCGACGGATTTTGTGTCTGGACGAATAAAAGCATACAGTCCATCTGCTGTAAATAGCTATGTGTGTATGTATATCTACACGCAAGGTCCCTTGCGGAATAGTTTAGATAGATAGATAATTTATTTGCGAAAATAAGGTATACATGAAGTTGCATTTTATCTAATCTCATCGCGGCATGTTCCGAGGAGTACACTTTACATTTTTCTGCTCCGCTTACTTTCACAGTTGCAGTAGTAGTTGCTACTGTAAATAGCTATCGCAACCTATAAACTCTTGCAACGTAAGGGGAATCGCACTCGCGTTGCCACTTCCGTTGCTGACATAGCAACGTCTCAGGATCCCACTGTTGAATTACTCGCAGGTTCCTACACAACAAAGCTCCAAGAAGTTATCCTATGAATGCGGTTTTTTGAGACAGTGGAAGTACTATCTCAGTCGAGCTGCTTTGATGCAAACTCAAAGTAGCTCAACTGAGAAAGCTATCGAAGCCGGCACAACGAACTTTACACGCCCTCAGAGAATCTCTCTCTGTGTGTGTGTATTTTAGTTTTAGTAAAAGTAGTGAAATATTAGAATATACATTTTTATCATAATCGTTAATTTTCTATGTAGGTATGCCTATATATTGCCATACATATCTACATGGAAACCTAATTTACCCATCCAATAATTTAGATAATATGACCTTTATTATATTTTGACAGCACACACAATACACGCTTACGTCGTTACACAGCCCTACAGAAACACACACACTCACCCACATGTAGTCACTTACGCACACACACGCGCACACACAGACTCACATTCTCACACACAAACAACAACAGGTCTGTTTTCTTTGTATAACTTCATAGTATATATTATATAGCATATTATTGTAATATAATGAGCGGGACTCGCCAGATACAGGTTTATATAACTTAATTGGCGAGTCCCAGAAACCTGTTCGTAATGACTATATAGTATTGAATAAATGAATTAAATGAAATTATTAAAATTTGAAAATTATAATATTACTGTAATATTTTGTTTGACATAAATGTTACTAAGTCTTATTTTTAAGCATCATATCTAAAAATAGAGCACCGTCATTTCATCATTCGTTTACTTCCGTTAGTAACTTAAAACTCATTCCTATTTAGATTAAATATTAGTACTAAAGTATCTATGACTGTTAAAGTTTTACTCCTATTTATATGACGTACTATTTTACATCATATCATAAAATCAAGCTTTGAATAATTATGCGTGACACGTGTACATAACCCTTACTGTATCTAATCATTCCATACAAAACATATTGGGCTATGGTTCCGAGGAAACAACTGACCATCATTCTCATCATTTACATGGGAACATTTTCGAATACTAACCGAGAGTTCTCTTGAGACCGAGTTAAGAGAATCATGTCTCCACAACCGATCAATCGCTGATCGCTAGCAAGTAAAAAAATCTATTCCTGTCTTTTTTTTTTTTTTTTATACCACTAAGGTGGCAATCAAGCATACGGCCTGCCTGATGTTAAACAGTCACCGTAGCCTATGGACATTTGCAACACCAGGGGCGTCACTCATGCGTTGCCGACCCTCTAAAAACCTCTTCACGCATTTCTTGAAGAACTCCATGCTGTAGTTCCTTGGAAAAACCTCGGCTGGGAGCTCATTCCACAGCTTGAGTGTTCTCGGAAGAAAATTTCTCTGGAACCGCACCGTACGCGACCATAGCGGTTCAAGCGTGTGAGGGTGAACTCCCCGCCGTCGGCGAGCGGTGTGGTTATAAAAAGTAGCCGTCGGCATCATTTCGAACAACTCTTCAGAACACAACCCGTTGTACAATCGGTAGAACACACAAAGGGTGGCAAAGTCTCTCCTTAAACTTTAGGGTTCAATACCGTGTGTAAGCTTAGGATTGTCGACAATTCTCACAGCTCGTCTCTGAATCGAATCACACGGTCCAAGCTGGTATTCAGGTGCTCCCGCCCAAAGGTGACTGCAGCACTCCAAGTGCGGTCTGACTTGAGACTTATATAATATAAGTCTTTGCCCCGCACTGAAGTACTGCTTAGCCCTGTTGAGCACACCAAGTTTTTTCGACGCCAGCTTGACCTTCTCCTCCAGGTGATTTCGATATTGCACATCACTGGAGATCTCGACGCCAAAGTGTCTTGAAGTAAATAAGTAAGAAAATCTATCTACGTGCGAGTAGGTTGTTTTTAAAAACCTTCATCGACGGTCGATTTATGTAATTTGCGGATAACATTATGCGTAATAAAACATCGCCTTCATATTAACTTAATGAGTATGCGGAAAATTCCTATGTATACTTAAAATATGACTAATAAATACATGAAATCCATGAGGAACTGTTTGTTCCACATCCCCCAACTAGTTCGGCACATTTATATTTTTACACATACAATACTCGTATGAATAAATTAAATAACAATTAAGGCAATTTGTTGTAAACTACTTTGTGTGCGTCCTCTTTCGATTAGTTCATGCAAACTAACTCCCACTGGCACCCCAACCATCTACCGTTAGTAGATGCATGCCGTCGCTGTCATGGCTGCTACGGTTGTCTCTGCCTCGACTACTGTGGTCATCTCTGCCTCGACTGCTGCGGCCATCTCTGCGACACGTGTTTTGTTCTATTCTAATACGAAACACGTGTCACAGTACAGAGGATGCCTCGTAGTGAGGTGAAACACGTATCACAGAGACGACCGCAGCAGCCGAGGCAGAGATGAACAGAGCAGTCATAGCAGCGACGGCATGCATCTGCTGACGGTAGAGGGTGGATGCCGGTCGGCACTACTTCGCGTGAACTAATCAGGT
This sequence comes from Pyralis farinalis, assembly GCA_947507595.1. Lineage (NCBI taxonomy): Eukaryota > Metazoa > Arthropoda > Insecta > Lepidoptera > Pyralidae > Pyralis > Pyralis farinalis. The sequence continues at coordinate 6,786,480 of OX382273.1, forward strand.
GCGGAAACACACAAAGTACTTTAGATAAAATTGACTGTAACAGAAGGTGCACGTAACCGCCAGCGCTGGTGACATTAGTGACGTAATTGTGGGTGTAACTATCGAAATTTTACGCATTATGATATTTCATTAGTTACTAAACTAGATAGATTATTTTATATAATAAAACAGAAAAGCCATAAAAGTCTATATTAGATTTCAACACTTCAGAAGGGTCAGATATCATGTAAGCTTATAGCGGAACAGAGTGACGCTTACAATGATATCTCATTTGTTAATGTACGATACGACGAAAAGGTTAGGAGATATTATAACATGCTAAAATCTTAACCCTCCTTTGGCTTTGCTATGGTCGGGTAACAAAAATAGATCCATTCGTAAGTCAAATCGGGATTAAAAACTCTAGCTGACTGTTACGCTCACAAACGGAACGGAGAAACAATTCAATTACGTAGACTGAAGCTAAATCTAGAAAATCTTTGCCCGCGTTCGCAATTCGTTGATCCAATCACTCCAACCTGTATTAATGTGAGTCATCAGTCTCGATGAATCTGATTAGATTAGCTTCATGCAACACTGCCTAATTCCACAACGTCCAAACTCCAATCCGTTGCTTAAACAGTTACAGCCTTTTCCTATTCTATCCCAACTTATTGAACGCTGTGGCCGAACAGAAAAAGACCTATATCGATAATACAATATGGAGGACTTGCAACCTTTTGGAAATGAGCATTGAAACTTATTAATGATCCCGGCACAACTCCTTGGCAAGTCGTTACTACGGCGATGAATAACGTACTAACTGCTTAGAAACTTGCACGTTGCCTGCTTCAACCTTTGTAAATTTGTATGTCTTTTTATTTTCATACCGTACTCTTACCTGTTCGAGGTTTAAAATCGGTTGAAAAAGGGCATTCAATATAAAGCTGAAATTATTTGCTGCCAGTGTAATTCTTCATTTTAGATATAAAGCTAGAGAGATTTGATCTAAATTTCCAACTATATATTTACACCGGACCTCTTGCGAGATAAGCAGAGATAATTAAGCGCCGCATATATCAGCCTTTACACACCGCACTAGCTTCTTTAACGCGGATAGCTTTTTCTGGGCTTATCGGATCCTACGGCTCCCTACGTCACAGTATGATTAAAAATTACTACAATTTGGTCGCTGCAGTTTCGTGAAACATAGGCTATGGTCACTTGCTTCTTTAACACGGATAGCTTTTTCTGGGCTTATCGGATCCTACGGCTCCCTACGTCACAGTATGATTAAAAATTACTATAATTTGGTCGCTGCAGTTTCGTGAAACATAGGCTATGGTCACTTGCTTCTGACGAGTTCGGCGGTGTAGTGAATAGTAACGCCACTTGCACCAACACTCGTGGGTTCGTTTCCTTCAAAGGATAAACATTTGTGTGCATGAACATATCTGTTTCTAGCTGCGTGTTTTTAAGAGAGGTAGGGCGTCTCAAAGAAGTCCTACAGAAAATAGCTCCTTAGAGGTTGTTGGGTTTCTGCATGTGAGTCAGGTCCCCAATATAAGCTCCAAAGGAGTTGCTGTGTTAGCAATATAGATAGTATCAATATTTCAAGCTTTCATATGCTACAATAACCTACGACTGCGTGGGTAGCTGTAGAATGAAGAACACATTTTTTTTTTTTTATTTAACTAAAGTCATGCTTAGCAATGCCCTTCTTCTACCTCTTCTCGACGATACTATTTGGACGCAAGTGACACTTTTAACACACTTTTAAATAAACTGGAACGTTTGGAAAATCTTGCAATTAGGTTTATCTTCGGAATTAAGAAATGTACCTTATTACTGAGTACCGCAACCGATTAAAATGTCCATATACTAACTTTTCTTTATAAGATCTTCCATAACCTTGCTGCTCGCACGTACCTCCGCCACCGATTCAACCTGCTAACCCCTACCATCCGTTCTCGTCATCCCTGCCATACCATGATGCTACTGCTCCCAGCTGCGCCAACTATTTTTTTTATAACTCCTTTACTGACGGTGCTGCCCAGTTGTGGAATAAATTATCCACTCGAATTCGTGAAAGCCCATCTGTATTCTCATTTAAAAAGAAATTGAAAGATTATTATTTGTCCATTAAGTGTATATCTGTATATATATAAATATATCGCACATGTGTTTTTGTGTATATAGATATTAAGTTGCATTGTTAAGCATCTGTGTACATAACATTTATTCAGGCACATAGAGCTATTCCACAATGAACAATATATCCCATTGTTGGAGGTTGGCTGGAAGAGAGTCTCTTTTAGAGATAAGCTCGCCTTTGCGAACTAAATACTTTAAATATTGTATATACATAATGTTTTTGTGCATCAGGTGCGCCGTGTGCTTGTACGTCTGTCTACGTACATTAAAAAAAAACTATCAGGCACACCGTGTGTATGTATATTTATATAAACTTTATTGACCACGATAAAAAGGTAAAAGAACTTGATACTACGGACATTGACTCCCGTAAATCAATGTTAAAAGCACACATATACGAATACGGCTTACAAAATAACTGTAATAAACAAATAATGAAGTTTAACAATTTATAAACATATAAGTATATAAATAAACATGTATTGCATTACCGGCCTCTTGATCATTTGCTCGCAAGTTACAATGTTAGTGATTATCACTTGATAGGCCATGAAGGATAACATCGTGGGGTAACCCGCGCGCCCAAGAAATTATATTTCAAAAGACGCGTTATCTTACCTAAGAAAGGTCTAGTTTTCCCCCCGGGTTGTAGAGGTCTGACGGCAGTCGCTCCGTGTAAAAATCAGTGTCTTCGCCAAAAACTTAGGCTTAGGTAGCGGACCCCGCGAATTAATAATGGATGGATATTTAATTCATTAGGAAACGAAATAACGCTAAGAAGAATACATTTTACAATTATCAAAAATATCAAAAAAACAATTGTATTTTCGTTGTGAAACTCTAAATATACGTATTGGTAAACATCTAATACATTTGAAGGTTTTTTGATATTTCCATTCTGCTCAGCTCAGAAAGTAAATTTAATTACATTTCTCACATACATTTACGAATTACGTAGACAATATCATTTAATAAATAAATAATACTTCCACATATGAAAGGTACAGTATAAAGTTCGCATTTCGTGTTTATTTTAAAATGTTTTAAATATCAAATTTTCCCCTAAAAATGTAGCCACACAATATAGGTACTTTTTCATTTCACTAATGAACTTTAAATTCTGTCATATTTTATGTGAACAAACAAATGAAATAAGTACTATTATTTTAATTCAATTGAATACAAATTTGGAACAAATTTGACCAATTTAAATAATTAATCAAGGGTACGATCAATCAAAATACGGGAAAATAAAAAGACATTTATATCATATTAATCCTTATTCAACTTAATAGTTTCATAATGGAGAACCATCATGTACTACATGTAGGTACACTCGTCTTTAAATTATTCGAATCTAACCTTACTTTTAGAAGTTAGATGGGTTTATAAAATATAAAATGTTACAAGTAAGAAAAATACAATCGCATTTTTTTTATATAACTAAATTGGCAAACAAGCATACGGCCCGTATTAGATGGTAAGCGGTCACCGCAGCCTATTGACGCTCGCAACACCACGGAGATATTACTCGCGCGCTGCCAATCTTGAGAACTAAAGCTGTTTCGTCACAGTAACCAGTAATTTTTCTGCCATATCACGCCCTTCAAACCAGTAAGCTCCTAAGGAGTTGCTGTGTAAGCAGCAGATGAGGCATCGCACGAGTGATGTATGTTACAAGCGTTAATAGGCTACGGTAACTGCTTTACATCAGGTGGACCGTATGCGTATACATTCCGACGTTGTATAAAAAAAAATGTCCATAAAAAAAAAAATGATCTTTGTATGTGTAGTGGTGGTATATCTTGACCTCATCAGATCTCGTCAGAGCTCGTGGTAGCGCAGTAGTTAGTAAAGCTACTTTGACATTAACGCTCGTGGGTTCGATTCCCACACAGGACAAGTATTTATGTGCATGAACATGTCTGTTTGTCTGGGTCTAGGTGTTTTTAAGAGAGTAGGGGCGCAAAGCAGCCCATCTGGAGAAGTACCTCCACGTCACAGAAAACCGCAGCTAAATAACAACTCCTTGGAGGATTGTTGTGTTGCTGCGTGTGACCGAAGTCGCCAGTAAGCTCCTGAGGAGTTGTTGTGTTAGCAGCAGAGGCGGATTCGTGCGAGCAATACTTAATGTATTGCGACAGCCTACCGTAACCGCTTCACATCATATGCGACGTGTGCTTGTATGCCTCCCTATTGTAAAATGTATTATATATAGTTATATTCATTTCACACTCGATCAAAATCTCTTATGGATCATTTGACCGTACCTTTACTATCAACAAATCAATCGTGGGTCTGTTGATGGTTGTCTGACCGCAATCTTAGTTGAAAGATTAAAGGGTATGCAAATCAATCAACCTCCATTTAGATTTGATACTCTTAGGTCGGGCATCGGAGTCAGAATAATATAAGTATTAGGTATATTTATATTTTATACAAAACTCTTCAAAAATATAGCAAGAGGTTCTAAATTCGGCTGTTTATGATGTTTTATTTTATGTACATGTTATGGCAATTTCAAAGCGATTTTTAATTTATTTTATAGGGTTTCATAGTAAGCTTAGTTTCGTCTAGCTGTCAGTCCGTCCAATTGACACTAATAGTTTAGGAACTTAGAGATCCGTTTTATTTGATTAGTAAAATAATTATTACTCTATTATTCTCACGGGCATTATCCCGGTCATTTGATAGGCGTGCGCGGAGATAAGGATCCAACGCGTAGAGGCCCCTTCGAAAAGACTATGTAATGTTGTACACCCGCCGTGACCCACTCCAGGGGATATCAGTGGGACATATCATGGTACCAATGAACAGGTCACGGCAGGTATTGGGACTATTGGAAATATGTCGGAAAAAAGTGGGCTATTAAAATGAGATTAGGAGGTATATTAAAATGAGATTAGGAGGTAAATAATTATTATTGTTACGAATGGTAGCCACTACTAGGTTATGTCGATCAAGTTAATACAGAACTGTTAGATAACCTCCTAATAGAGCAGAGCACAACTAATTCGGTCACGTCAGGAGAGTCTTGGTACTCCGCGGCTCCTACATTCATCCACTTTCGTGTTGTATATCTGTTTCGTCATTCTTTCCTCTTACAATCTATCTACAAGTCCGAACCAACGAAGCATTCCTTATCTTATTTTAACACGAAAATAACACGAAGTTTAAAAACATCTCTCTCAACTCTCTTTCATACGTCATTGTTGTAAAAGCCACCAGTAATTACTAGTAAGTATTGTATATCTATATAGTAAGTATGGTTAAAATTAAAGGTTGAACTTCTGTTTGGTAAATGTTATATTTTAATAATCTTACCAATTAATACTAGATATACTATATATCTTTACAATAAACAAGTCTTATTTATGTTAAGTTCTTAAGTCTACAAACGAAGCTTATCTAGTTGTATTTATCGTGCTCATTTGTATATAATCAACATGTTCTGTTTAATTAATACTTTAAAAAAAATGTTTTTTTCTACTTTCATGCTCTTTCTATCATTGCCCACGTCTTGCCTGTGCAGTGTGAACTTCTATACCCATATGTTAGCGTTGGAAAAACCGCAACGCGAAGTATGAGGGATGAACGTACCCTGCATATACTTCTATTTGTTGTTTCTATATAAATCTAGGTAGCATTCACTTTTTCAACACGGACACTAACTTTCAGACTTACATCATCGAAATTGTTTCGTTCATTTCTTTTATCACTAACCATAATTCAAGTTATTTACTGTTCCCGCAACTCAGCAACCACCCTTATAATTTTAATATCTCAAACCAGAACATAAAAAAGTTCCCCAAGCGCACATGAGGCCTTTTTACACTTTACGTTGTGACGTCACACAACATGACTTTCGCATTACATTAATGGAAGTTTAATGTATGACATAACATGTTTAAATGTGAATGTTATGGGTCTCAAGAGTGTTGTGCATCAATCAGGTCATGCATATTTATGTTTTAGACTCATTATCCCTGGGGACATGTTCGATAATTATATGAATGGCACTAACTTCAAAGTAGTAGTGCCTTAAAGACAATCTACATGATTTATAGTTGTTGGTTTGCTATTTGATGGAAGTTCGCTAAATATTTTACAGTGGTAAAGTTCGATATTATCAAAAAGTAGCTGAATCCCATCTGTAACATTTTTTTAGTATGTCTATTAAGGCGTACTTAACTTCGTAGGTTCAGAACATACATACGCCAAGAACAATTATTATTTTATATATAGGTAAGAGTCTTCTCAATGCCTCATTCTCTTTGTAATTATCACTTGTTCGGCAGCGACAGAAAATATCCTGATGAAACAAGCACATCCAAGAAATTATATTTCGAAAGAATCCTCTCAAAAAAATCTATAATAATAAATAAATAAGAATTCCTAATGGATTGGGAAACGGAATCACGCGAATAAGAAGAATATACAAATAGAAAGAGTTTGTTTGTTTGTACGTGCTAATATCTGGAACTATCAGTTGGAAATGAAATATTATTTTTACATTTTGTAGCCCAATTCTCTAGGAAGGCACGAGGCTAATCAGCATCACGATATGACCTTTAGAAGCGATGAAAAAATAAAGATAGTTATAAAACCGGTTTCCATAGTCCGAGTGTGAAAAAGTAAGACAGTGAGTAAAAAATAAACAAACATTGTAATAATTAAAGGATATATATAAGAAATTCTTAGAAAGAACCATAACTAAATATGGAAAACGCCACTGAGAGCTAGGGAAATAGGCGTCACTTACTAAGCTCCTAAGTTTTGGGTACCCTAGCATAAAACAACAACAATACAAAACAAAAGCTAATGCGTGTACTTAATTTTTTATACGTACGCTCGGGCGTCGCGCTAGGGCTGTCAACTCTTGCTTATGCAAAAAAGTATTTGACAACTTTCGATTTAATGGTATTAGAAAGTCGAAAAATCGAAAAAACAAACAATAACAAGCTTCAAAAACAGGAACACATAGATACATATAATCGATGTATTCTTCTCTTCTCGATTCAACGACTCAGTTCGCCTGAGAAGAAAATATCTTAAAATTGTGTGGTGTCAGAAGCCCTAAGAACCGGCGAACGTGCATGAAAATAACCATGAATGTTAAAGAACCTAGATTTTTTTTTATACAACGTCGGGAATCATACATGTATACGCCCCACCTAATGTAAAGCGGTTACCGTAGCATATGAACGCTTGTAATAAATGTATTACAAGTATTACAATAAATGTATTACTTAATGAAGTATCACTCGCGCGATGCCTCCTCTGCTGCTAACACAGCAATTCCTTAGTAGCTTACTGGTGACTCACTCACACGCAGGAACACAACAACCCTCTAGGGAGTTGTTATTTGGCTGCGGTTTTCTGTGAGGTGGAGGTACTTCCCCAGACAGGCTGCTTCGATGCGTCCTACCTCTTAAAACATCCAGACCAAGACAAACAGACATGTTCATGCACACAAATTTTGGTCTTGTGTGGGAATCGAACCCACGAGCTTTGGTGTCACAGTCGCGTCATTCACGACTGCGTCACCGAGCTCGTCAAATGATGCTCGAGATGTGTAAGAACCGAGTCATGTGGTGTCCAGCTTTCTCTGCCTACCCCACAAAGGAAGTCATAGATAGAACTTAACAAACGCCATGACATTACAAACGCTATGGTCAATGCGAAATATCGGGAAAATAGAAAAATAAATCGCGGCACCTACAAATAAATAGTGATATAAGCAACAGTGAAAGTTTAAAATTATAGAGAAATTAAGTTTTTTATATTTTTTATTTTATATGCGATGATAAATGCATATTTGTAAGTCAAACAAATTCCAGACTACCTGTATACTAAATTTCATTGCAATCGATTCAACGTCATACCTATGCCTATGAACGCTTACAATATGGAAAGTATTGTATATCGCTGCTAACGCAACAACTCAGCAGCATCAATTTCGAGCTCGGTGGCGCAGTCGTGAATGACCCGACGTTGACACCTACCATTGTGGGTTCGATTCCCACACAGGACAAGCATTTGTGTGCATGAACATGTCTGTTTGCCTTGGTCGCGATGTTATAAGAGAGGAAGGTAAGTATCCGTCAGCCAAATAACAACTCGCTAGAGTTGTTTTGTTCCTGCTTGTGAGTGTGGTCACCAGTAATCTCCTAAGAAGTTGCTGTGTTAGCAGCAGAGGTGGCAACGCGCGAGTGATACTTAATGTATTACAAGCGTTCATAGGCTACGGTAACCGCTTTACACCAGTGGGCCGTATGCTCGTACGCCTTCCAACGTTGTATAAAAAAACTCGTTAGAACCTTACTGGTAATATCACTGATACGCAGCACAACAACTTTCCGCAACTAAATAACAATTCCCTGGAGGCTCGTTATGTTCCTGCGAGTGAGTGAGGTTACCATAAACTCCTGCAAAGTCTGCCATTAAGCGATGCATTAGTAATACTACCTGTACTCCAAACGTTGATAGGCAACGATACCGAAATCAGATGGACCGTATGTTTGTATACCTTACAATTGCATAAAAAATAAACCTTTGGGTAGAAATAAATACAACAGGGTAATCTAGAAGAAAAGAGTCAAAAAAAACTCATGTTTAATAACCATACACAAAATATAGGGCCATAAAAACTTTTCCTAGGTACCCACGTATCCACATACACGCGAGTTTAAAAGCTAAATGCGGCATTAACCGTGTTAACAAAAGAGGCATTTACGAGGCTCTAAGTGGAAACCCGTGTAACGGACGAACGTGAAGGCTTGCCTTTTTCGTGGCCTCGACGGTTTTATGGCCGTAAGTTTTTTTTTTCAATGTATAGAATTATGAGCGACGTGCATACTGGTTATGTCAAGTTCACGGAATCGCATGTTTCAATTTTTAGGGTTCCGTACCCAAAGGGTAAAACGGAACCCTATTACTGAGGCTCCGCTGTCCGTCCGTCCGTCCGTCTGTCACCAGGCTGTATCTCATGAACCGTGATAGTTAGACAACATAATATTATATTATAACAACAAATACTAAAAAATGGAATTAAATAAATATTTAAGGGGTCTCCCATGCAACAAACTTGATTTTTTTGCTCGTTTTTGCTCGACATTGATAACGGCAACAGGTAGATGCTTGAAATATTCACAGAATATTTAGTTATATATTCACTTTAAGAATAAATAATTAAATTAAAATAAAACAAATATTTAAGGGGGGCTCCCATACAACAAACGTGATTTTTTTGCCGTTTTTATAGATAATGGTACGGAACCCTTTGTGCGCGAGTCCGACTCGCACTTGGCCGATTTTTCGTAAAACTTCTTTACGCACGCTTGACTCGGGGTGTAAGCTGGTAAATGCGTGACGAGAGCGTTACGAAAAGTGTGATCGGGCGAGGTGAACGGGAGTTGAGAGGGAGATATATGTTAGTGAAGATAGAAAGAGAGAGAGTTACGTTTCGTGTATTACTGTAGGGGCAAGAGAGGTGTGAGCACACATTTTCTATCTCTCTTTCTCTCATAGCGAGTTAAGTTTCGTATATCTGAGACACAGTGCAGGCCTGTTGTCTGTATCACACTATAGAGCCAAAAAAGTTTTAGTTCAGTCGTGTGGTCCAAAGCACACTCGTTTTTTTTATACAAAGGAAGACAAGCATATAATGGACTGGAGGTAAAGAGGTGACCGTAGCATAAGAGTGCTTGTATTACAGGGAGAATAAATAAAGTAAAAAAGCTTTCTGGTAACCCCACTCACTCGCAGCGACATTCCTCCAAGCAATTGTTATTTGGCTACGGGTTTTTGTGAAGGAGAGATTCTTCTCCAGTCGAGCTGTTCTGATGCGTGCCCAGCATCATCATCATTTCAGCCGATGGACCTCCACAGCTGAACACAGTCCTCCCCCTTAAACTTCCACAAAGATCGATCCTGTGCCGCTTATATTTATCGACTAGCTACTTGAAATCTAGGCAAGATCGTCGCGTTTCGTTGTTTATGAATGTCGGTTAAATAAAAAAATAAAAAGAAAGTTACTAGTAACCCCGCTCACTCGCAGGGACACAGCATTCCTCCAGGGAATTGTTATTTGTCTACGGGTTTCTGTGAGGTGGAGGTACTTCCCTAGTCAGGCTGTTCTGATGCGTCATCGCCATCATTTCAATATGAAGGATCTCCACTGCTGAACATAGGTCTCCCCCTTAGACTTCAACAGCGATCGGTCGGATTGCATCCATCGGTTCCCTGCGATCTTCACAAGATCGTCAGTCCATCATATGGGGAACTATCTTACGTTGCCTTTTTCCGGTACGTGGTCGCCATTCGAGAACCTATCTGCCCCGAAGACTATTGATGCGTCTTACCTCTCTAAGCTCTAGTATTGAACAACAAGAAAACGAGACCCTTATTACATATAATATATATCCTTTATTGCACAAAAACATTATATATATACACGATTTAAAGTATTTCGTTCGCAAAGGCGAGCTTATCTCTAAAAGAGATCTCTTACAGCCAACCTCCAACAGTGGAATATATTGTTAGTAGCGGAATAGCTGTAAGTGCCTGATAAATGTTATGTACACAGATACTTAACATACATACATATACACAAACAATATAAATACATAGACATACATACATATATATATTATATGTATATTACTTAATACCATTTTTTTGCCATTGTATTTTCTACTTTGTGCTATTAAGCAATTTACTTAACTAGACCGACTAATGTAGTGTATACGAACGCACCCTTACTTGATAGTAACTTTTCCGTTAATTCCATTAATTGGAAGTAGATATTGCAGGTAAATGTTAGGGCAAGCACCTCACTGTTGTGTATTTTCGGTACTAAATGCTTGACATCGTATATTTAGCGGCTTCTAAAGTTGTCTTTGCCGTAACTTTCGGTATAGCAAAGTTAGCATTGCTCTACTGGAGTTAAGCTTACTATACTATAATAAAATAAACTCACGAGCTTACGTATTTTGAAGCCGAGTATGTGTGAGGAACTGAAGAATCTCACATGTATTGATCTAATTGAACACAGAAGTTAAACAATATTACATATAGTCTGTTACTTAAATGGGTTTGTTTATTGAGCTCTACTTTTTTAAAGTGACACGTTAAGCAATCGGACCTTGAAGTAGTTGATAGATGACAGTAGTTAAGCCAAGGTGATAGAGAGGACTGGTCATCAATCTGTAACACAGGTATTTATACCTAGCGCGGAACACCAGCCTCCACAAGCGAGTATCTCAATAAAATGTGAGTAATATTCAGAATATTTAATTTAATAGTAAAAAAGGTAATAATCGATACGATCGTGATTTATCAGAAGGTGATGTCAGGAGTTATAGAAACCCGCGAGCGTTTATGAGATGAGCTATGAACGTTAAAGAAGCGAAGGGGATGTTTAAGGAGTCAATTCACTCTGCCTACACTGCAAGAGATTTGCTATAGTAATAATAGAATGATTTATTGTTAAATAATAATTCATAGTTACCACGTAAATACTGTATCCATAAGGATCCAATCAAAACACAGGCCAGGGCCAAGCGGAATTTCGCAACATTTTGTTTACAAAAACAATTACCAAATTTTTGTGTCCATTGCAAAATGTATGGTACCTACCGCTCAGAGTACCTATCGATTTATAGGTACCTATCGCTAACCTTCTGGCGACCACATGCGGATGGCCTCTTGTATAAATACACTCAAAGTTGTCCATCTTCTGAGAGGCAATTAAATTATCTCACCAAAGTATGATGAGCACATGTGACAATGCCCAAATTATCCTCAATTTAAATTTCCATATTACATTTCCCTTTCCACATACCCTTCTGCCCACATTCGACCTTGTCATAATCATTTTCAAAACAATCCATCCAATTACAAGTCAATATCTGAATAAAACATCCGCGAGCGTCACGTATTCGCCGTCGAATATTCGCCATCAACGACACTTTATATTAAGTCGTAAATTTTAACAAACCCCACACGAGCCAATTTTACTCACTTATTTGTCGCAACACAACCTTTTACAATAGGGTTACCAGATGAGAAATGTGTGTATATACAGTATGCATAGGATAATGCACATCCGAAAATGAATAAATTCAGACTCTAGACGCGGAGAAGAATTATTTGGTAAAAACGTTTATAAACTTTTAAAATTCACACGTTTTAGCTAAATTATTTTGAATTCATAATTTTCATTTTTATTGTAAAAATGTCGAGGATTTATTAAACAGAATAAAACATATGGTTATGAGGAGATTAAATATGTGTAAAGAGAAGTTTTTCGGTAAACATTGCAAAAGAAATCTTCCTTTTTTAATGAATGGTTATGCATAAATGAGATTTTTCGCAGCAATATCTTTTCTTGACTATTTTTAGTTCAACGAAACACACTCATTTATTCAAAAGTTATTCTTTTTACTTTTATATTGTTCAAGCGCCAAACGGCGGTACCTACCCATCTCACTCTTCTTAAACATTCATAGTTCGCATCGCTCCTATCACCAGCTGCTGATAAAACACGGCCAATTTAATCATATAGGTCATGGATGCTCAGAGCACCTAATTGATCATTAATTTTACAAATTTGTCTATTGCTTAAAACAATGAAGAATCAGTAGATAGAGGTAATTTTTTTGCACACTACGTAACTTACAATGGATCTAAATGACAGAGTGGGAGGTATTCACAACGTCCATTAGATAGTTCATTGTATTAACTCACCCTGTGGTAATACCTAGAACTGTAAATATCTTACAACTAATGCAATTACTAGAAACGTCAAAGTGGTCGTAACTTGGGCAGTTTTCGACGTTTTAGGGTTTCGTACACGAAAGAAAACGAAACTCTTGTAATAGGTATCATCCAAGCGGGTTTCAGTCTGCCAGTTTGTCATAGGCATACTGGGTGGTTTAGTGTAAAGTTACATGCATGTTTGTGGGGTCGCAACCCTTGTCCCGCCGCCGCCGCTATCTTGTAAAAACGGTTTTGAATTATTTTTACACTATATAGGACAAACTATACGGACGGAGGAGATGGCGCCACTCGTCATGTAAACAACAACTCCGTAAAAATATTTATTTTAAAATTGTTAAATGCCGTTAAATAAACAAAAAACCTATGGAATGTAATAATAAATGTGTAAATATCTAGTGCTAGTGTTTGTGACGCTGTTGAATAACAATTAAGTGACATTATGTGAATAATATAAAAAAAATCTCATCACTAATAATGTACCGTAAGTGTTGTGTAAACTATAATAAACTATGATATAATCTTATAAACATTAACTAAATAACACAAATAGTAAAAGTGAATGTGTTAATATACAATAATAAGTCAAAAGTGATTAAAAAGTGATAAGTAAACTAAAGGCGGTAGTTATGAGAACATTTCTTTAATAATCGTAACGAACATTACACATTAAATTTATGTGATATAACAAATACCCAAATTCGCCAAGGATTGTTAGTTATAATCTGGCAGAGTGGTTAAACGTTTACATTTTTGAGACATTTACGCCGAACTGACCCCAGGTTCAAATCCCAGCCACTTCCAACTTTTTAGAAGTGTATATTGTATGGAAATAATTTAAATATGAATTCCATACTGGACACTATTAATAACATCACTCTGCGGAGACCGAGAGCAGCATCGCTAACAGAAACATCGTTCAATGAATATAATAAGTCAACGGAATCTACACTAGATGGCACCACTAGTAGTTTGCCTAATATATCCGACTGTGGAAATGATGACCAAGTACAAGAACTTAAAAATCAACTAGAGAGTCTTCGTATTGAACTGGCTGCTGCCCATAACGAAATAATTAATCTGTCGACAGAAAATACCCAATTAAAAAGAAACATAGAAGAAATTAGTTCTAAACGTGAGTTATACAAAAAAGTTGCCAAAGATGTAATTAGCGGTACACCAAATAAAAAAAGTAACTCAACCCCACGCAAAGAGATACGAACACAGCAACAAAGACATGTTTTACCAATACCTACTAATCAACAATTGACATTGAATAACAATAACAATCTATTCATCAAACAGCAAGATAATTTGACCCAAATAAATGAAAGAAATAAAATTTGCATGATAAGTAGCAATAAAATTAACAATATTTTATCAATAGCCGAAAACACATTACAGGATTATGAATTGTGTCATTATATAAAAACAAACTGCGGAATTATAAGACTCATAGAAGATATTCACATTAAATTAGAAAACTACACACGAAAGGACTTTTGTATTATTTTTATTGGACAAGAAGACTTCAAGAGGACACGAAATTATTTTGATTTGATAATTACCATGAGACAAACTTTGCAACAATTAACCCACACAAATATCATAATTTGCCTGCCAACATTCAAATGTAACAATTTCTCAAATATGTACAACTGGAGAGTCGAAACATTTAATAATTTGTTATACCTTGACATCCATACCCATGAATATTCTTTTTTAATAGACTCAAATCAAGACTTATCTTATGATTATGACATGTTCTACAAGCATTATGGAACAGTAAATAATACAGGCATGAAACAAATATTTCACAACATAAACGATTTAATATGGAATATTGATACCAACTGTGTGAAACTGTGTGAAACCTGCAATGATCAGGAGGGAGTGCAAGATAACTTGGATTTTTTTCGACAATAAGAGTGACAACAACATCTATGTTATCCATCAAAATATAGCAGGATTATTGAACAAATCAGACCTACTATCGGTACACTTAGATGAATTATTAAACAAGAAGATTGACATAGACGTAATTTGTATAACAGAACACTTTATAATCGCTGGACATGAAAAATTATTGAATATAAGAAATTACAGACTAGCCGCATGTTATTCAAGACAGGGACAAAAACGGGGAGGGTCCTGTATTTTAATAAGAAACCATCATCAGTATAAAGAATTACAAACAATCACTAATAACTCTGTGGAAGGCTCATTGGAATGTTGTGCTGTAGAAATAATGAATATAGTAATAGTTTGCGTATATAGACCCCCCAATCCAAGTAACTTAAATGTATTCTATAATAATCTAGACGTAATACTGAGGAAAGTGTGTATTAACTCCAGTAAGAAAATAGTACTGTGCGGGGACTTTAACATAGATCTTCTTAAAAGTAACAGAGTGTGTATAGAATTTGAACTCTTTCTCCGGAGTTACAATTTAAATTTACAAATAAGACAACCGACTCGTTTAGCTAGTAACACTTGCATTGACAACTTTGCTCTTAACACTCAGCATAAGCATAAAGCTCGAGTGCTTGATCTTGCCTTGTCAGATCATACAGCCCAAATATTACAGATACCTGTTAAAAATAAATGTATAACATTTCCTTATCGTGTCAAAAAAAGAAATCTCTCAATAAAACACCTCAAAATGTTCGATGACTATATAAAGTGTCTTTCCTTTAGTGAGATTTATGAAACGGAAGATCCAAATGTTGCATTTGGCTATTTTCGCGAACTTTTTCAAATGTTATATGATCTCTGTTTTCCATTTAAGACTGTAACAATAAAACCCTACAAAAAGATAAAATGGATTACAAAAGGTATAAAAATTTGTGCAAAGAAAAAGAGACAATTACTCTGGAAACTTAGATCATCGCCGTCAAAGGAAAATAAAACTATTTTCCAATCATACTCCAAAAAACTTAAAAAGATCTTAAAACTTACACAAAAAGCTCAAAACAGTCATTTTATAGATAATTCACAAAATAAATCGAAAGCAACTTGGCAAATAATTAATAATCAAAAGACAAAAGAATTTATTACACAGGTTAAAATAGCAGAACGAGTAATATCTAATCCTAAAAGAATATCTGAGGCATTCAATGATCACTTTATAGATCAAATAGAAGAATCTTCAAATAAATCAACCGCAAACGTGAATTTGCCCAAGGAACGACAGTCAATGTTTATGCCACCAGCTTTGCCACAAGATATCATTCGTATAATAAAAAAGCTAAAAAATAAAAACAGCTTAGGTTATGATGGTTTTGCCACGAAAGTAATAAAGTTTGTTTCTATAAATATAGCACCGCATTTATGTCATATATTAAATTTATGCATTAGACAAGGAATATATCCCGATCAACTTAAACCTCTAATTATAAAACCGCTCCATAAAAAGGGCGATAAAGAGGAAATGACAAATTATAGACCAATTGCTCTGAGTTCAGTATTCAGCAAAATATTTGAACGGTTTATTTATGATGCAATTTATGTATACCTAAGTAGATTTAATATTTTATGTGACGAACAAAAAGGATTTAGGAAAAATAAAACAATTGACATGGCTATTTTTGACTTACTTTGCAATATATTGACGAATATAGATAAAAGAATTCCTGTATGTGCAATTTTTACAGATATGACTAAAGCTTTCGATTATGTAGACCACAAAAGGCTTTTACAGAAACTTAATACATATGGTTTAAGGGGAAATGTACAAAAACTTTTAGAATCATATCTCAGTGGACGTACACAACATGTGGAAATACCTAGAGTGTGTTCAAGAACTAAATTTGAGCAAACATACTTATCGAAGGCTAAAGAAGTAACATATGGGGTACCCCAAGGTAGCGTTCTTGGGCCTTTATTGTTCCTTATATACATTAATGACTTACCAAGGAACATACAGCAACAAATGATACTATTTGCTGATGATAGCACCGCGATAGTAAAATGTAATAACATTAATGACTATGAAAATGACATAAATACAACATTGACTAATATTTTATACTGGCTAGAAATTAACAATTTGAAAATTAATTTGCAAAAAACTCATATTATTCAATTTCAACAAAGAATACGCGCCCCTGACATTAAAGTACAACATAATGGACAAATTATAAAAAATGTACAAGTAACAAAATTTTTAGGATTGATGATTGATAGTCAGCTCACTTGGAAATTCCAAGCAGAACATATTTGCAAACGCCTACACTCAGCCGCCTATGTCTTGTACAATATATCACAAAAAGTAAAACCTGAGGCACTATTAGTTGCTTACCATGGTATTGTGTCACCGGTGTTGAGGTATGGCGTAATTTTTTGGGGTAACTCGAGTGAAAGAGAAAGCATTTTCAAATCTCAAAAAAGATGTGTGAGATCAATGTGTGGTCTAAAAACCACAGAAAGCTGCGAGCCAATGTTCAAGTCCCTAAACATATTGACCTTACCTTCACTGTATATACTGGAAATGTGTAGTTTTGTCAAAATAAATCAACACTTGTTTCTAAAAAGGTCACAGTTAAGAAACAGAGAAACTCAGTTACGATCACAATATTTACACAAACTTCGAAATTTTGATCATAATACAGCACTGTTACGTAAGAGCGTAATTGGAATGGGACCTATAGTATATAATAAACTACCAGATAAGTTAAAAATATTGCCTGTCAATTTATTTAGAAATAAATTAAAATTAATTTTGATTGACAAATGTTATTATTCCATTAATGATTTTTTGAATGACATGAATATTGTAATTTAATAATGTGTTGATTAATTGTATTTGTTGAAATTTAATAATGTGTTGACTAATTGTATTGATTTAGTTTAAGAAACTCGTATGACAGGATTTGAATGACATTACTAATATTCTTTTTCTTTCATCACTATATTTTAAATTTTTGCATGTCTTATCGAAGGCGAAATGTACTAGGGCCTATCTATACATGTATCATCTGTTATTTGTACCTACATTTCTGGCAAATAAATATTTATGATTATGATTATGATTATGATTACGTCGCACAGAAAATTTGTAAAAACATAATTTGTTGCAAATTAAATTATCTATAATTTTGGTTCAATAACTTTTAGTCGTAGAAGCAAAAATAACAAAGTTATTAACGACAATAGTTAAAAATTAGGAAACAATTTTTCTTTTAGCCGTTATAACTTTTTTCTGGTTATTTTGATTTTGATGGGCCTTAGCAGCGACTAAGGATCTGATTGAACTTCACTGGCTGAACTGAGAATGAAGTGGCGTCATTTTTGGCAGATCATCTTCAAAATCATACTCTTCGATCAATTTGGATATGTCCATTATGTTACTGCAGGTATCACAATTCAGGCTCACTGCAGAACATTTGAGGCCTGCCTTCCAACATCCTCAAATTGCTCCATGGCCTCCTTTGCATCGGCAAAATATCAACTTTAGCAGCTCACGGGGTGCTGGCAGTTTTGAACTTTGAACAGACATCAATATTTGTCCGTACTTTTTCCAGCCCCAGTCTTGAGGGTCGTTGTAAATCCCGAGCCATGACTCTACCTGATAGACTCGGAGGCTATGCAAGCGCGCTGCGTCTTGTGTTGGACGAAATGAAGACAATTTAAATGTATTCTTTGTCACTAACTTGGCGAATCGTTTATATATAAAACTGTGAAGAGAATCATTATCTTTATTGCCACCATATAAAGAGATGAAAAAACGTTCGCCGACGGCAGTGAGCAAAGTAGGGTCGACTCTCTCGTTGAGGAATAATGCTGTTCTACTAGCTAACTCAGGACGGTTCTCCAGGGTTGTCAGAAATTTCATTTTGCCGATGTTGTAAGCTGCTGAAATTGTATCGCATCCTGAGAAGGTATGAAGACCAGAAAGCCCAGAGGAAATCAGAAAAAGGAATAACGACCAAAAGAAAATTTGTTCCCAAATTTTTTACCTATTTCCGATAATAACTTTGCTATTTATGATTCTACAACTAAACGTTGTTGAACTGACTTTTACACGCTAAGACCAAAATGTAACATTTCAATGGACTATTAAATAGATAGGTTCTGCGTAGGTACTTGATCCTTGGGAGTGACAAATATCTAATTACTTTAAAAATTAGCAACTTTTGATGTATTTTAAGTGAATCTATAGTCTTTCTAGAAAAAAAAACACGATATTATACAAGAAATATAAAAAACTTCGCATCGTGTTAAACACTAATAATATCAGCTATTCGACATTATGACTATTACACCTAATCTATGTCATTTAATCACAAACGTTGAAGTTTCGAAGCCCAATAACAGCACTTTTCATTTTGCACATTTTTTCTATTACTTTAAATCCATATCGGCTCACATAAAAATCTTATTCCTATTTTTTGTTTTACTACCGATTTGTATTCACAATAATCACTCTTCAAATTTTTTTCCTCATACCTTTTCTGTTCATAAATTTTTATTACTACCAACGGAACTCATAACATACAGTTATCATATTTTTTTTATTAATACTGTCATTATTAAAAACATGTTTCAACTCATATCTTTTTATCAGAACTATTTCCTATATTACAGACAGTGATCATATTTTTCTTATTAATAATGTCATTACTAAGAACATACTTCAACTCAGAATGTTGTTTTTCAGAACAATTTCCTTCATAACAGACAATGTTCGGTTCAGGCGCATCGCCGGCCGCTGCCGCGGCACGCTCTCTATAGTTCGGGAGCTCGCAGCAAAATTGGACAATAATTTTGCAGAGAATGGCGTTTTGATATAAGTTAGATTACTATAATTAGAACCGATTAAGTCTATTGGCCAGTTATAGTCTATTTAACTTTAAGTTTAATGAAAGTTTGAACTTGTTGATTTTTTTACTATAACAAAAGTGATCTTGATGAGGATGGCGCTTGGTATATATGCAAATTATATTGTCCCCAATATAATTCCTGACCGCCATCTCATTTAGAGAAATCCATCAAATTGTCGGCCCGAGTAACCAAGGCAAAGTGATGTTGCAGAGGATGGGGTTTGGTATACTGGCGATTTTGACCACCAAGAACTTCAATTCAGCTGTACAACTCATATGGAGTTTAACTTCAGATTTTGGCGGCATTTCATTTATGGTTCAAATACCATCTCCTGTAAAATGAATTAGGTCATCCTAAAAAATCGTAAAAAATAGCCTTAATCGGTTCTAATTATAGTAATCTAACTTATATCAAAACGCCATTCTCTGCAAAATCATTGTCCAATTTTGCTGCGAGCTCCCGAACTACTACGCTCGCTCGGCTCGCGCGCTGTATGGTCGCAGTTCTACCTAACACTCCTCCTCGCTTCGCTCGTCGTCGTATTATTTTTACTACCTACCTTTTATTTTTTCCATTGCTATCCAAGCGAAAATCCAATAAATAACACGATTTACACAATGATTAAGAAATATATGAAAACAAATCCTACTATCCTACTAATATTATAAATGCGAAAGTTTGTATGTACGGATGTTTGTTGCTCTTTCACGCTTAAACAGCTGAACGGATTTGAATGAAATTTGGCACGTAGATAGATTATGATCTAGGCTACGTTATTTGACTCCACGCGGGTGGAGCCGCGGGCAGCAGCTAGTATTCGTATAAACCAGGTGTATTATTAGTAATATTAAATATTTTTATGAAGAGTGATCGATCATTACGATGTAAAATGATATGAGAAATATTTTCGGACTTCCGAAAATAGGACTTAAAAAGTTATGTGAAAAAATACGCACCCACTTTAAACGCGTGTGTTTAAATGCGTAATCGTGGGTTCGATTCCCACACAGGACGACCATGTCTGTTAGTCTTGGTCTAGATGTTTTCTATGCATTTATAAGTATATATTTACAAAAAAAAAATCAATTGTCTAGTACCCATAACACTAGCTTCGCTTACTTTGGCGCTAAATAGCGCTGAGTAATTTGTCAGAAAAAAAATCCTTACACATATAATACTCGTATAAATACATTCCACGTATCTCCCAAACGGCCCTTGTATATAAGTACACACAAATGCCCGGCAAAGGTACTGTATAAACTCATTACGTAGAGAATCACGGCGATGAGATCGACTTTAAGTAGTAACTCAATTCACCGCGCCACAGACCAGGGGTTAAAGTAGAACGCGCTGCTCTTATTGGTTTGTTCGCGGATCAACATCGAGGCAATTATCGGCTTATTGGTTAAAATATTCTCCCACTGGTCAGTGGGTTCGAATCACTTAAGGCGCTAAAACACAACGATTTTGTGAGCTCGGGGTGCCTTCATGCATAGTTAAGTGAATATACTTTAATACCTATTTATGTACATACATATATAGAATACATAGGAACATTTTAAGAGAGGTAGGGCACATCAAAGCAGCCCGTCCGGTGAAATATTTCCACCTCACAGAAAACTGCAGGCAAATAACGTAACTAAAGGGTTGTTGTGTTCCTGTGAGTGAGTGAAGTCATCACTAAGCTTGTAAGTAGTTTCTGTGTCAGTAGCAAGTCGCGCGAATGATACTTAATGGGTTGCTAGCGTTCATAGGCTACGGTAACCGCTTTACATAAGGTAAGCCGTACGCTTGTATGCCTCCGGACGTTGTATAAAAAAACATGACCACCCAAGATAAATAGACATGTTCACATTGCTCATGCAGATAAATGTTTGTTTTGCGCGGGAATCGAACCCCTCGACCAGCGGGCTCGTTAATTAAATCGTAAATTGGATGTAAACGTTCTACAAAGAAAATAAATAAGCACGTGTTACGGGAACTTTTATATGCTATCCTTAAGGCAAATTCCTATCCCTAAGGGAAATGAGGATAATGAATTAAAATATATCTTAATATTAATTATAATAGTTAGGGAGTACATACCGCTGTATATTGGGAATCCTTTTCCAATAAAGCCCCTGTACCAATGGATGTTGAATCTTCTACTTCCCAGCGCTATCCCGTTTCCTAATCCATTAGGATTGACGGGGTCCACTACCTAAGCCTAAAGTTTCGGCAAAGATACTGATTTTGACATGGAGCAACCGGCGTTCGACCTCCACATGCCAGAGGGAAAACCAGATCTTTCTTTTTTTATATACAACTAGATTGGAAAACATGCATGCGGCCCGCTTCAGATGGTAAGCGGTCACCGCAGCCTATTGACGCTAGCAACAGCACGGGGATGTTACTCGCGCGCTGCCTATCTTGTGATCTATGCTGTTTCGTCACAGTACCCAGTAATTTCTCTGCCATATGTCACCCTTCAAACCGGAACAGCTATATAAATATAGCGGCGGTAGAAATAGGTGAGACAGAGGTAGGTTACAGACGACTTTTGTACAAAGTCACCCTCAGGTGAAGCAGATCCTTAGGTAAGGTCACACGTCTATCGAAATATAATTTCTTAAACGTGCGGGTTTTCTACGTAACTTACGTTGACGATTGTAAAATACACGAAGGAATTTTTCCATACCATACAACTTTGCATTACATTGCGCGCATTAAGAAGTTGGCGAATAAATCAAGGCGGTCTAATTTATCGGCGCGCGAGAGAATTCGCCTGGCTGAAGAAAATCGCGTAAATTGATGGATTCCGTAAATTGCTCGCTCGAACCACTGGGGCGGAGATTTTAATGATTTTTCCTACGTAGTGCGATCATTGTCGTAATAAAAAATAATTGTTTCGTGCTGTTTTTGTTATTGGATTAATTTTAAAAGTTTGTCCGTTTAATACTTCCTTTTGATTTATAAGGTCAAAAGTATTAAAATAGCCATAGTATCAAAATGTTTATAAATAACGTCTAGACATCTTACTGGCTCATCATGTACTTGCAGGAACACATTTATTTATTTATTTATTGCATTTTCATGTTGTCAATTTCAGGTCGTATATTACAAGCGGTTACAAACATGAACCCTGTATAGGGCACAGCATATGTTATAAATACTCGTATGATTATGAATGTGAGAACAGCAGATTATCAAAAATTAAAGTAGGTACATCACATAATAACAGTCAGATGAAGAATTACATATGTTAATAATAATACAAAAATAATTCAATTCAATATTAGAACATGTCCTGAGCTATTATAAAATAATAATAAAATTCAAATTAAAAATTAAAACATGTCAATTAAATTAAAAATTTAAACATATCCTGGATTTTCAATAAAGTAATAAAACCTAATTAATTCAGAGTTAGATACAAAATCTTATATGTCCTGGACAATCATCAAAAAATTCGTCAAGTGAATAATAGCATTTTGCAATCAATAGAGTTTTTAGTGATATCTTGAATTTAATAGGGTTTTGTACGCATTTTATTTCTTCGGGAAGATTATTATATATTTTAACACACATTTAGTGGGGCCCGTACTGGAATATATTTAATGTGGCGGGCATTACGGCAAGCTTTTTCTTTGGTCGTAGATTTTAAGGGGCGAGAGTGTGTCGGGAATTTATTCTGATTTCTTTTTACAAAATTGCAAGTCTCCAAAATATAAATCGATGTCACAGTTAGTACTTTCAGTTTTATGAAATGTGATCGACAGCTCTCCCTATTATTTATATTGGCTATGATTCTAATACATTTCTTTTGAAGCTTAAATAATTGTATGATATTTGTACTGTTACCCCATAGTACTATACCATAGACCAGCCGTGAGTGTACGTACGCGTAATATGCATTCAAAGCTGTCCCTATGTCCGTAGTCTTTTTTAGCTCATACAATGCATATGAGAAACTTACTAATTTTGAGCAGGTATTCCTTATGTGCTCTTTCCAATTTAAATTTGAGTCAAGGTGTATTATTCCTAATAAAGAATGAGTATCGACAAATTCTACTTTTTTGTTTTGAAAATTATAATTTATAGCCATTGAACTTTTTTGGTAAGGACGGAATTGCATCAATTTAGTCTTAGCAACGTTTAATTCGAGATGATGTTCGTTTAACCAAGATACTAATGGTGTTAAGATATTATTTAATTTGTCTTCTAGATTAGGAGCATTTTCACATGGGAGAACTATTGAAATATCATCGGCAAATAATGTGCAATGGGTTTGTATTGTTTTAGGCAAATCATTTATATAGATTATAAATAGTAAGCATCCAAGCACGCTTCCCTGTGGTATAGATTTAGTAACCTTCACTTTATCGGATCTAACTATATCAATGTTCCCGGTAGAGTAGTCATGTTGCTCAATTTCTACATATTGCATCCGATTTGAAACGTATGACTTAAACCATTTGTGTGCAATACCTCTCACGCCTATGCCGCTTAACTTATGTAATATAATGTCAAAATTTACTCTGTCATATGCCTTGCTCATGTCCAGAAGTAAACCTATAGCATATTTTTTATTATTTAGTATATTCAGAACTTCGTGTATAAAATTGAAGACTGCTAGTGTAGTAGATTTATTTTTCCTAAAACCATTTTGGTTCTCGTCGAATATTTTGTTTATTTCGCAGAATGAGTAGAGACGCTTCGCCATTGCAGCTTCTAGTACTTTTGAAAATGTTGGTAGCAATGCTATCGGGCGATAGTTGTTGCAGTCGAGTCTTGACCCTTTCTTGTGTTTTGGCTTGATAACCGCCAGTTTCACCAGATCAGGTACATCACCCTCCATGAATGACTGATTGATTAAAATTGTTAGCGGTAATGCTAGCTCTCTCGCGCATTTCTTTACTAGAATCGGTGGAATTTCATCAAATCCAAAGCTCCGTTTGTTTTTTAGATTGCTTATTATTTTATGTACTTCCTTCGGATTTGTCGGGGTCAAGAACATGGAGTTTATATTTGTTGAAACCACTGATCTGACCTGCGATTTATTAGATTTATTTATAGTTTCACAACCTACGTTTATGAAATAATTGTTAAACATATTTACAATTTTTGAAGGATTATCTACCTCTATGTCAGCTATTTTTAATTTAATATTTTCTCTATTTTTTATAACATTTTTATTAGTTTTTTCTTTTACTATTTGCCAAATGGTTTTTAAAGCGTTTCCGGAATTGTGTACTTTTTTGACATAAGCTAGTTTTTTAGATGTAATTACAGTCTTCTTTAGTAATTTTTCATACTGTCTATAGTTGTTGTGTAATATTGTACTATTTGTTTGTGAGACTAAAATTTTTAGAAGGCGTTTGTTTTTGCAAGATATTTTGATCCCGGGAGTTAACCATGTTTTCTTGACATTAGTTTTTATTTTAACCTTTACTTTTTGTATACACTTTTCTAAGAGCTTTCCTATGTATTCACTAAACGAACTATAGTTCAGATTAACATTCTGTTCGTTGACGATAATCCTAGACCAATCCGTACATTGTAATTCAGACTTAAATTTTTGCATGTTTCTGTCATTAAATAGTCTTTTATTTACATACCAATGGTCCCGTGTCAAATTATGTTTTGTCAATATTTTTGTCATAATACCTAAATGGTCTGAGAGATCATAGTCATGTGCTGTTACACTTATAGACGACATGTTCATAAAATTGGAAAATACTAAATCTAAACATGTAGCAGTTGATGTGGTTATTCTAGTGGGTTCCTTTACGTGTTGGGAAAAATTAAAACTCTTAAGCTCGTTAATAAGAGTCATGCTGGTATTAGTATTCTCCAATATGTTCACATTAAAATCTCCTCCAATAATTATATTTCGTCTTTTATATTTCATAGTTAAGTATTTCAATAACTTAGTCAGAGAACTGAAAAATGTATCGGGCATTCTGTTTTTATTGGGCCAATATATTATTATAATAATTAAATCGGATTTTTGGATGTCTACAGCAGAAGTTTCGAAAATATACTCCGTTGACATGCTAGCTACATCTCTCAACTCTACAAATTCAATGCTTTTCTTCAGAAAGATGCAGACACCTCCCCCTTCACGATTTGAGCGGCAGTAGATTATAATATTATAATTGTAATTATAAATTATAATTATAATTGTTATTAAAATTATTAAATTATTAAACAGCCAAATTATAATTGTCAATTTGCAATATGTCAATTTTTTCTTCTGAAATCCATGTCTCGGATAGGCATATGGCATCAATATCTTTATATTCGTCAGTTACCGCTTCTAGCAGGTGTCTTTTATTTTTTATACTTCTTATGTTCTGATATAATATATTAAAATTATACATTTTGGCGAAATCTAGTCTGTGGTGTTTCTGTGTAGATCTCTTCACTGTTTCTACGAAATATATTATCGTCCTGCACTGCATTCGTCTCTTCCTTTTTTTCTGTTCTAGCTTGATCTTGCTCGGTAGAACTATTGTGTGTTTCATCTTCAATTTGTTCTGTGATCGTTTTTAAAAGGTCTCCCAAATTCTGGAATATATTGCGCATTCCCATTCTTAACAATCGTCCCGTATAATAGGAAAACATGTTTAATGAAAGATTTCTATTTGAGTCTAAAAAGTAGGCGTAGTGGTGCTTGTGTATATCAGCCATTAAAAGCGAGTTAAATAATTCTACTCTGCTGTTATATAGCGGTGAACCGCAAATGTAAGTCGGGGATGCAACAATAAAATTCGTGTGATCCAGTTTTTCCAGTTTCCTTCTTATAGCACGTACGAGCTCCACATAATCTTTTGAAGAATGGAAGTCTGTCTCACCCACCAATAAAATGCAGTAATCGAATTTTGTATATTCTTTTACTTTACTTTCTAAACCTCTTAGGAGTTCATCGATGCTTCCTCTTACTTTAACAAAATGGCAAAATTCATAAACATGAAACCTTTTTTCAGTCTCCAGCGTTGGTAGCATTTTATCTTTGTTGTTGGAGCTTATGATGCATAATTGACGTTTACGTTGTGTAGGTATTTTAGGTTTGTTTATTATTTTGTTGGATTTTGGTACTTCCTCTTGGTGATGGATTCGTGTAGAACTTGTAAAGTCTAATCGCCTCTTTTTCAAGATATCCTTATTTTTCGTACTAGAAATAGGTTTTATGGGCGAGCCGCTATATGCCCTTTTCAAGAGATCCATTTTTTTATCATGTTTTGAAAGTTGCTCTTTCAAAGTAAAGTTTTCACATACTAAATTCTCAATCTCATTCTTAGCAATTTCTAATTCATCTTGTAAGTTACTAACTCTTTTCTTAAGCTCGCAAATCTCCTCAGATACTTTTAATCTTAAATTTGGGAAGCTACTGTTATGCATGATTGTTGCGTGCGACGTATCTTCCTCGTCATCTATTGTGTCAGACAAAATTTCAAATGAGTTTTGCGTTTCAACATTTGCACTGTATTTGTTCCTGAAGGTGATATTGTCTTCAGAAGATCGCGGCGATGATGTATTTTTTATTCCCCTTATACACGGCACGCATTTCCATTTTTCCTTGCGTTCTGGTGACATTATGAAGTATCGCTTCTCTGCTCTAGCGCATTCCAAGTCGTATGTGTTTTTACAACTATTACAAGTCAAGAATTGTTTGCTTGTTATACTCTGTTTACATTTTATGCATTTTGTATCTGTCATCGGATCTTATCCTTCTTACTGCAGTTCTTACTTTATATTTTTAATAATTTCGGAATTAAATTTTATAGTGCAAAAAGTCGTATACCCTACCGGGGCTCGAACTTGGCTCTTTGGACTCAATCGTGAGAGTAATGCTCATGGAAGGTACAAATGCGCCAAAGCAGTGTTTACAGAAAGTTATGAATTTAATGAAGACTACTCAGAGCATTATTTTTATTTTTAAACGTTCGTTTGTAGTTTTGTGCTTTCACCTACATACATTTATCAGGGGGCACGGCAGTGCCCCCGCCAAGTCGAGCGCGAAGCAAACACTGCCGTACCATCCTTTACTGGAACCATTTCGCCGCATTTTCAGGCCCCTATTTGAGAACCTCTGGATAAGACCAGAACGCAGAAATTTTCGTCATCCAGTAAGCTATAATCACCTACTTAAAATCCAAAATTTCAAGTCTGTAGGTCATTTAGTTCCGAAGTTAAGCGAAAGCAAAGTTTCGCATTTATGACACTCACTCATGATCATCAAAATAGAACTAGTACTTCCCATAAACTCAGAGAGCTGAAATTTGGTACAGAGTTAGGGTTTAATGGCCACATAAAGGGAAAACTATAAAAACTAGGATAATCGAAGATCTGGAGTACCTGGTGACCCGGATTAGAAAACACAAGAGCCCAACCAAACTATTAGAGATAGCGACATACCGCCTTTACAAAAAATGTTCAACTTGGTGGGCCGCTTCATTTGATGTCAAAAATCGAAGCTCTGAAGTATCTGATGAAGAACCCTCAGCTGGTCTCAGCTGTATTAGAGATATGGTAATGCCCCCTTCTACTATGAGAAAACAACTGTGTCAAATAAGAAAATCTAATAAAATAAATCAATATATCCACGTTTCTACAAAAAGAAGTGAAATCCCACCAAAAACATTCTGTAAAAAACTAGCCAAGTCTCGACGGAGCTGCTTGTTTATCTCTAAAAAGTAATGAAATCTAGACAAAGTCGTGCCACGTCTAAGGTTCCTTACTGCGATTTCTTTATTATTATAGTTAATGTTGTGTGACTTGGCCGTTGAAGAGTACACAAGGGTACAAAACCAGGTGCTCCATGACACCATTGCACCAATCTGTCGCCAGAACCGCTACCCATTGACGATGGAAAATTGCCACTTGGAAAATGTTGATTCAATAACCAGTCAATTGTAGGCTTGATAAAGCTGCGGATTTCAATAATACTTACGTATAGGCGAGCCTGAAACAAACAATATAAAAAAATATTTCCAGTACAGACGGACTTCTAATCATTGATAGAAGTCCGTCTGTACGTCTATTTTATTTGGATCGGTGGTCGATTTGACGCTCCAAAAAGAAGAGAGCAGAAGTCAGCATTGTCAATGCTGAATGCATGTGTTGCACAATCAACAACATCCTAAAATGAGACACTAGCGTCCAATTACCAATACCAGTATGGGCTATTATCTCGCTTAATAAACATAGGTAGTTACAACAGATATAACATTACGTGTAAACAAAATTGACTTGTACCCACTAACGTATAAAGAATTTTCAACGGCCAAGTCACACAACATTAACTATAATAATAAAGAAATCGCAGTAAGGAACCTTAGACGTGGCACGACTTTGTCTAGATTTCATTACTTTTTAGAGATAAACAAGCAGCTCCGTCGAGACTTGGCTAGTTTTTTACAGAATGTTTTTGGTGGGATAAAATTGTCACTTTGGCAAGATTTTAGTGTATATTTATTTAGTATAGGGGGATTTCACTATATTGTTCACTTTGTTTATTTCACTGTATTAATATTAGGTAAATATTCATGAGTACATGTTTAGAACACATATACATGGTTTATAGTCAATTTATATTTACGGTAAGTGGGTGTCACTGTTATTTAATGTTGTTCTTTGCAATTAAGCACAATTTGTTAATGAGTACATGTAAGTATTTTATATAGTCGGTAATTAAATATACTTATTTTATCACTGTTAAGAGTACTACAACTAAACACTGTTCTTTTGTAATATTACGACCGTTCATTAACTGCTTTGTATTTTATGTTTCTGTAATTTTTTTCCACTGATGACACTACTTCTTATCACTTGCATATAGAATTTTAATTTGAAACACAAATTTATATGAATTAATAAAAGAAAACTTTTTAAACATTTAAAATATACGGAGCCAATGTACGAATTACTACGTGCAAGGACGTTTCATTTATCGACATTATGCCGACTAGAGTTCATTTCGGGTCAAAAACTGTTATTTATGTTGTAATACTTTATTTTACATTAAAAAATAAATAAAAAAAGTGTGTGCGCACACCTGTCAGCTCCGACGCACGACTGGAGTTTACTACGAACGATAATTAGGATATACAGCGAATAGAAAAAGAAGGCAAATGAACGTATCTTCTGAGATAATAAGAATAAAATTTATGTTATTCTCAATAAAATTGAGAACTATATGCTTACCCGCATAATAAACCGCATCCACGTGTTTTTCGGATTCTTCTTCTTTTCTTTTTCGAATTTTTTTTCATATTTTCCAATGTTTTTTTAACTTTAATCACTTGTTGATTTGTTTAATAGTACATAAATATAAGTTAAATATAGCAAACTTTGTAAAACGTACAACGCTCGGACCCTAGTAACACACTACGAAACACCGTAGAATGCACGTTAAATCCTACAGATGTATATGTTTGTCTCATTTTAAGCGAGCGAACATAACGCCCTCATTTTAGTTAACACCTGATTTTACTCCTTACGATATTTCCGTACCGGACCTTATAACTCAACATCGTTTCCTAAAGAGGTAACTCCAGTTATAATGAAGATATGAATGAAATACACAGATGATTTATTCGTAAAAGAGGTCTCTTCCACCCAACCCTAAAATAGCAATAGATCTTTAGACTTATAAGAACTATTTAGCTACCGATCGAAAAAGTGGAAGTCATATGAAAAGATGTTAATACTAATCATAATGTCTTGTGCTTTAGTATATTTATTTTTTCTAGTTTTTACTATTATCCTACAGTATATAAGGTCTAACATATTCAATCCGACAAACTTTGCAGTGTTTATGTAGGCATATGTTACCTATTACGATTATAATATAAAAAATTTAATATTACAGACTTTTTCAAAAATCATAATGTAGAAATTAAAATTTGCGAGTTATACCATTATATACATCCCTATTACTATGAGCAGGCTTGTTTATTACTACGTAACGTTGTTGTTTTACTGCGGGTGGTGAGCCAATCAGCTGGCGAAAACCAAACGTCAAAAACCTCTATCTCTCTGTGCCACATTATGAAATAGATACTGTGTGAAAGAGATAGCACTTACGTTGGTAATTACACCTGCATGGTTTAATTAATAAATTAATAAAAAAAACTTTACAACATATCGTGTTTTTCTAAAAAAACAAACATAACTTTTTGATTTAATTCTAGCACGCATTTTATCGCTTTTCTAAAGTTTTTTTTATTAATTTATTAGTTAAGCCATGAAGGTGTAATTGCCAACTTTTGTCGGGTACATTTTGTTACACCTTACATTTAAATTATAGGTATCTACGAATTATAGTTCTTTAATAAGAGCTGATGACATACGTCATTAACAGGCAAATTTGATGCACTGCTATGGATTTATGTAGCAACTAAAACAAATACACAATGTTACCTCTCAGTTTGGAACTTATGTTTGTCTCAATGATATCCCATATATACTTAAAAAGATTTAAAAAATATTATATTTTTAACCAAGTAGCCGATAAGTGCCGCGATATTGACCCGCGATCAATATCGCGGAGCTAGTCAATTACAGCTGCGCGTTTTACTTTGGCCCCTAAACCGTAGCGGTGAATAGACTTACCTACTCGTATTAGTAATATCGGTGTCATCGGCTCTCAATACGTTATTTCCTTCATCACTTGCATTTTGTAGATATTCAGGAACACCGTTCCTATATGAATTCTATATGTCCGTGCGTTTGTCTGTGCGTTTGTCTGTCGCTTCAGGAACACCGTTCCTATCTCTTAAGGAACATGGTCAAAATGGCCGACAAATTTAAAAAAAAAAAAATGTTGAATTGTTATATAATTGACGAGCCAGGTGTTCCTCTGGCAATGCAACCTTGCGCATTCTCAACTGGTATTTTAATAAACTCTTATGGATGTTGACAATATGAAAAATCGACAATGATTACTCATTGTCAACTTTTTCATTAGTAAATTAATTCTTGTATAAGATTAGAAATATTATATTTACGAACATCTTATCATTCAAAATGACGCAATGATAAAATTAATGTCTAATATTTATGTCTAAAATATATAACATTATAAATTTTAAACCATGCTTTTTTTTAATTACATCATTAAATGTGTATTATCCACAATGATGTAATTAAAAGATGTTTTTACCATTTATAAAAACGTACTTGTATTTCGTAAAGGAGTCGTATTTTGCAGCATTTCTATAAAGTCGTCATTCAACGTAGAAAACTAAATTTATGAGGACACCGTGAAGACAGAAGCTTGACGACTCAATGTAATTAATTAAGACTCAGCCTCCCTTTGAAGGCATCGCGCTACTCGCGGATGCCACTGCAGCATGTGAATAAACGTTCACAGAGAGGCGAAAATTCAGCAGTATTGTTGGCTTTGTACCTATTTATATCAGAATATAAGCAAGCTTTGTGGCTGCGGTTTGCTGTGAGGTGTAGGTACTTACCCAGACGGGATGTTTTGATGCGCCCTATCTCTTAAAAATACCCATGCCAAGATAAAGAGACATGTGCATGCACAAAAATGTTTGTACTGTATGGGAATCGAACCCACAAAGCATTGGTGACAAAGTAACGTAACAGCGCGTCTCGCTACTGTCAAAGTCAAAGTCAAAGTCAAAATCTTTTTATTCCGTAAAAATGGCTACATTTGTTTGGAATCGTCACAATTTTTTTCCCTACCGTGCAGTTTATGACTAGGTGAGCACTGATTAAAATACTGCCAAAAAACTCAGGCATCCCTCTTTTGGTATCCAAACAAATTTACATATTTTATTAATTACATTATAATTGGATCGACTCATTCCCAGGCATTTTTATCATTAATATAGTCAGATACTTTATAATATGCCCTGCTACACAATTTGGCTTTAATAGTAGTTTTAAATTTGTTAATTGACAATTCTCTTATATTGCTGGGAAGTTTGTTATAGAACCGTATACATTGCCCCATAAAAGAATTACTTATTTTGTGGAGACGGCTTGCATGTAAGACAAGATTATGCTTATATCTAGTATTTATGCTATGAGTATCACTCTTTTTACAAAATGAGTCTATGTTTTTATGGACATACAAAAGATTTTCATAGATATATTGCGATGCGACTGTTAAAATATTTATTTCTTTGAATTTTTCTCTAAGGCTCTCCCGGGGACCAAGTTTGTAGATAGCTCTTATGGCTCTCTTTTGCAATAAAAAGATGGTGTTAATGTCCGCGGAGTTACCCCAGAGAAGAATTCCATATGACATAATACTATGAAAGTAGCTGAAATAAACTATTCTAGCCGTATCAATATCAGTGAGCCGTCTAATAGTTTTCACTGCATAGGCTGCAGAACTTAGTTTTCCTGATAATTTTTCAATTTGTGGGCCCCATTGTACTGCGCCACCAAGGTCATCAAAATATTGACACTTAATCTTTTTAAATTGCAATTTTACTGATATAAATTTGGGAAGCCGTCTAAAATCGAGTTTAGTATATAGCAAAATAATAAAAAAATGTAAGGTAAATATCTCGGTCCTTAGACTCAATTCGTCTAAGAACCGAGATATTTTGGCTAGCGTTTGCTTTTCTCTGCCTACCCCGCCAGAGACCTGGCATGAAGTTGTAGTGGTAAAAAAAGGAAATTAAATTCTAAACTACATAATTAATTAGTGATATGTCAAACTCCACAAATTCCAAAGCTGATATTACCATGACATGAAATATTTCACTGAAAAATCTAAGTGGAAGTCAAAAATTCAGTGAAAAATTTCATTCCACAGTATCTTCAATGGATACATCACGATATAATGTTAAACAATGTTACGATCTTTTAAAATAGAATAAACAAGGAATATTGCAGTTAGTTCAAATTTCCAAACTTTTTTTGACAAAGTAGATTTTATATCAGCCACCCCTAGTACTTATGAGTACTGAAATATAAGCTGTAATACCATGACGTCATGACCACAAGTCATCATACATACGGGTATAATTTAAATTTGCAAAATTTGTAACTTTTGTAAATTTGAATTATATGTGACTTTATAATCCTACTATAACTTCACGCCAAATCCCTTGGCGGATACGCAGGGGCAGCCGAGAGCATGTGCCCTGTTGCTGACAGATCCGGGGCACCACACCAACGCGGCCGATGGCATTTCGCGGGGTTGTTTAGTGGGTATACCGTCGGACAGCCGACGGGGAGTCCCACACTACCACCGGAGGCTACCCAGGCACCGGTGGTGTGCGTAACGCATTTTTCCCCGCGTCACAAAAAAAAAAAGGGGGAGCCGAGCGCCACATGATTTGATTCTTACGCCTCACTCGCTTCATTAACATTCATTGCTCTTATCATGCACGCTATCCGGTTTCTAAGGCTCCTGATATCACCTTCTGATAAAACACGACCAACTTGGTCATGGTAGGTTTGCCTTGGCCTTCGTCGACTCCTACATCCTTCTACTTTCGCGTTGTATATCTGTTTCGTATTTTTTTCCTTCTGCATTCTTTCTATATGTCCGAACCAACGGAGCATGACTATTCTTATTTTAACACCGATACTCTCTTTCAGACCAACTCTGTTTCTAACGTCATCATAGCGAATACGATCTACAAGCGTACACCACAAATTTTGCGCAACGCTCGCATTTCGACCTCATTTATCCTATTTTCATGCTTTCTCTGCCACACCCAGCTCTCGCTTCCATAAGTAGGCGTTGGGACCAGCACTGCATTGTGTATGGCGATCTGTGCATTCTGGCTCAAACTTTTACTGCCAAGAAGTTTTTCCAATGCTCCATTCACACTGCTCTCGATACACACTGTCTTATTACAATTAATGTAATTATGTTTCATGGTCTCCTGAGTTGTTCCATATCATTACTGAGGAGGGTGTGAACACCTTTTTTACCTTATTTTAGATTCGTTTGATATATTATTGCTGTAAGTATACCAGTCTCGAATCTCGGCGAGCTCCTAAAATTTGGCGAATACTCATTTGAGCTGTGTAATGAACAAAATTAAATATCTTGGCATGTGAACAAATTTAAAAGTAGCAAATGTTTAACCACCGACTTTAAATACCGACTTCAGTGAATTAGTAACTTCTCGAAATTTATTATAGTCAATCAGACGTTAGGAGCTTCCCGTCAAAAAATATTGAAAATCAATTTACGATTGGAGAACATATCTTTTACCTACTTTCACTACCGAGCATTATCCCAGTTCCTAATTTATTAGGACTGATGGAGTTCGCTACCTACACCTAAGGATTTTGCGATGATACTAATGATGATTTGGAGCGACTGCCGTCAGACCTCCACCTACCCAGAGAGTAAACAACATGTTTCTTGGGTAAGATAATACATCTTTTGAAATTTGGACGTGAGAGTTTCCTCACGATATCTTCCTTCACGGTTGAGCAAGTGACAATTCCAAATATGTAAATAATTCATACATACCATAATTCTAACCAAGGGACAGTTGCTTAATAGTCTGGTTCTTTATCCATTAAGCTTTCACTGTTGCACAAAAAAATATCAAGCACCATATACACAAAATAAACATAGCTACGTATTAAAAGCCTGATCTTTTTCGTAGTCTGTTATTGAGTATGCACACAATCAACCACATCAATAAACCACGTGATGGCACATAAAGGCATTCCTCAATCACCAAATATAGTGTTTTAACACCAAAATATCTCCACGATTCAAGCCCACTGATCAATAGTAGGATATTTTAACCAACAAGACGATAAGTGGCGCTATATTGATCCGTGAACTAACCAATAACAGCTGCGCTTTCTACTTTACTCCCGACCAGTAGCGATGAATTGAGTTACAAAACAAAATCTGTTTCATCGTTTAAAAAGTCGTCGGGACGGTAATAAAACTCCTTGTGTTGTTCACCGCTTCCTATATGTTACCTTAAGTTACAGTTACAACTAGTAATTAGACAACATTAGTATCGCCAGATACGGTGTGCTACAATAACTCTCTTATGCTGTCGATTTTGTTACTGCCCACCAAACGAATGGCGAATGCCCCATCCCCGCTCACGTGCCACTTCCAGTGCGACTGTCTAACGAAGTCAACTGCCGAACCAAATATAAACCGGAAGTAGCACGTGCGCGTGGATGGTATATTTTCCAAAAGGTATTAACGATTAAAAATCATAATAGAATTGTAAAATTAATTTAACATTGTGCACATAATAAATCTCGCACATCTTGATAACATGAATAATATGGGTTACTACCAATGGGAATAATTACTAATGTTAAAGTTGCTAACAATCACTTCTCCACAGGTTGTGAGTAAATACTAAAGTATACTGGGAACCAGGACTACTAATAGGCACAAACCAATATATATAACTCGTTGATCGTAGTCGACTCTCTGCGTGTATATTATAATCTTTAGTCCGCTAAGAAATGCTATATTTTGTTGGGGGCCAAAAGACGTGTATTATTTTAATTATTCCGAGTTTCCACGCTAGGTGTCAGGGCGATAAAGTCATTATAATTTTATTACAAGACGGAACTTAAAGGAGCATAAATTATTGTTTTGACAGATTGAAGTGACATGACTTTACAACACAACCTATAACAACATGCCTATTCTTAATTTACAGTATGCAGTCGAGTTTTTTTCTATGTCAAATTTTAGCCTTCTCTAGTGACTGTATGTATAACTTCACGCCAAATCCCTTGCGGGGTAGGCATAGAGATCCGAGCACCACATGAATCGATCCCTACACACGTCACTCGCTTCTTCAACATCCTTCAAATTTTTCCATCCGTCAAAATTTTTTCAATTTCCGGTTTCTAAGGCTCCTGTTATCACCTTCTGAACAGAACTTAGAACATGATCAATTTGGTCATAGTAGGTAAGTCTTGGCCTTCCTCGGCTCCTATATCCTCCCACTTTCGCATTGTATATCTTTTTCGCAATTCTTTCTTCCTGCATTCTTTCCACGTGTCTGAACCAAAGGGCCATGCCTCGACTTATTTAACAGTCCAACTCTGTTTGTAACATCATTGCGAATATGGGCTACAAGCGTTACGCCCTTATGACTATTTCACAAAATTCCCTGGTGACGCTGGCTATTCATTCTAGTATACTGTGACGTAAATTACAATTAAGTGCACTTCAAACTTGTCCTTTGTGCCGCTCCTATGCCATACATCCCAGTCGGGCTTAAATGTTCAACTAAGACGGGTAACTCTTATTATTAATAAGAGTATTATTAATAAAATTTAAGCCCGGCTGCTGAAGTATCTCATCCCTCAGAAAACCGCAGCTAAATAATATAAAGAGAAATGAAAATATATGTGTGCAGTTTTGTATATGTCAAAGGCCATAGAAGTGAAGCCTTTCAAAATGTGAACTTAATAATCACGGCAATATTTTGCATTACTTCTCGGCATATTTGAAAAGAAATTCTATTAAAATACTGAAATATTTAAATGAACAATACACGTCTATTTTAAGAGCATTAGGGTGCATCAAAACAGCGCGTCTGATCAAGTACCTTCACTTAGATAGTTATTGTGTTACTGCGTGTGAGTGAGGTCAGCAGTAAGCTCCTGTAGAGTTGCTGTGTTAGTAGCAGAGGTATTACAAGCGTTTTTAGGCTATGGTAACCGCTTTACATCAGGTTGGCCGTATGCTTGCATGCCTCCCGACGTTGCATAGAAAAAAACGTATACAATACACCGCGGTTGTTACGACGCCTTATCCCAAGCTTTGTAATACGCACACGCGCACACACACGTGCTAACACACGGACAACGCTCGGACCCTGTAATAAACACTGTATAATGCCTTCTATCTCATTCTCTCGCGTGTTAAATCCAATAGATGTATGTGGTTGTCTCTTTTTCCTGTCGCTTTTTCGTTTCATCGCAACGATGGCTAAAGAAGTTTTCACTTCAAAAATATTATCTGAAGGTTCGTCGCTCCTAACACAACTGGGCAGTGTCTAAGGAATAACTTGTTTAGTAGCGGAGATTGCAAGCTTTCAACAGTGGCAGCCTGATAGCCCAGTTGATAAGGAACCGGTCTATTGGCCAACGGGTCCCCGGTTTGAATCCTGGCATGTACCACTGACTTTGTGTTTTCAGATTTACGTATATATTTCTAATTATCGCATGCTCGGCGGTGAAGGAAAAGATCGTGAGGAAACACGCACATCTAAGAAATTATATTTAGGACTTCTTCCCGCGCTTTTGACGAGTGACATTGTTGTTATACTTGAAATTTTTGCAATTCGGTGTAAAATTAGTTGTATGTGACAATTTCGATAGTATGTTGTAACATAAGTGCTAATGCAATTATACAGTAATGAAACAACTCAAATATAGCACGTTTATGCACTTTTTGGAAGACGTGAATAAGTTCATCAAGAAAACCTTGTAAAATTCCTATCGTTTTACGGGTGGTATTTAAACTGGGTTGATTGGGTCGAGTTACCCTTCCCAAGTATTTTTTCAGCACATTTCCTGAAGCTGGAACATAGAATTAAGATTTTCAAATGGTTCTAAACTGAAGACTTTGACACTGGCATAAAGTAGCAACACTATTGCCATATATTATAAAAAAAAATAATATATATTTAGAAAGATGTGTGACCTAACCTGAGAAAGGTGGCTTTTCCCCTGCGTTGTGGAGTTTTGTCGGCAGTCGCTTCATGTCACAATCAATGTCTTCGCCAATCCTTTAGTCTTCGGTAGACGAGACCCGGGTCTTTTACGCATGACTGCTTGCTTGAGAATTGTTAATAGATTCAGGCGTTATTTTGCGAAAGTCAAATTTACATGCAATTTGATCTGACCTGCTTTGTGTGCTTCCGCCACCAAATAGACGAGCTCGGTGGCGCAGTGGTGAAACGCGATGTTACGCTACTTTGACACCAACGCTCGTGGGTTCGATTCCCACACAGTACAAACATTTGTGTGCATGAACATGTCTGTTTGTTTGGGTCTGGGTATTTTCTATGTATAATAAATATTGTATTTACAAAAAAAAAAAAAAATTTACGTATGTTTATCAGTTGTCTAGTACCCATAACACAAGCGTCGCTTACTTTGGGGCAAGATGGCGCTGTGTAATTTGTCCGACAATATTAATATTAATTAAAAATAGTGGGTGGGCGCCGGCCGGCGCTAGGCTGCATGAACTAATTGGTGGCGGAAGCACTCAAAGCAGGTTAGATCAAATTGGATGCTTGAGAATTACAGCGTTGTATTTCATTTGGAATACAACCAGCGGCATAATATCGATAATACAGCAGCAATCCATTCTCTTATCACGGAGCAAAATAGGTCAAATGTATTCAGCGATTGTATTAAGTCGAACTTACTGTGAAAATGTACAATACAGAGGTCCGATTGTTAAATGGTATTTATTTATATTTCACTCAGTACAGGGAATCCTACGAATAGGGCGATATTAAATACCTCTTGTCTGACTAGTTTCAGAATATTGTTACCGTTTATGTTCCGTACAGTAACTATTTAATGAGCGGTGATAGTCTAGTGGATAAGAAAACGGCCCATTGACCAATTGGTGCACGGTTCGAATCCTGGCGAGTACCACTAAATTCGTGTTTTCAGATTTATGCTCATATGTATGTTCATATTTATCATTTGCTTGACGGTGAAGGAAAACATCGTGAGGGAACCTACACGTCCAAGAAATTATATTTCGAAAGACGCGTGACCTTACCTAAGAAAGGTAAATAAAGGTAAGAGGGAAAAC
Organism: Pyralis farinalis; assembly: GCA_947507595.1. Classification (NCBI taxonomy): domain Eukaryota; kingdom Metazoa; phylum Arthropoda; class Insecta; order Lepidoptera; family Pyralidae; genus Pyralis; species Pyralis farinalis. The sequence goes on from OX382273.1 coordinate 6,825,973, forward strand.
CACTTGTAGAGGTCTGATGGCCGTCGCACCATATCAGGCTTAAGAATCCGCCAATCCTAATAGATTAAGAAACGGAATAACGCTGAACAAGAAGAATTGCAATCGTTCATAGGCTACGGTAAGATGTAGGCTATGTGCTTGTTTGCTTCTCGATGTTCCATAAAAAAAATCGGTCAAGTGCGAGTCGGACCCGCACACGAAGGGTTAGGTACGTACGTTGTTGTTATAGCGGCAACAGAAATACATCATCTGTGAAAATTTCAACTGTCTAACTATCACGGTTCGTGATATACAGCCTGGTGACAGACGGACGGACGGACGGACGGACGAACGGACAGCGTAGTCTCAGTAATAGGGTTCCGTGTTACCCTTTGGGTACGGAAAAAGCATCTATCTAAAAAGCATCTACATACATTAACGAATAAATGTTATTATACAGTAAATGATTATTTCGCCGATAAGTTGGCGTAATAATCCTAGAACTGGAAAGTATCATGAATATATACACAATATAAGAATTCTTTATTGCACCAAATTAAAATTGTAAACATAAGATACTTAGAAACTATAGTACAATTAGGCGGTCTTATCGCTAAGCAATCTCTTCCAGACAACCTTAAGATGAGAGAAAACTATTATCTTGTAACAATACAGGTAGGTGGTGCAGAGCAAACCATACGAGTTAAAACAAAATTATTATATACATGAAAAAGTATTAAAAGTTATTGTAGTTACAGTAATGTTTAGTAGTTACAGAATTGTTTTATTCATGACTAAATTATAGTTAAATTATTTGTACTAATACCAAGAAAATAATAAATAAATAAATAATAAATAAATATTGTCAGACAAATTACACAGCGCCATCTAGCCCCAAAGTAAGCGAAGCGTGTGTTATGGGTACTAGACGACCAATAAACATACGTAAGTACATTTTTATTTTGTAAATACATACTTATCATACATAGAAAATACCCAGACCAAGACAAACAGACATGTTTATGCACACAAATGTTTGTATTGTGTGGGAATCGAACCTACGAGCGTTGGTGTCAAAGTAGCGAAACAGCGCGTTTCACCACTGCGACACCGAGCTCGTCAATCATCAATAAATAATGTTCCGTTATAGAGTAAGATAAATATTTTAAATTATTTTACAATTCACACGCTTATATATTCGGCAGAATATGTATGGTTTTCACTGTTTTTATATATGAACAATTTATCTGTACACATCCTACTAATATTATAAATATGAATGTCCGTTTGTTTGTTACGCTTTCACGCGAAAACTACTGAACCGATCATCATGAAACTTTGTACTCATATTCTTGGAGGTATCAGAAGTAAAATAGGATACTTTTTATTTTTAACCGAGAATCAAATATTTATTAATTATAACAACTTTATTTAACGAAAGATAACAATCTTAATAAATGTATAAGAGCAATAAATGATAATATTGAGTCCAAGTAGAAGTAAAATATAAAGAAAATTTACAATTTAAAGATTACCTAAAAAGAATTATTGAATCCCGGATCCATCTTCAAATCCGAGGAGTTTGGATGTGGTGTTTCATTTGTGGCGAGTACCACATGCTGGTAGCTCTTAGGTAGGATACTTTAAAAAAAAAAAAATTCTTTTTTATCAATGCGAGCGAAGCCGCGGGTAAAAGCTAGTATTCAATAAACGAAAGATTTTTATTAATTCATTCTAAAAATAACATAAGAAAAATGTTGTCATTAACACTGGGGTTATCGAATTGTGAACATCGAAAGGGGATTAGCTGACTAGATTTTTTCCTACCTTGCCATATAACTCAGCATTTCCGTGTCGGTATGACCGAAATTGTAGAATGGTGCAGACAGGTAAATTTAGAATCGGTCGGAGCCTATTCAACAAGGAACTGGGTCGGACCCATGAACCTCTATTCACACAAACTTGCTGACGATATTTAGAGGCGACTTTCAAATTTCAAAATGTTTCTTACTTCGTCGCGTTCTTAAAAGCTCTGGGAATTGTAAAGCTCTTATTTACGAGTAGATGGCGCACCTTATTACTTGTTGTCCAGTCGGGTTGATTATATAACAAGGAATGAGAGCTTTAGTGGGTGGATTTAAATTACTCTGTATTTGTTAAATGTCTTACATCAAAATATAAAAGTTTATTATTTGAATCTTTCTTTAGATGTATCTTTTTTCTAAGTAAATCTGAACTTATTTCCAAATAAATCTGAACTTGTGAAGGCCTGCCGATGTCAAAAACATGTGTAAACATTAAGATTCTAATCGTTATGAACATTTTTTTTACGTCTAGAGAAATGCAAGCATACGGCCCACCTGATGTAAAGCGGGTATCATAGCCTATTAATGCTTGTAATATTAAGTATCACTCGCGCGATGCTTCCTCTGCTGCTTACACAGCAACTCCTTGGGAGCTTACTGGTGGACCTCACTCACTCGCAGGAACACAACAACCCTCAAGGGAGTTGTTATTTGGCTGCGGTTTTCTGTGAGGTGGAGGTACTTCCCAGACAGGCTGCTTTGATGCGCCCTACCTCTCTTTAACATGTAAATATTAAATTATAAATATGTACTTCAAATAACGTATAAACCAAAAATAACCCATGTCTATCAAGCTCCTCCAGGCTCAAAGGGTAGAAGGGACCGTCGGTCCTTGCTGTTGTCGACAGATGACAGTCGTAAAGTAAATCAGTGACCTTCGGGCGGTTTAACCTTCGGGGCGCTAACCCGCAGTTTAAAATGAATTGAGGTGAAAAAAATTTTTTTGTGTACTGACTCATGAAATTTAGTAGATATATAGGAAACGTAAAAACAGGAAAATTGGTTTAGAAGTTTTGTAGTTTTTTATTAATGTGACAAAATTGTTGTCCAAAATTTGAACACAATTCTCAGATTAAAAGGCCATATTAAGCGTTTATGCAAATTTTTAAACATGTAATTAATATGAAAAAAATACCACTATATTCATAATCATCGCTCGGTTTTTGAATGGAGTGATTTAGTTGCAGTAATATATAATCCGAACTTTGGCATACAATGAGAATTCATAATATTTTTTAGTAATTCCCGTATGAATAGGCAAAGGCAATTGAGCCTTTTTAAGAGAGGTAGTGTCCATCAAACCAGCCCGTCTAGGGAAGTGCCTCCACCTCAACAACAACTTTATATATTAAATTATAACTACATTTTAAATTATAACTTATCTGCATAATATGGTAACATTATTATGTAATCATTCAAAACAATGTATAGACTCATATCGATAGTAAAAATTAGAAAGGAAATACTCGATGCATAAATTGATGTTTATATGCATAAAATAAAAATAAGTGGAAAATGCGTGTATATATGTATATAAACATATAAATATATATATTTAAATAAATATTTGTGTAAAGAGAATTTTTGTAAGTTGTTTAAAGCACTAACATAATTTATTGAAAATATAAAAAACATCTGGAATCTGGTTGGACTGAAAGAGAGTGTCGGTGTTAAGATAAGAAAGGGCATGCTTCGTTGGTTCGGACATGTAGAAAGAATGCAAGATGAAAGAATGACGAAACAGATATACAATGCGAAAGTAGAAGGATGTAGGAGCCGAGGAAGACCAAGACTAACCTACCATGACCAAATTGGTCGTGTTTTATCAGAAGGTGATGTCAGGAGCCTTAGGAACCGGCGAGCGTGCATGAAAAGAGCTATGAATCTGAAAGAAGCGAGTGAAGTGTGTAAGGACCGCGTCTTATGGCGCTCAGTTCTCTCTGCCTACCCCGCAAGGGACCTGGCGTGAAGATATACATACATACATAAAAAACATCGAATAAAGAAGAGCAATGAATGTGAAAGAAGCGAGTGAGGAGTGTATGGATCGGGTCACGTGGCGGTCGGTTATCTCTGCCTATCCCGCAAGGGATTTGGCGTGAAGTTATAGATAGATAGATAAAAAAAACAGTGTTAATGAAGAGCGGAGTTTCCTAATACAGGCATTTTGTTTGCTTAAAAGGAGACTCCAACTGTCATTCTGAAACGTAAAAACCTTACCAATTTTAAATAAATGTGTTTTGATTTATTATGTTTTTGAGAAGTACCTAACTATTAATATAAAAAAATTGGAAATAGCCCATAAAACATATCATCAAACTGAAGGGCTACCGTGCCTCATCTCACTGTCTATCCGTCGGAATCCTGACTATAATATCGTCCAGAGCCCCACGGATATATGAATTGTTGCCTTGTATTTTTTTTTGTTGCGACAGATATAGAATATATATATATATATATATATATATAGGTACTTTAATTTTGGGCTATGGAGCCGACGTGTCAATGTGTCGATGAATTTTATATAAGTCTAAATAAAAGAGGCCGATTCTACTTGTTAAGATAAACTTTTTTTTTTTTTTTTTTTTTTGATTTTCGCCCAAGAAAGTTGAAGACCCACAAAGGAAGGACCAACCCACACCCGGGTGTGCATTGGTCATTCCTCCGTGAGGGGCACCCTCCGGAAAACGGGAGGGAGGAGGTGAAATCTTTCAAAGATACCATTTCGTGCGAACGAACTGATTATGTCGGATTTCCACCGACTAAAACACCCCCTGGGACTGCCTCTAGCCGGGAAGGCTACAAAGGCTTCATCTGAAGCGATCACCCCAGGGGAACGGGGTGACGCAAGTTAAGATAAACAATTTTAGAATGTATTTATATCTTTACAACAGGTCAGAAATTGTAAAATATAGTTTTTATCGTTTCCTTAGCAATCCCACGCAATTTTTTTAAATATTTTTTAACAGTATAAGTTTAGGTAATTTTAGTTTGTAATTGTATTTTTAAGTAGGATACTATTATATTAAATATTTTTATATTAAATAAATAATAAATTTATTCTCTTAACCTTATAAGGTGGCACTACCCTATAAAACATAACAAACAAACTCTGCATTACAGAAGAACATAGCCAAATGACAAATTCCAGGATAGTTGTAAGCTTAAGTTAAGCATCGTCGACAGTAGTCTATGGATGGGTTTAGTCATTTCGAGGCCCTCCGTACATTAAACCATCGGTCCCAACTGTTTTTCATAGATAACAGTTTACGACTGTCATCTAAGTTCGGAGAGAAACCTAACAGGAAATTGCAGCCAGGAAATTGCAACAGGGAAATAACAACTCCATAGAAGATTGTAGCAGTAAATTGAAGAGTTTCTTCATCAGCGCCTGGGGTGACAACGCGCAAGTGATACTCTTAATATTTCAAAGTTGTTACCAATTTACGTCAGGTGGGCCGTATGCTTGTTTGTTTCCCGACGGCGTATAAAAAATATACCTTTGATATTTTCTTACTTCTAAGGTGGCAAACAAGCGCACGGCTTACCTTATGGTAAGCAGTTACCGTAGCCTATGCAAGCTTGCAACACCAGAGTCTTACTTGAAACTCTCTCGACTGACTCGAAACGAAACAGCCAGCCTTATGTATCCTAGAAAGATGCTTACTACGATGAACTGCATTCCAGTATACCAATCGGCTGATAGGTAAACAAAAGAACTGACTTTAACAATTTGACAAACAATAAATAAACGTATAACTCGCTGGCGACGTTCCATTACGCGTTAAAATGAACCATTTCTATTCGGCTCCATCCGGCGCCGTCTGCAGCTATCTGCCAGATAAAATAGTGTCCGTGCCGCGGGGACCTATTACCGTGGCTCCATGTGGCTGTTCTTGCTCCTGATAATGGATCTGATAGTTTCATAAAACGGAGAATACGATATCGATTGAACATGCATGGAAGTTAAATTGAAAATAGGAAATTCCCGTAAAGAACTTTTTTTTTATACAAAGTCGGGAGGCATACAAGCATACGACCTGATGTAAAGTGGTTATCGTAGCCTATGAAGGCTGGTAATATAGTATCACTCGTGTGATGCCCTCTGCTGCTAATGCAGCAACTCGTTGGGAGCTTACTGGTGAATTTACTCACACGCAGGTACCCAACAACCCTCCAGGGAATTGCTATTTGGCTGCGTTTTCCTGTGAGGTGCTTGACTGCTTTGACGCGCCAAACCTTTTTTTATACTACGTCGGGAGGCATACAAGCATACGGCCCACCTGATGTAAAGCGGGCACCGTAGCCTTCTCTGTTGCTTACACAGCAACTCCTTGGGAGCTTACTGGTAACCTCACTCACACGCAGGAGTACAACAATCCTCTAGGGAGTTATTATTTGGCCGCGGTTTTCTGTGAAGTGGAGGTGCTTCCCCAGACGAACTGTTTAGATGCACCCTACCTCTCTTAAAAATTGATAGAGCAGTGAGAATCTAGTGGATAAAAGAATAAGCGTATTGACCAACTGGTCGCTGGTTCGAATCCTGATGTATGTAAGTACCACTAAATTCGTGTTTTCAAAAACATTGTGAGGAAATCGTATGTCTAAGAAATTATATTTTGAAAAACGTCAGACCTAACCTAAGAAGGTCTGGTATTTCCTCTGGATTATGGAGGTCTGACAGCGGTAGCTTCACATAAAAATCAGTATCTTTAGGTAGCGGTTTTTGACAAGCACGATGGCGCAGTGGTGAAACGCGCTGTTACGCTACGTTGACACCAATGCTCGTGGGTTTGATTCTTTTTTTTTTATACCACTAATGTGGCAATCAGGCATACGGCCTGCCTGATGGTAAACAGTCACCGTAGCCTATGGACATTTGCAATACCATGGGGCTTCTCTGCTGCTTACACAGCAACTCCTTGAGAGCTTACTGGTGACCTCACTCATACGCAGGAACACAACAACCCTCTAGGGAGTTGTTATTTGGCTGCGGTTTTCTGTGAGGTCGGGTACTTCCCCAGACGGGCAGCTTTGATGCTCCCTACCTATCTTTAATATGTAAATATTAAGTTATAAATATGTACTTTAAATAACGTATAAACCAAAAATAACCCATGTGTATCAAGCTCTTAAAACATCCAGACCAAGACAAACAGACATGTTCATGCACACAAATGTTTGTCTTGTGTGGGAATCGAACCCACGAGCGTTGGTGTCAAAGTCGCGTCGTTCACGACTGAGCCACCGAACTCGTCAATATATCTGATAATAAACTTTTGTTTACAACATAAATGGTTACAACATGTGAAACATACTTGTAATTTGTTAAATGAAAATGCAAATCTGACTTCACTGACGTCAGTATAAATTTCAGCAATGACGTGTATGTGCAGACTTCACTGAAGTTTCATTTCTTTAATTTCAATATCTTGACGAGCTCGGTGGCGCAGTGGTGAAACGCGCTGTTACGCTACTTTGACACTAACGCTCGTGGGTTCGATTCCCACGCAGTGCAAACATTTGTGTGCATGAACATGTCTGTTTGTATTGGTCTGGGTATTTTCTATATATAATAAGTATGTATTTACAAAAAAAAAAAATGTATTTACGTATATTTATCAGTTGTCTAGTACCCATAACACAAGCTTCGCTTACTTTGGGGCTAGGTGGCGCTGTGTAATTTGTCCGACAATATTTATTATTATTATTATTATAATATCCTTACTAAAGTAAAAATAATGAAAAAGCCCCAAACACCAACAACATTTTTTTAATAGTCGCTGAACAAAAAAGAACAATATGGATTTACGTGGTGCGTTCCGAGGATAAATCAGCGGAGGTCGTTCCGAAATCTATTAGCCGTGGATTCTTAATTGGCAGGATTCCGGCCCTTTCTGGGATCATTATTGGAGCGCATCGGCTTAAAATGGCTTATTATTACCGAGTTACTAGTTTTACGAAACAAAAGAACTGTATTCGTACATTTTTCTAGAGGAAATGAAGTTATTTTTAACAAAGGCACAAGGTATACCACTTAGGGATTTTTTTATCGCAAATATCGAAGTTCGCTTTAAATTTGTAGCAATCGTCATCAATTAGAGGAGCTCTAAATTAAGTTGAAGAAGTAGTTTTAAATGAAAAGTCTTTGAAACAAAGATAAATGCGCTCTCATACATTTTTGGGCCCATCCACCACATCAACCGTTACTCATCCCACTCCAGGGATCCAGGGTATCAGTCGCGACCGATGGCTTAATGGCTTAACGTGCGGAGAAGCTCGAGATACGTAAACCCATCCATAGACGGGCTGCACCGGACAACCACGCTATCGAGCTCTCAAAAGTCTATAGAGATTTGCGCCCATATTGGTACAGCATGAAAAACTGGAAAGGGAAGGCAATAATAATTTCTCATTGAGATTTGACTACGGGGTAATCAATAGATATATAAAAAGTATATAAAGTAATGTACTACCAGAGGGAGACTGTTCAAAAGTCGTCAGCAGGGGTACCTTTGTTTCACCTATTTCTACCGCCAAGCAGCTATATTTATATAACTGTGTTCCGGTTAGAAGGGTGAGATATGACAGAGAAATTGCTGGGTACTGTGACGAAATATCCTTAGGTCACAAGATTGGCAGCGCGCGAGTAAGATCCCTATGGTGTTGCGAGCGTCAATAGCCTGCGGAGACCGCTTACCATCTGATGCGGGCCGCATCCTTGTTTGTCAATCTAGCTGTATAAAAAAAAATGTACAAGATAATGTAAATGCGAGACAGATGTTTTTCGTAATTCACGCAGCGATTCATATTGCCAATATGTAATGGAAAAACAAAATGTTTGATCCAAAATAGCAAACAAGAAGGTAAGTTATTAAACTTATAAAAAGTAAGTTGTATCAAACATAAAACTCGTATTAAACACAAGTCTAAGAAATTAAATACACAAAACTCAAATAAAATAGGAAACGCACGTAGGTACTGCTCTGAACATGAATTATATGACCATCATGACCAAAACAATATGATTTTCCAAATCTGGATTTCCAACCCATCAATAATGTTAGTTTATTCGATTTTCTATCTTTACCTTCACCAAGTTCCTTACGAGGTAGGCAAAGAGAACTAAGCGCCACCAGACACGATCCTTATACTTATGTAAAGCACATTTATCAAAGCTCTATTCATGCACGCTCGCTTGTTCCTTGGGATCCTGACACCATCTTCAACGAACAATTTGATTGTGTGTAATTAACACACAATCAATCGTTTTGATGACTTTGGTGGCGCAGTGGCAAAACGCGCTGACGTTACTTTGGCACCGACGCTAGTGGGTTCAATTCCCACACAGGACAAACATTTGTGTGCATGAACATATCTGTTTGTCTTGGTCTGGGTATTTTTAAGAGAGGTAACGTCATACGCGGTTATATAAGCGTCATAGGCGGAAACCGCAGCTGAATAACAACTCCCCTAGAAGGTTGTTGTGTTTCTGCGTGTGAGTGGGGTCACTAGTAAGCTTCTACGGTGTTGCTGTGTTAGCAGCAGAGGTGGCATCGCGCGAGTGATGCTTAATGTACTGCAAGTGTTTATAGGCTACGGTAACCGTTTTCAGGTGGACCGTTGTCTCCCGACGTTGTATAAAAAAAACAATTGTTCGTTGAGTGTTGGTTCCCTCGGCTAGTACATCCTTCTACTTTTGCATTGTATATCTGTGTCGACATTCTTTGCCCTTGTATTATTTCTACCTCAGTTTCCTCTAATTAAAAAGAATTTCTACCTCAGTTTCCTCAAATTAAAAAGGAGAGACATGATCCGTTTATTTCTTACATTAACACCAACACCTCTCATCAGACCAACTATCTTCCTAGGTTGAGAGCCAGATGCTCTTTCACAATATTGCGAAGCGAGAATACATAATCCGTACATCCTCTTCCATTTCTTATTCCCCGCTGTATCCATAAGTAGCATTCCATCGGACTTCACCCTCATTCTCCTATCTACCTATTAAGTATATAACTTCACACATAATCCCTTGCGGAGTATGGAACCGAGCGCCACATAACTCGCCTCTTACACACCTCACTCGCTTCTCAAAATTGATTGCTCTTTTCATGCATGCTCGCCGGTTTCTTATAGTGCACGATCAATTTGGTCATGGTGGTACGTCGTCCCATTTTCCTCTCAATATTTTTTGCATGCACTTTTACCGCTAAGTTGATCAAACTAATGGCCTTGTAGCTGACGCAGCCTATGACTGCAACTCTCCTATCGGTTGGGACCTTTTCGGTTCTCTACCATAAATTTCACAGGAACTAGAAATCGTCACGGGTGCGAGTACCACGGCCGTGAATGACGCGACTTCGACACCAACGCTCGTGGGTTCGATTCCCATACAAGACAAAAACTTGTGTGCATGAACATGTCTGTTTGCCTTGGTCTGAATGTTTTAAGAGAGGTAGGGCGCATCAAAGCAACCCGTGTGGGGAAGTACCTCTACCTTACAGAAAACCGCAGTGAGGTCATCAGTAAGCTCCTAAGGAGTTGCAGCAGAGGAGGCATTGCGCGAGTAATACTTATTATATTACAAGTGTTAATAGGCTACGGTAACTGCTGTGCATCAGGTGGGTAGTATGCTTGTATGCCTTAGGATAAAAAAAAGTTTAATCATCTCAGCTGTAACCATATATATCCCTACGGACTTTTCATTTTTCCATTCCATTTGAGTGTCGATTCAATCTCATACATACAGTAATAGTCCTCGTCGGACGCAAACACTGCAGAGTTAGTCATAAGCTCACTCGCATCCTTTTCATCATACATTTCCTCAAAATATTCACTCAGACGTTATAATATTCAGATGTTGGCAAAAAGTGTCACCAGATTTCGACTTTATTTAACCCATTTTATGCGACGTCCGGTGGCTTACAAGTATGCAACCCACCTGCTGTAAAGCGGTTACCGTAGACTATGAACGCTTGCAATATTTTTAGTGTCACTCGCGATTACACCTCTGTTGCTATTGCATCTTATTGGGACCTTACTGGTTACCTCACTCACACGCAGAAACATAGCAACCTTCCAGGAAGTTGTAATTTGGACGCGGTTTTCTGTCAGGTGGTGGTACTTCCCAAGACCTGCTGCTTTGATGCGCTAAAGTCCAGTACAACACAAACAGGACCCACCACCTTCAATGGCTCCAGCGATCATTTCAGCAGCGCGGTCATTTGAGCCGAGTTGCGGGAGATGCGCACGGCACATGCTGCTCTAAGGCTCTCTTCGTGCCGCGGGCAATTCTTCGCTCCCTACAAATTATTTATTCTGCTCTGTTGTATGTAGGTCCGCCTTCTCCAACACAAACAGACATGTTCATGCATACAAATGTTTGTCCCAGTATCAGAGTTGCGTTATTAACCACTGCGCTACATAGTCGTCAAAATACCGCATGTGTTTTTATTAGTTAAAATGACAAAGATGTCTGGAAATAATGCAGCACAGACGACCCATTCTTAATAATCTTTAATTTTACCATTTGATATCATTAATGTACCAATATGCTTAGGTATGTGATATTTTTGTAATATCTAATTGACAATTTTAAAAGAGACCTATATTGGCAAGTTTCTTTCGGCATTTCTTCTTCGCCAATGGTCATTTCCGAAATGCTAGTAGATTAAAAAATGTAAAGTAACAGAATTGAATGAGATACAATAAAATTGTATTTCAAAAAATGTACGACGTGTCTAAGTGCCTGCTAGGACCCAAGGGCAAATAAAGAATTTTATCTTTTAAAATTTGGGTCTACAAGCCTTCTTTCAAGCACTTTTTTTTTGTTTTCAATGCCTACTGCGTAGTAATAATATAGTCTAACTTAAAATAGGCAGACGGTGACATTAGGAGCCCTAGAAACAGGTGAGCGTACATGAGAAAAGTTATTAATGTTAAAAAATCGGCCAAGTGCGAGTCGGACTCGCGCACGAAGGGTTCCGTACCATTATCTATAAAAACAGCAAAAAAAACACGTTTGGTGTATGGGAGCCCCCTTAAATATTTATTTTATTCTATTTTTTAGTATTTGTTGTTATAGCGGCAACAGAAATACATCATCTGTGAAAATTTCAAGTGTCTAACTATCACGGTTCAAGAGATACAGCCTGGTGACAGACGGACGGACGGACGGACGGACGGACGGACGGACGGACAGCGGAGCCTCAGTAATAGGGTTCCGTTTTACCCTTTGGGTACGGAACCCTAAAAAGCGAGTGAAGTGTGTAAGGACGGACTCATGTGACGCTCGGTTCTCTCTGCTTGTCCCGCAAGGTCCCACTTGAATTCTGTTATTTTATCAAAATTGGTGCTTCATTCAGAACTCAATCTTTCCTTATTCTTCACTCTATCTTGTTCCAAGAGCTTCACTCCTACGGCACCAGAGAACATGTGGAAACAAGACAATATAGCACAAAAATCTAGTACCGCGCGAGTGGTATTGGCTCCTCTTTTACTTGCTTCTCTTTTACTTTACTGTGCTTGTTTTGCGTTATAGTATAAAAAAACTAAAATAACACTGGTCAACAAAAAAATACTTTTAGAATATAACAAGTGAACTTTTAACAAATTTTGTTTAGACCAAGGTAAAGATGATTGAACCGATATTAGAAAAATTCGAATACGAATAATTTCATTATAATAACATTGAATTTTCAGGAACACCGTTCCTATATGAAATCCTGTTTGTCTGTGCGTTTGTCTGTCGCTTTCTTACGAATATTCGAATTTTGACTTCAGATTCGGATTCAGCATAAAACAGTAGAATAGGAATGTTCAGGAACACCGTTCCTATCTCTTAAGGAAAATAGTCAAAATGGCCGCCAAATTAAAATATATATATATATATATAATTGACGAGCCAGGTGTTCCTCTGGCAATGCAAGCTTGCGCATTCTCATTGGTTTTTTATTTGCTTTAAAAAAAACATTTATGTTCTAAATTGAATTATTTGTAGTTTTATAGCGTTAATATAAAGGTTTCCTTATGATTTTGTTCTATGTTTTGCATAGACTTCCTGCTGTAAAGTACAGTAATCCTCAAGTATACGTGAGCACTCCTTTCCCTGATGTCGTTTTATATTGTAACAAAACAACCAATATTTTTATACTTTCAGTACATTGTTCAAGAATCACTTAACTCGGAGAACACAAAACACAACCAAGCTAATAAAAAACACAATACATCGAATTAATAAAAATATGTTAAAATGATAAATTAACTCCCTGGTAGACAGCTGTAACACAAAAACTAGACCTGATCAAATCAAACTAAATGTGTAGTTTTAATAGGAGTAGGCAGGTATTTCACAATTGGTAAACAAAGGCCTTGTCACAAAATTTTGTTGTCCATTGTAATAATTAGTACCTACACAGAAATAAAGCTACGAAAAATAAATCACTAAAGCTGACGTGAATTACTATCAAAGGTGAGAATTTATGTGTGCAGAGTTCCTCGCACGCAGTTATTTAACATGAACACGCATACAAGATAAATAACTATGTATTTATATAAAGTAATAAGAAATTAACAAAAAATATTGTCCATTGACGTGTTATATATCTAAACATATATATATATATATATATATATATATATATATATATATATATATATATATATATGTCATGTGCAGAGCGAAAGAAATAATCTTTAAAGTTTAATATTTCACAACCAAATTCGAAAATTTAAACAACATTCAACAGCAAACTTAGTCGTTTAACAAAAGGTCGGAATTTCCATTGTGCTGCCTCTCGAACACTTTTCACATAGCACCATTTAATTTCACCAACAATAACGTAAATTCCATCATTACTGTTATTATGGTAAAATATTCCCAACACGTGCGAATTTAAATTCTCAACAATGGTTTAAAGTTATTCCACGCGAAAACATTTTTCCTGACTCGTATGAAATCATCTTGTCATCCTTTTGACGAGCTCGGTGGCGCAGTGACGAAACGCGCTGTTACGTTACTGCAAAACCAACGTTCGTGGGTGTTTTTTTTAAAGAGGTAGGGCACATCAAAGTTACCCGTCTGGGGAAATTCCTCCGCCTCACTGATAACCGCAGGCAAATAATAATAACTTCCTGGTAGGTTGTTGTCTTCCTGCGTTTGAGGAAGGTTGCCAGTAAGCTCCTAAGGAGTTGTTGTGCCAGCAGCAGAGGTGTGATACTTAATGTATTGCAAGCATTTATGGGCTACCGTAACCGCTTTTCATCAGGTGGGCTGAATGCTTGTATGCCTCCCGACGTTGTATAAAATAAAATCCTGTTCAGGTCGTAGCAACAAAACCTTCGTATTGTTTCATCTACAATAACATTCATATCGAATATAAAAACGACGGCTCATATAAAACATAAGACAACATACGTAGGTATCTATATGTATTTTGTCTTATGTTTTATCCATTAGCAATATTGCTATTTTTAGCGGACTTACGGAAGTAATATATTTCGAGGGTGTATATAATGGGTCTGAGAAAAAGTTTTTTCTTATTTTATAAGTAAAAAGTTACAGTAAAATCTTTTTGTAACTGTTTGTATCTGTCTGATTTTGATGCCATTAAATAATATTGACATTTTAAAAATAGAAAGTAGAAACGATTTCCCACCATTTTTCTATTTCTTTTCTGTCCGAAACAGTTAGTGAAAAAACTAATGAAATTCAATACAATTTTATGTTTTATTACAAAAAAATTAAAAATGAAACACGTCGCGAAAAAAAAAACTGTGACGTTTATAGACTTAATGCAGTGTCAGTAAGATTAGCATAATATTGATTTAAGCGTTTTCAGTACGGAAATCCCAAAATTTCTACAGCAATGAGATTAGGTCACTCACTATGAACAAAATGGCAACAAGTTGTCGAACAAAATGAGACATATATATATATATTATAATTAAATGTTTATAACTCTCTTCAATTTGTAAATCAAATATTAAATTTGTAAATAAATAAAACACAGAAAAAAATTCCTCGATCTAATATTATGTGAAGTAGCGATATTTTTGTTGTATTCAGTTGTACTTTACCCGTTTACGGTGTTTATGTCCGAGGTTCTACCGGCATTAGGATTCAGTTAAATAATAAAAAGCCTATATCCTTTGCGGGGTCCCCAAAACCAGTTTAAGTAAGGTACCAATAAGATAGACACTAATACAGATAGACTGCTTTTTGTATTTACATATTGTTCTCGACTTTCAATGTAGGAAATATCCTTCAAAATTACGTCCATCTTAAATGTGGGAAACTCGTAGGATCATTTTTGAATGCTTGAACGTGTGAGTAAATTGATAATTAGTCATGTAAAGTAGTTATCATATCATTTAATTATGGTTTGATTTAGTAGGTTTTTAGTGCGGAAATATTGATGTCAAAGATGAAGCGCGCTCTAGACAATCATTCTACAAGTCCATACCATTTTTGATACAGCTTAAATAATGAAACTATTATATATGTATGTATAGTATTCTTTATTTCATATTATCATACTCAGAATATTGTTACATCATAAGTATACAAAGTCTATAATTTAATTATAACTCGACTACAGAAAAGTAGGTAGCGTTTAATTCAATTCTTTTCGCCGGGTTAACTGACGAAAAGTCACTAATCTATTCGACATATATTTTTATTCCTTATGTAATATTTGAATAAACGCTTCTTCGCACAATAATTAATCAATAATTCACATTTATTTACATTATTCATCAATATATCCGCATCTATTCGCATAATCGACGACGAATAGGTCACAAAATACCTAGAACCTCTGCAACTTCGTAGGGACATAGGATCCCTAAGTACATTTTACCGCCTGTACCATGGTGAGTGCTCTGAAGAACTATTTTCCCTTATCCCACCCTCTCCCTTCCGTCATAGAACCACACGTGCGGGCTTGCGATGTCATCATTCCACTGTTGAGGACATTAGTTCTCGTACTAAAAAGTTCGGCAACTGCTATCTCTGTCGAACTATTAAAAAGTGGAACGCCTTGCCTGCACATGTGTTACCTCCTTCCAACAACATAGGATCCTTCAAACGAAGCGTGAAGAAGATTCATAGAGTAATTTAGCTGCGATATTCTGTAAGATGGAACTACATCCACAGTCGGTCCGGTTATTATTTTTTGTTTAATACAACGTCGGAAGGTTACAAGCATACGGCCTACCTGATGTAAAGCAGTTACCCCAGCCCATGACCGCTTGCAATACATTAAGTATCGCTCGAGCGATGCCACCTCTCCTGCTAACACAGCAACTCCTTAGGTGCTTACTGGTGAACTCACTGCCATGCAGGAACACAACAACCCTTCAGGGAGTTATTTCACTCCGGTTATCTATGAGTCGGAGTTACTACCGAAGACGGGCTGCTTTGATGCACCCTACTTCTCTTAAAAACACCCAAGACAAACAGGCCCACGAACGTTGGTGTCAAAGTAGCGTTACTAACCACTGCGCCACCGAGCTCGCCTTGCCCTGCCTTTCTCTAGTATTGTTTGATAATGGTCAAGTTGCACCACGCGCAGTCAATGTTAGCTTTGGCACTGAAAGTGGTCATCAAATAGTTAAATAGCCATGAATACACACACTGCCATCCAAAGTAAGCCATTTACAACCCAAAACATTGTTTATACATGGTTTGGCATATTCCTCAAACGCATCGTCACCAACCAAGTGTATACTAACAAACCGTCTTTTCGGCATACTGCTCAGTCGCTAAAGTAATATTTTAATTAAGTCCCGCCGATCCGGCACAATTAAAACTTACACGAAGCGACGTTTGTTTTTGTCAACCCGATGTAATCCGCAGATGCACAGCGCTAATGAAAGAAGTTGGCTTTTTCTTGAAATGTCCCGTTTAATTAAGTGCCTGCTGCAACCGTTTAGAAGTAATAAACTTTTTACATATTCCTGGTTTTGTTAGTAGCTGTTTCCACGAATAAATTGTTTTGGCGGAAAGAGCCATGTTGTCAATTTGGTAGCCCTTTTTCAGCGATATTATTAAAGACTAGCAGAAGCCCGCGGCTTCGCACGCATTAGATTTGGGCTGGCAACCATAGAGCGATTCAATTTTCGTACAGCGCCATCTATTGACCTTTACAGGAGGCAACGTATATGTATTTTATTTATATATAAAAAATGCGTAGTTATTTTATGTTACAAAAAATACGTATTCTATGAAAATAATAAAAATAAAATTGCAAAGTCCCCCGAAGGAGAAGATTTTTCCCCTAATTTTAACAGTTTTTCATTTTTTACGCAGAACCCTAAATATTTACGGGATAAAAAGTACCCTGTATTCTGCTCTGAACAGTCCTCTACCTACCAGTGAAAGTCCCGTTAAAATCGGTTCCGCCATTTCGAAGATTAGCCCGGAGTTTGTCCGGGCTAAAACAGACAGACAGACAAAAAAGTTAAAAATGCGTATTTAGGCTTTGGTAACGTGAAAATAATAATATGAGCTTAAGATAAAGGCTTTATTTTGAAATCACAGACAGACACTTCAATTTTATTTATATGTATAGATAAGGAAACAACCTTGTGGTGCGACTATGGCAGGCCTTCTAGCGACTTGTCTGTCACATATTTAAAGTCAGTTTAAAATTTAAAATAACATTTCTGATCAGCCCTTACAACAGGAGGCATACAAACATACGGTCCACTTGTTGTAAAGTGGTTACCGTAACCTATAAACGCTTGTAATATATTATCCCCACGCGATATTTCATCCCAATGAAATAAGAGACATAATTAGATCTCTAAACTACACTAATGCCTCAAGCTACGATGGTATTTGCACTAAAGTTATTAAGTATTGCATTGGTGAACTTCTCGAACCACTCACAGAAAAAGATATATTTCCTGTGTTGTTAAAATCCTCAGTCGTCAAACCTTTACATAAAAAAGGAAACAAAAACTGTTTAGAAAACTATAGACTATAACATTACCACCAGTACTATCTAAAAAATTTGCAATAACTATGAAAATTCGATTGATGTGTTTTTGCTCTGTCTATGACATAAATATATTTTAATAGAGTGGCAACCCCGCTCTCTCTCTTCTCTATGGATTGTGGCTAGCTAGGCGCGTTGGCTCCTAATAAAGTTACTTATTTAATTATCTAAAGGCTTTAATTATTCATTACAAGTTATACACAAGTCTTTTACATGCTCTAAGTATAATATCATCAGAGAAGCAATATGGATTCCAAAGCAAAAAATCCACAACTTTCGCCTTTTTAGGGTTCCGTACCCAAAGGGTAAAACGGAACCCTATTACTGAGGCTCCGCTGTCCGTCCGTCCGTCCGTCCGTCCGTCTGTCACCAGGCTGTATCTCATGAACCGTAATAGTTAGACAGTTGAAATTTTCACAGATGATGTATTTCTGTTGCCGCTATAACAACAAATACTAAAAAATAGAATAAAATAAATATTTAAGGGGGCTCCCATACAACAAACGTGATTTTTTTGCTCATTTTTGTTCGATATTGATAACGGCAACAGGTAGACGCTTGAAATATTCACAGAATATTTAGTTATATATTCACTTAAAGAACAAATAATTAAATTAAAATAAAAGAAATATTTAAGGGGGGCTCCCATACAACAAACGTGATTTTTTTGCCGTTTTTATAGATAATGGTACGGAACCCTTCGTGTGCGAGTCCGACTCGTACTTGGCCGATTTTTTTTATCTTATACGGAAAATAACAACAACAGTTTTCTTTGACATGATAGTCATTAGGGGGTTAGCTTTAAAACGAAACACTCACACTCCATTCTAGAAGTGTAAGATATCCAAATAAATTAGCATATAACACGAATCCAAATCTGACTTATTATCTGAAACAGTGACTTTATGTGTGTTAAAATCAGCGAACTTAAAAAGCATAGAATGATAATTTAGAACAAATTCATAGCGCATAATCGGCACCAAAACAATCACACTCTCGTATTTGAAAACAAAACATCATTTCTCGAAAATGCAGTTAGCGAAAAATATGCCTTGTCTCCAAAACATAAGCCGCACTTTACGATAATTGTTTATGGTACAAAGGAGTCATAGAAATGTAAACAAAATTTTCTTGTTATTGCTGCTTCTATGCTTTTTAAGTTCGCTGGTTAAAATATATAATTCTGTAACGAAATTAAATTTCGTGATATTGTATTATTTAAACGTAAATTTGTACTATGGCTAAAGGAAAATAATTCCTATTCACTGAAAGAGTTCTTTAATTGTAAATGTAAATGAAATAACAAAAAAAGTTTTGACTAACTCGGTGGCTCAGTCGTGAAAGACGCGACTTTGACCTACCTCCACCTCAGAGAAAACCGCAGCAAAATAACAACTCCCTAGAGGGTTGTTGTGTTCCTGCGTGTGAGTGAAGTCAACAGTAAGTTCCTAAGGAGTTGCTGTGTAAGCAGCAGATGATGCATCGCGAGAGTGATAATTAATATATCGCAAGCGTCAATAGGCTACGGTACAGTAAAGTCGAGCTGTGAGAATCGTCGATGATCCTAAACTCACACACGGTATTGAGCCCTTGAGTCTAAGGAGAGATTTCGCCTCCCTTTGCGTGTTCTACCAATTCTACAATGGGTTGTGTTCTAAGGAATTGTTTGATATCATGCCAACAGCCTCGTTTTACCATCGCACTGCTCGCCGACGGCTGGGAGTTCACCCTCATACACTGGAACCGCAATGGTCGCGTACTGTGCGGTTCCTGAGAAGCTTTCTACCGAGAACTATTAAGTTGTGGAATGAGCTCTGCCGAGGTTTTCCCAAGGGACTACAGTATGGAGTTCTTCAAGAAAGGCGTGAAGCGGTTCTTCAGGGTCGGCAACGCAAGAGTGACCCTTCTGGTGTTGCAAATGTCCATAGGCTACGGTAACTGCTTCCCATCAGGCAGGCCGTAAGTTTGTTTGCCACCTTAGTGGTATACAAAAAAAACCCGCTTTACATCAGGTTGGCCGTATGCTTGTATGCCTCCCGACGTAGTATATAAGACTTACATTGTATGTATGTATGTATCTTCACGCCAGGTCCCTTGCGGGGTAGGCAGAGAGAACCGAGCGCCATAAGACGCGGTCCTTACACACTTCACTCGCTTCTTTCACATTCATAGCTCTTTTCATGCACGCTCGCCGGTTCCTAAGGCTCCTGACATCACCTTCTGATAAAACACGACCAATTTGGTCATGGTAGGTTAGTCTTGGTCTTCCTCGGCTCCTACATCCTTCCACTTTCGCATTGTATATCTGTTTCGTCATTCTTTCATCTTGCATTCTTTCTACATGTCCGAACCAACGGAGCATGCCCTTTCTTATCTTAACACCGACACTCTCTTTCAGTCCAACTCTCTTTCGTACGTCATAATTTCGAACGCGGTCAGCAAGCGTTATGCCACAAATTTTTCGCAGTGCTCGCATCTCGACCGCATTTATTCTACTTTCATGCTCTCTCTGCCATACCCAGCTCTCACTTCCATAAGTTAGCGTTGGGATTAACACCGCGCTGTGTACAGCGAGCTGTGCCTTCTGGCTTAGATTTCGGCTGCCAAACAGTTTACCCAACGCACCATTCACGCTATTCCCTGCACTCACTCGTCTCTCCACATCAGCGGTGTACCTTCCATCGCTTCTAAAAGCGCTTCCAAGATATACAAACTCATTCACTTGCTCCAACACTACATCATCAACCGTAATCCTAGTGTTCGTTCTGGTTGTCTCTCTTTCAAATACCATTATTTTGGTTTTCTTCGCATTCAATTGTAAGCCTTTCTTCATACAATCGTCTTTCATTGTTGTGACTAGTGTTTGCAGTTCGGATGATGATTCCGCTATTAATACTGCGTCATCTGCATAAAGCAGGCAGTTAACCACTGAGCCACCCATTCGCATTCCCACATTCATATTTCTCATTCTCTGAAGACAACTGTCCAGATACAGGATGAATAGCCGAGCCGACAGCACACATCCCTGTCTGACACCAATATTGGTATCAAACCAGGGTGATAAGCTGCCGTCCACTCTCACACATGCTGTGCAATCCTCATAGGTGGATTGCACAGCACGTAGAAGGTCACCGTCAATCCCATATCTGGGCAAGATGTTCCAGAGATTCTTTCGCACGACCCTATCAAATGCTTTTTCAAGGTCCACAAAACCGCAGAAAACCTTCTGGTCCATAGCCAGATGCTTTTCCACGATATTGCGGAGCGAAAAAACTTGATCCGTACATCCTCTGCCGCTTCGAAATCCCCCCTGTGCTTCCCAAAGCATTCCATCGGATTTCACCCTCATTCTCCTTTCAATGATTTTTCCATACACTTTAGCTGCTAGGCTGATCAAACTGATGGCCCTATAGTTGGCGCAGTCCATACGTGAGCCCTTGCCTTTATACAAGGGCACGATGACTGCGCGTCTCCAATCGCTCGGGACTCTTCCGGTTCTCCAGCATAATTTGCTTAAAAACCAGAAAGCGTCCCTAACGTAGGTGCCACCCAGTTTGATCATCTCAGCTGTTACCATATCGATTCCCGCTGACTTTCCATTTTTCAAACTTCGTATCGACCATTCAATCTCATCCATGCTAATGTCTTCATGGTACGTTGGCACTGCCGAATCAGTCACAGACTCATTCACAGTGCCAGCGCCCTGGACATAATCATACATTTCTCTAAAATATTCGCTCCACCGTTCTAACACCTCCTGAGTGTTAGCAAGAATGCCACCAGCTTTACCTTTTATCTTGTCCATTCGGGATGCCGACGAACCACTCCGAGACTTCTTTACCTCTCTCCAGAAGAGTTTGGTATTAGCCTCGAAGTTCTTCGTCAGCCTCTCTTCCTCATTCATAAGTAGTCTTTCACGCCTCTCTTTCACTAAAGCTTTGGTTTCATTCTTGCATCGACGGTATATTTCTTTCTTCTTCTCTTTCATACTATCACTCTGGTGCAAAGATGATACGTAATCCAGCCACGCTCTCCTCTTTTTATCCACGGAGGATTGAACCTCCGCATCCCACCAGGCATCTCCTTTCAGTGTTCTACGTCTCTTTGCGCATCCACATGCTTCTTTCGCACTGTCCACCATACTTTCTTTCAGAACATTCCAACATTCGTCTACATCTGAGTCGGAAAGACTCGCGTTCGCAAGTCTTTCACTGACTAGACGTACATACGTACTCCTCACACTTTCATCTTCCAATTTTTCACTTCTTATTCTTTCATGGTCTCCGAAAGGAATACGCACTCGCCAATGCCTCCACTTCTTGAAAAGGCCCACAAATCGGCTTATCACCAGATAGTGGTCCGTTTCAAGAGTGGGGCCTCTGAAGGCTCTTGTATCCATTAACGACTTTCGGAGACGTCCATCTATCAAAATCAGATCAATCACACTTTTCTGTTCATTCCGTCTCCATGTGTACGTGTGAATATCCTTGTGATGGAAGAACGTGTTCGTCACAAGGAGGTTTCGTTCCATACATACGTCTAAAAGTAACTTACCAGCATCGTTCACTCTCTTATCTCCGTATGGACCAAGCACAGCCTCATAACTGCTTCGCTTGGTCCCAACCCATCCATTCAGATCTCCACACATAATTATCCGTTCATTCGCATCAGCCAAATCCAGAACACCCCTTGCGGTCTCCCAAAACTTCTCGAGCTCCTGGGGATTAGTAGAGCTTACAGGAGCATATGCTGCAACCAAAAAGACTCGCGTAATCCCCAGTTTTATTTTAACCCAGAGAAGTCTTGGCCCTACTAAATCGTAATCTTTCACACCAGCGGCCAAGCGAGATGAAAGCACAACGCCTACGCCAGCGCTGGCATGATCGTCCTGGTCCACCCCGGACCACAGGGCCATCATGCCACCGGGCAGATCTTCGGCGTCGCTTCCCTTTCGCTTGGTCTCTGACACACACAAAACATCTAGGCATCTCTCATTCATTATATCTATCAACTCATTCATCTTATCTTGTAATCCACCTCTCACATTCCATGTGCCTATACGACACTCAGCTCTCCTCGACCCGCCGGGATGGGCGTTGCGTGGTGGGTGGCGGCCCCCACCGCCGCATGCACTTA
The DNA here is from genome assembly GCA_947507595.1 of Pyralis farinalis. Lineage (NCBI taxonomy): Eukaryota > Metazoa > Arthropoda > Insecta > Lepidoptera > Pyralidae > Pyralis > Pyralis farinalis. The sequence goes on from OX382273.1 coordinate 6,848,957, forward strand.
AACCCGCATCGACGAGGGCGGATCGGTGCGCGTCGTCTACGGGGGACGCCCTAATCCGCGCGTCTGTGCGGTTTGTTTTTAGGTCCAGAATTGCAGTCCAGTGTTGGACTGGCAGGGTCGCGACGTGCACGCTTCTGGTACCGACCCCATAAGACTTACATAACCTTATTTTTTTATTTCCTAGTGACGTAAGTCGTTTTACAGGTAAAGCGAATCTACAAGCAGTTAAATAAAGTGAGATGAAGGTCAAAGGTAGGGCGCATCAAAGCAGCCCGTCTGGAGAAGTTCCACCACCTCACAAAAAACCGCAGCCAAATATTAACTCCCTAGAGGGTTGTTGTGTTCCTGCGTGTAAGTGAGGTCACCAGTATGCTCCCAAGGAGTTGCTGTGTAAGCAGCACAGGAGGCATCGCGCGAGTGATACTTAATATATTACAAGCGTTAATAGGCTACGGTACCCGCTTTACATCAGGCGGGCCGTATGCATGTATGCCTCCGGACGTAGTATAAAAAAATGGTACCACGGTATTTAATCAACTTAATGTCCGACTGGAGAAGAATCTCCATTTTACATAAGACTGCTGGTGAAGACTAAAATCTCCCAGGAGAATTACCGTGTTCCTGCGAGTAAGTGAGGTTACTATTGAGGCTACAGTTACTGCCCTGAGGCAGCTGCGGGGGTAATACACCTTCCAATGCGAGCGAGCATATTCTACGGTAACCGCTTCATATCAGGCAGCCGTGTGCTTGTTTATAAGCAGACGCATAAAAAAGTCTCGAACATTCTTATACGATTTTACAAGTAATATTTAATATCTTTGATTCTAGGTTTCTGTTTCTACTAACAACAGTATTATTTATTCAACAAGCCACGGTTCTATTTTCAGTGTTCAGCGGTGCAAGCAGATTGGCTTATTTAGGTCACATGCACTTAATAACTAAAACACAGAAGCTTGGGAGTAGCCACCGGCTGTGTAAGCAAAGCATAACTAAATTAGTGTTCTGTAAATATCGCTTTGACTGATAGTACCTGTAAAGTATGTAAAGTACCTATTCCATTTAAAATCATGTATTAGAATGGGATTCAATACAGTACTTCAGCTCAAGGCTAAGACTAATAACATGCAAGTCTAGAGTCACACTACGTTTTAAGTGTTTTAGCGACCCCTGCCAATCTAACGATTGGATTGCAAATTAGGCCCGGAAGCGCACCTATGTTTCGAAGGGCATACTCCCCGGAATAGTTGAGTTGGGACCAAGTGAGATAGCTCTGATGCTGTGCTAGGTCCTGATGTTGCTCTATGCTTGGTCCATATAGAGATAAAAGAGGAAACGAAGCAGATAAGCCAATTTTAAACTTAGGTGTGGAAAGTCACCTCTTTGTGCCGCATTTATTTTGTGTCAATAATCATGATTTGTAATCGTAAAATGCTGTCAAACTAATCTTGTTAAAGCCATAAATGTAATCAAATCAACATGGTTATAAGCTGGAAATTACTTATTGGCGAGGGTCTAACGACCAATCAAATAAATACCAACATAAGAAAAACAATCTACAGGTGCATATTATGTCATACATACTACGTGTGTAGTTATTAGTAGCGCATTTCAATTGCTTGGAATATAAATGTAATGTTTAACAACGATTACGTTATCATACATTACTTTGACATCAACGCTCGTGGGTTCGATTCCCACACAGGACAAACATTTGTCTGAATGAACATGTTTGTTTCTCTTGGTCTGGATGTTTTTAAGAGAGGTAGGGTGCATCAACGCAGCCCATCTGGGGAAGTACCTTCGCGTCACAGAAAACTGCGGCCAATTCTCTGGAGAGTTGTTGTGTTCCTGCGTGTGAGTGCGGCCACCAAAAAGATCCTAAGGAGTAGGTGTGTTAGCAGGAGAGGTGGCTAATTTATTATTATTTAATGTATTGTAAGCGTTCATTAGGCTTTACATCAGGTAGGCCGTATACTTGTATGCCTTCCGACGTTTTATAAAAAGACTAGCTGCTGCCCGCGGCTCCGTCCGCGTGGAGTCAAATAACGTAGCCTATGTGTTAATCCAGATCATAATCTATCTACGTGCCAAATTTCATTCAAATCCGTTCAGCCGTTTAAGCGTGAAAGAGCAACAAACATCCATACATACAAACTTTCGCATTTATAATATTAATAGGATAATTAAGTATATATTAACTATGCAGTAACGGAACCGTCTCGAGTTCGACCCGCACTTGGCTTTTTTATTCAAAGGTTTTTATTGCGATGAATATTCGAATCTATCTACTATAAAAACTATTTTTGATATACGTCCAAAAGCACTAAATCGCGGACATCGTGTACCTGCCAATATAGTTAGCCTCTAGCCCTCAGATATTGGAAACCCATATATAAACTGAACTAGAACTAGTCGAGCCTATGTAGAGTCGCCGTGGGCTAACGGTCGCTGCAGCTGTGGTTACTTTGCCAATTTTGTCGGTCACAATTCAAACACAGAATATTCGAAACCTGACCACATTCAATTAAAAAATGAATAAATTATTATCTAATACTAAGCTAAGCGTTATCCCGTTTCCTAATTTTTAAGAGAGGTAGGGTGCATCAAAACAGCCCGTATGGAGAAGTACCTCCACCTCACAGTAAACCGCAGCCAAATAACAACTCCCTAGAGGGTTTTTGTGTTCCTGCGTGTGAGTGAGGTCACCGGTAAGCTCCCAAGGAGTTGTTGTGTAAGCAGCAGAGGAGGCATCGCGCAAGTGATAATTAATATATCGTAAGCGTTAATAGGCTACGGTACCCGCTTTACATCAGGTGCGCCCTATGCTTGTATGCCTCCCTACGTAATATAAAAAAAATCATTAGGATTTAAGCTACCTAAGCGAATTTAGGGAATATACTGATTTTTACATGAAGCAACTGCCGTCAGATCTCAACAGCCCAGAGGGAAAACCAGGCCTACCTTAGGTTAGGTAATACGAGTTATTACCTAGTACATAGCCTTAGAATTTCAGTGATGAAAAAGGAGGAGAATAATTTAATAGATTTAGGCGGTAAGTAAAATAATTAATTTTATGTAAAGTGTTTATTACAGCAACATCACAATTACAAATAGTCATATACAAATTTATGAAAGAAAGTTGTTAAAAGTCAGTCTGGGATCAAAATAAACTAGCCTGTTTTCTTGTTTGGTCACTAATTATGCTTTGCTTCATTATACTTAACTATGAAGTTATAATATGTTACCGTCCAAAGCGATAGGGCCTAAAGAAAAGTGACGGGCCTAAGGGCAGCTGAGAGTTTATATAACCACTAACTTGGCGCACACACATCTTGCCTGACGATATATATGAACAGTTACAATAGGACATACTCCTCACGTTGCCGAGGCTATAAAAACCTCGATTTGCTCTTTTTGAAAAACCAGATGCATTGCGTTTCGTGGGTAAAATCATCGGAAATTGTAGGTCTCATACTTGAGGGGCCTAAGGAGAAAAGTACCTAGGCACCACTCGTTGCTCGGTGTATATCATATAAGTACTAGCTATTCGCACTCTGTTCTAGCGAGTGTGGTGTCGGTATGTGTTAAGTGTAGAGAATAATCGGTATGTAAGAGTGTAGATGGGGGAGAAAATGAAACTCATACTCAGATCGCTATTGGTAAGCCTTTTAAACACACAAGATACATATTAATAAATAAATATTGGCGAACAAATTACGCAGCGTCATCTACTCTCAAACTATGTTTGTACTATGGGCGCACATCTTATAAATATTTATATACTATACCTATATAATAAGTATATACTTAAATAACTTTTTTAGCGAACACGTATTTAGAGGACATAGAAAACACCCATCGAACCCACGAGATTTGGTGGTAAAGCTTTTTTTATGCCACTAAGGTGGCAAACAAGCATACGGCCTGCCAGCAAACAGTCACCGTAGCCTATGGACATTTGCAACATCACTGTCACTCATGCGTTGCCGGCCCTCTAAAAACCTCTTCACGCCTTTCTTTAATCATGCTGTAGTCCCTTGGAAAAACCTTGAGTGGAAGCTCCTTCTACTACTTGAGAGCTCTCGGAAGAAAACTTCTCTGGAACCGCATAGTATGCGACCATTGCGGTTCCAGCGTTTGAGGGTGAACTCCCCGCCGTCGGCGAGCGGTGCGGTTATAAAAAGCTGTCGTCATCATATCGAACAATTCTTCAGAACACAGCCCGTTGTACAATCGGTAGAAACAAAGGGAGGCATAATCACTCCTTAAACTTGAGTGTTCAATACCGTGTAGGATATATGTACCTTAGGATCGTCGACAATTCTCACAGCTCGTCTCTGTATCGAATCACATGGGTACATATAGAATAGCTTACACATTGAAGTCGTCAATGATGCTCGGCAAAATGACATTGGAAATGGTGCAACGAATCTTAATTATAATTTAAAGTAAAATGTACGCTATATAGTCACGGAGCTTGCAATGACACCGAACTACGAGTTGATGTAACGTAATGTTAAACCTATTACTGTTTTTACCTACGTACATACCTACTAGGGCTAGTAAACCAGTGCTAAGCCGCTTCGGATCCTGGCATGTACCGCTAAATTCGTGTTTTCGGATGTATATACATATTTGTATATTATCACTAGCTCTGCAGTGAAACATCGTAAGGAAACCCGCACGACCAAGAAATAATAAAGATAAAGATAAAAATCATTTATTTGCCATTAGGCCCTTACATTACTTAGACACGTCTTACATTCTTTAAATTAAATCATATTGTATCTTAATAATTTTCCAGTTCTTTTTTTTTTTACTTTTAATCTCTCTTTTTTAATCTACCAGCATTTCGGAAATGACCATTGGCGAAGAAGAAATGCCAAAAGAAACTTGCCAATATGGGTCTTTTTTTTCCATCGTTAAAATATATTACAATAAATATATGTGAGTGTACATATAGTGAAATCAAGTGGTACAATTAAAGATATATTAATACATGTGCTGAATCATTTATGCAATTTGATCCAACCTGCTTTGCGTGCTTCCGCCACCAATTAGTTCATGCGGCCTAGCGCCGGCCGGCACCCACCCACTACTGTTAGTACTTGGTACATGCCGACGCTGCCATGGCTGCTCCGGTAGTCTCTGCTTCGGCTGCTGCGGTCGTCCGTCATCTGGAACAGAATCCGCATGCCCCCACCACCAGTTTTAAACCTTTGTCTATGGTGTGTAAAATTTGATATGTATTAACTAAATATTAGGGAACAATTAGAAATTAATAAACATAAAAATTCTAAAATTACTCTCATGAACAAACAGACTGACGTAAACCATTCCCCACTATTAAATATCTTTTCGCTCACACCATCCACCCCCACCCTCAATTCAATATAAGGGACGGCACTGCGATGGATTTGTCACTTGTAGCATGTTATTCTTACGATTAACGTCTACAACGCCTGATGATGCCTCGTGGAGAGGCGAAACACGTGTCGCAGCGACGACCAGGCCAGTCGTGGCAGCGACGGTGGTGGTGGGGGCATGCGGATTCTGTTCCAGATGACGGACGACCGCAGCAGCCGAAGCAGAGACTACCGGAGCAGCCATGGCAGCGTCGGCATGTACCAAGTACTAACAGTAGTGGGTGGGTGCCGGCCGGCGCTAGGCCGCATGAACTAATTGGTGGCGGAAGCACGCAAAGCAGGTTGGATTAAATTGCATATAGATTTGACTTTCGCAAAGTAACGCCTGAATCTATTAACTGAATCATTTCCAAGCATCTCTATCAGTTAGATATTCATCGATTCTATAATAACCCTTCCTGCACAGAGTATTTTTGATGTACCTTTTGAACATATTCTCAGGCAAGGACAGAACTGTTTCAGGTAATTTATTATAGAATCGAATACAATTTACAATAAAAGATCTACTAGTCTTAGCAAGTCGATGTACAGGCATACGCAATCTATTCTTACTTCTAAGATTTTCACTAAATTTAGAAAATGACTCTATATTTTTACGAGCATACATTATATTCTCATAAATATACTGAGAGGTAACCGTGAGGATATTTATTTCTTTAAATAGTTCTCTAAGAGATTCCCTGGCGCCCATGTTATAAATAGAGCGGATGGCTCTCTTTTGTAATATAAAAACAGTTTCAATGTCAGCCGCTTTTCCCCACAACAGTATACCATACGACATAATGCTATGAAAGTAGCTGAAATAGACTAAGCGCGCAGTAGCCACATCCGTCAATTGTCTAATTCTCCTAACCGCATATGCGGCGGAGCTGAGCTTACTGGTCAGTTTTTTTATGTGGGGGCCCCACTGCAATTTGGAGTCTATTGTAATTCCAAGAAATACAGTATCATTAATAAATTCTAGTATATTATTGTTAATGAAAACTTCTGTATTGGCAGAAGGCACATTTGGTAGACTAAATTTTATACATTTGGTTTTGGTTGAATTTAATAAAAGATTATTAATAAAATAAAAGACAATATAGACAATATAATAAAAGACATGTGAACCAATTTAGAATGGCAGATAGAACACTATTTACATTGTCAATATTTTCGCACCGGCGAGTAACATTAAAAATCAAAGAAGTATCATCAGCAAACAGTAGTATATCCGCCATTTTCTGCACCATGTAGGGCAGATCATTCACATATACTAAAAATAAAAAGGGGCCCAATATAGAGCCCTGGGGCACCCCAATATTAACATTGCTACCTTTAGATTTGACCCCATTTATATCAACAGTCTGTATTCTGTTACTTAAATAAGTTGCAATCAAATTATAGGCTTTACCTCTAACTCCATAATGGCACAGCTTGAGCAATAATGTCCGGTGGTCGACACAATCAAAAGCTTTGGAGAGATCACAGAAGACCCCAATGGCGTCCTGGGATCTCTCCCATGCGCTAAGAACATGCTTGACCAATGCTACTCCTGCATCTGTAGTGGATTTACCTGCTGTAAATCCGTATTGTGAATTATGAAAAATTTCATTGGTCTTAAAATAGAGTTGCAATTGGTCAAGCATTATCTTTTCAAATACTTTACTCAATACTGGCAAAATAGATATGGGTCTATAATTCCCCAGTTCACCTTTTTCACCAGACTTGAATAATGGAATCAATTTACTAAATTTCATCAAGTCTGGGAATACACCCATATCTATACATTGATTAAAAATAAGTGCCAAGTGTGGAGCTATAGACTCAATAATATAATAAAATACTCTTATAGACATTCCCCAATGATCCTCTGAGTTTTTAATGTTTAATTGTTTAAAAGTTTTAATAATGTCGCTTGACTGAATATGTGTAAATTTAAACAGCTCCACACTTTGTTGTACATTCTCCTTTAATAACTCATCCGCAGCATGTGGAGATGAGTTAAGGGAGTCAGTGGTACTGTAAGGGATATTAAAGAAGTAGTCATCAAATAGATTTGCTACTTGTTTTGCAACTGTTACAGTTTGATTATTATGTTTAATAGAATACTCATTATCCCGTGGTTTATCTTTACCTGTTTCTTTTTTAACAATATCCCATACTGCCTTTATTTTATTTGTAGACTGTTTAATTTTGTTTTTAATATACATAGATTTTGCAACTTTGCAAACGTGTTTAAATATTTTGGAATAATTTTTAACATATTTAACAAAGTCTGGGTCAAATCTATAAGGCTTTTCTCCATATAATTCAAACATTTTGTTTCTACTTATTAATATACCTGTAGTTGCCCAGTCATTAAACTTAAATTTATTTGTGGCATTAATCTGTTTACTTTTGAATATTTTCTGGTATTCACTGGATAGAATATGAAACAATTTTGTGTATAACAAGTCAGGATTGTCTACAGAGTAATCCAATGAAGGCAACCTGTCCCCCAGTACATTGTTGTACTTAACAAGCTTGTTGGTAGTCAGTGGTCTATATAATACATGACTTTTTAAATCATCATCATCATCATCATAATATTTCGAAAGACGTGTGGACCTTAGCTAAGAACGGCCTGGTTTTCTCTGTCTGGGTTGTATAGATCCGGTGGCAGTCGTTCCATGTAAAAATCGATATCTTCGCCAAATCCTTAGGTTTAGCCAGCGAACCCTGACAATCCTAATGGATTAGGAAACAGGATAACGCTAAGAGGAAGAAGATACTAACTAGGGCTAGTAGTCCCGTTTTTCATCTCTGACTATAGTGAGCGAAAAATCGATTAGATTCACATTACTAAATGGATTAACGTATCTTTGAATATTGTTTCAAAGACACATTTGTAATTTTACATGGACCATAAACTTCTTTATAACCAATTTTACTTATTTTAAGTATTAAATAACAAATTTAAACATATTTCTCAAAGCCACTTTAACGATAACGTACAGAGATCGGTTATTAATGAATGAACTGTCAAAATAACAAATTTAACACGCTTTCACAAGCCTGTAAAGTTTGCGATAAATGTCACTAACATTTACTCTTGTAAGTTGGCAGCCATGTCGCTTATGCATTTGTACTACTAAATTTCACTAAAAAAATAATTTGAAATATATCAATAATATTGTACAGTTATATAATTATTGAAAGAATGATGAAGCAGATATACAATGCAAAAGTTGAAGGATGTAGAAGCCAAGACTTACCTACCATGGTCAAATTGGTCGTGTTCTGTCAGAAGGTGATGTCAGGAGCCCTTGAAATCGGCGAGCGTGCATGAAAAGAGCAATTAATGTTAAAGAAGCGAGCGATGTATGTAAGGATCGAGTCACGTGGCGCTCGGTTCACTTTGCCTACCCCGCAAGGGATTTGGCGTGAAGTTATAGATAGATATAATTATTTCTCATCGTTCCATAAATGCTGTGAACTTATGAACTACATTAAATGCTAATATATATCACTACAGTGACATGTAATATTTACTACTTGTGTTCTTGGACAGAAGTTTAGCGATTGTTGGGTGCGTTTATGTCAGTTATGTTTGATCACATAGGTGTATAAAGAAACGCGGGATTTCGTACTCTAGTAAACACTAAGTTTATTAGCATGCAGACATCAATAAATTAATAAAAGAAAATACTGCCCGCATAGGCATTATGTTGAAATTATAAAAATACGGCACCTGTATGTCATATTTTTATGCGGGGGCGGAGGGTGTACCGCCTTTTTTTTACGCGTCCAAATCTAACCAAAATGGAATGGATCTACATCGATAGAACATTGATGGGTCTTAGTGAGAGAAATCGTATAAGGGATGTAGATATATTTGCGTGCACATAATGATAAGCTAAATTCAAATTTAAAGATTATACAAAGTGATAAAAATGTTTTGAAAGATCCATTTAAATGCGCACTCAGTGTTTAATATTTTGAAGAACTTTTGATTGTGGATTGAGGGATTTACAATGCTGGTTTTATTATATAAAGCAAAACATTTCGAATCTGAATCAAATATTTCTAATAAGGATAAAGCAATATCACCTAAGTGAAAATAAATATTTTAAACCATTGCATTATATTTGCAAGACTTTCGTCAAATACTTTATCTTCGCATTATTTCCTAATCTCTTGGGATTGGTGGGGTCCGCTACCTAAGCCTAAGGATTTGGCGAATACCTCCACAATCCAAAGGGAAAATCAGATTTTTTTGAGGTTAGGTCACACGTCTGTCGGGTTTTCTCGCGATGTTTATCTTCATCACCGAGCAAAACACGAATGTAGTGCCACGTGCCCGCCAGGATTATAACCGAGGTCTAAATGAACTTACGTCAAATGAAGTTTGAACAAAAAGTAAGCCAAAAAATTGTTTTGAAAACATTCGTAAAACAATCCGGTAAATGTTTAGTATTTCATTTTATTAGTGAAAATAAATACTTATGGGATATCTTTGGTATATATTTTTTATACAACGTATTAAGGCATTCAAGTATACGGTCCACCTGACAGAAAGTGGTTACGTCTTAACCTTCAGCTTACCGTCCATTAAGTATCACTCGTGCGCTGCCACCTCTACTGCTAACACAGCTACCCCTTAAGAGCTGCGGTTTTCTGTGAGGTGGAGCTACTTACCCAGATGGACTACTTTGATGCGTCCTACCTTAAACTTAATAAAGTAAATTAAACTTAATAATGTTCAAACTTAAAAATGTCTAGTCTGCTAACTAGTCACAATAGCAATGTGGTCATTTTGTAAAATGTCTATCTATCTATCTATAACTTCACGCCAAATCCCTTGCGGGGTAGGCAGAGAGAACCGAGCGCCACGTGACACGATCCTTACAAACCGCACTCGCTTCTTTAGCATTCATTGCTCTTCAGCACGCTCGCCGGTTTCTAGGGCTCCTGACATCAACTTCTGATAGAACACGACCAATTTGGTCATGGTAGGTAAGTCTTGACCTTCCTCGGCTCCTAAATCCTTCCACTTTTGCATTGTATATCTACTTCGCCATTCTATCATCCTGCATTCGTTCTACATGTCCGAACCAAAAAAAAAATGTGTACATTATTAATTTAAACTAGCTGTGACCGCGACTTCGTCGCGCGTAATTTGTCAAAAAAGTTATTGTTCAGTTATAATTTTATTTATTTGATTTTATTATAAGTACCTAAATAAGCAAAGTAAAAAAAAAACAGCAAAATAATAATAGCTACTTCGTCCGCGCGGAAAAGTTATTTTTTTATTATTTATTTATATTAAAAAATAATAAAAAATCTAAAATAAAAGTTACCTAAGTTACCCCTTATTACATCAGCTATCTGCCAGTGAAAGTACCGTCAAAATCGGTCCAGCTGTTTCCGAGATTAGCCGGAACAAACAGACAGACAGACAAAAATTGTAAAAATATTCATTTTGGTATGTACCGTGTATTCCATATGCATTTAGTAAAAAGCGGTTATTTCAATATTACAAACAGACTCTCCAATTTTATTTATCTGTATAGAATACGATTACTCAGTACAACTAAATTGAAATTTAGTGATCTGCAAGTTAGAGGCTGTGCTGCAAGGGAGCGGGTACAAATGGCGAGTGGCATACGGGTTGGATCTCCGCCAGACCGCGTCTGTCCGCTTCCATTCTAATTGCATCCAGTTTGCAAATCAGAATCCGGCTATTTTGGATAACACTGAATAAAGGTTAATGTACAGCATTAATGTACAGTACTCTTTATTGAAAAAAAAGTAAAGATTATGGTTAAATTTTTTGATAAGACCGGTGGCGCAGTGGTTAGTAATGATGCTTTGACAGCAGAGCTCGTGGATTCGATTCTCATACAGGACAAACATTTGAGGGCATGAATATGTCTGTTTGTTTTTAAGAGGTAGAGCCCCTCTAGAGAAGTATTTTCTTTTCAAATTCAGGCATAATGCCCACCTGATGTAAGCGTAGCCTAGCAACGCTTGTAATACATTAAGTATTACTCGCGCGATGCTACCTCTGCTGGTAAACCAGCAACTCCTTAGGAGCTTACTGGTGACCTCACTCGCATTCAGGAACACAAAAACCCTGCAAGAAATTGTTTTTTGACTGTAGTTTTCTGTGTGGTGAAAGTGTGTCCCCGGACGGGCTGTTTCTATGCGCCCTACCTCTCTTAAAAACACTCAGACCACAAGACCTCTTAAAAACAAACAGACATGTAGCATAGTAGCATTACGAACCATTGCGCCACCGAATTCGTTAAAAGTACATCCACCTCATAGAAAATCGCAGCCAAATAACAACTGGAGAGTTGTAGTGTTCCTTCGAGTAAGTGAGCTCATCAATAAGACGTGCTGTGTTAGCAGCAGAGGTGGCATCACGCGATTGATACTTAATATATTGCAAGCGGTCATGGGCTACAGTTACCGATTTATATCAGGTAGGCCGTATGCTTGAATGCCTCCCGATGATGTATAAAAAAAATTGAATAGTAGATCCCAAATCTCCATAGTTAATACCATTATTCGCAATAATGATATTAGAAATAGAGTTGGTCTGAAAGAGAGTGTTAAAATAAGAAGAGGCGTGCTCCGTTAGTTCGGACATATAGAAAGAATGCAAGAGGAAAGAATTACGAACCAGATATACAACGCGAAAGTAGAAGGATATAGGAGCCGAGGAAGGCCAATACTTACCTACCATGATCAAATTGATCGTGTTTTATCAGAAGGTGATGTCAAGATGCCGTTTAATACACGTCTGGTTATTTACAATGGTTTTGTGGACTCTGTAATGTCCTATGGACTCAATAGTTATGGACGTACCTACCGCACATATCTCAGCACTATTCACCGACTGCAAATACTCATAATAATAATATTAAAAAATATTACGAGTATAACTCCAAGTATGAAACTTAGTTGCGCCAAACATGACAATATATTATTCAAACTTTGTAAAATACTCCCTATTCATGTTCAAGTTAATTATAACCTACTAAAAGAACAATTTTGCAATATTAAAATCCAAAAACTAAAAGCTCACAAAATAACTACAAGACAAATAACAAACCATGTATTAGTAATTCCGAAGGCCGATAATACGTACGGACAACGTACTAGCTCTTATTTAATACCTCGTTTGATTAATAACATAGACATCGAAACAAGAAAAAGTATCACTCTAATTAAGAGGGTGCACAAAGCTAAGTGGCGCCCTCATTTTGTTTTTATTAATAACGCTGTATTTAAGACCAATTCCAAAAAAAAACGCTCTATAGTGCACTGAAGAACCATATTTGTGTTTTTTGAGACATATTCTGTTTTTATTATTTATGTAGAATTAGTCATACTTTTGATTATTACTATAAGTGGCCACAATACGCAATAATTAAAATTTTGGTTACTTGTCATAGATAATAAATACAAGATATGTTTAAAAAAAACGTAAATATGGTTCTTCAGTGCACTATAGAGCGTTTTTTTTGGAATTGGTCTTAAATTCAGCGTTATTAATAAAAACAAAATGAGGGCGCCACTTATAGCTTTGTGCACCCTCTTAACTTGAAACGTAAATTAAAAAATCATTTTCTAAAAAGCTTGTAACAGCCTGTATGTATATGCGAAGTTGCATATAAGCCTAATCGAACACGAAAGTTAACGTCGACCGCATCATGTATACTGATAGGTTTAGTTGTCTCAAGTTCCGCCAAGTTTCTGGAGGCACGTTAGGCCGTGCTAGCTATTTTCAATAGATGAAAGTCTGCTGAACATAGGTCACCCCCCTAGACTTCCATCACGACCGGCCTTGGGCTACTTCTTTACCAGATCGTTGGTCTATCGTATGCCCACTGCTACTTCAGCTTGCTTATCCTTAGAGCTACATCGGTAACTCTAGTTCTACTACGAGTGTATTAATTCCTGAATCTATCATGTAGAGAGTCTAGTATGGCTCTCTCCATCGTACGTGCAACCTTCAGATTTCATATGAGCCACATAGTCAGAGATCACGTACTATATGCTGTACGTCATCGTCTATACTAATATATAAAGCGGAAGGGTTTGTTTGTTTGAAAGCGCTCATCTCTGGAACTATCTGGCGTATTAGAAAAAGTCGTTTTGTATTTGATAGCCCAATTCTTGAGGAAGATTATAGGTTATTTAACATCAAGATACAAAAGGAAGAGGTAAAGAAAAATCTATTCCCACGGGATAACCGCTGACGTAGTCGCAGGGTGCAGCCAGAACATTTATAAAAATTTGAGATTAGTCTATCCGTTATTTGTTATTTGCTTCTTTCAAATTACATGTAGAATATATACAAGATAAAGTGCTTATATACCTAGTTTTGTTCCCATTATTTAATATATTACACGTAAAAAATCTTAGAAGCGATGTTTTATCAAGCAATAAATACTTAAGCAGAAGTTAATTTTGCCGCAAAATTGGTAGTAAAAAATGCACACAATGCGACGGTTGGTATACGAATTGGAGAGTGGCCAGACCGCGTGTGTCCATTCCGTTTCTAATTGGATTGGAAAACGAGACTTACCTATTCTCCTACAATTTATTGAGTGTGACCCAAAGGCCTTTGAAACTAGAAGTAGAGTACAGAATAGCAAACCTGTATTTCTACATTATTCGATTTTGACGAGCTCGGTGGCTCAGTCGTGAATGACGCAACTTTGATACGAACGCTCGTGGGTTCGATTCACACACAAGACAAACATTGGTGTGCATGAACATGTCTGTTTGTCTTGGTCTGGATGTTTTAAGAGAAGTAGGGCAAAGAAGCATCAAATCAGCCCGTCTGGGGAAGTACCTCCACCTCACAGAAAACTGCAGCCAAATAACAACTCCCTGGAGGGTCGTTGTGTTCCTGCGTGGGGGTGAGGTTACCAGTAAGCTCCTGAGGAGTTGCTGTGTAAGCAGCAGAGGAGGCATCGCGCGAGTGATACTTAATACGAGCGTTATTAGGCTACGGTAACCGCTTTACATCAGGTAGGCCGTATGCTTGTATGCCTTCTTCCGAAATTGTACAAATGAAGTAAAATAAAAAAATAAAAAAGATTTTCATTAGTAATGACAAGCCCGAAGGCGGAGTCAATACCAAGGCTCGTGGGTTCGATGCTCAAACAGATCAAACATTTGTTTGCGTGATGGATAGCCCGACTGGATAAAATGGACTGGTTCTGTGAAGTGGAAGCACTTCCCCAATCGGGCTGCGTCCGCAGCTAAATAACATTCTTGAAGGTTCGTTGCAGTCCTGCGAGTAGGTTCATGAGATTACTAGTTTTTTCCTAAAGAGTTAAGGTGTACTGTAGGAGTAACAGCAGAGGTACAATATATTAAGTTAAATATATAGATAGAGGATATAAGGAGTTGTATAAAAAAATAGTAAGTGTAATTTAATGCGTAGTGGAACTTTCCAACCGAGATATCCTTAGAAGACCAACACTGTAACGTAGTTAAAATGCCGACTAATACAAAAAATCGGCCAAGTGCGAGTCGGACTCGCGCACGAAGGGTTCCGTGCCATTATCTATAAAAACAGCAAAAAAATCACGTTTGTTGTATGGGCTCCCATTTAAATATTTGTTTTATTTTAATTTAATTATTTATTCTTAAAGTAAATATATAACTAAATATTCTGTGAATATTTCAAGCGTCTACCTGTTGCCGTTATCAATATCAAGCAAAAATGAGCAAAAAAATCACGTTTGTTGTATGGGAGCCCCCTTAAATATTTATTTTATTCTATTTTTTAGTATTTGTTGTTATAGCGGCAACAGAAATACATCATCTGTGAAAATTTCAACTGTCTAACTATCACGGTTCATAAGATACAGCCTGGTGACAGACGGACGGACGGACGGACGGACAGCGGAGCCTCAGTAATAGGGTTCCGTTTTACCCTTTGGGTACGGAACCCTAAAAAACCAGTTGAGAATGCGCAAACTTGCATTACCAGAGGAACACCTGGCTCGTCAATTATATAACAATTCAATTTTTTTTTTTTCAATTTGTCGGCCATTTTGACCATGTTCCTTAAAAGACAGGAACGGTGTTCCTAAATATTCCTATACTACTTTTTTATGGTGAATTCGAATCTGAAGACAAAATTCGACTATTCGAAAAAAACGCACACACAGACAAACATATAGATTTCATATAGGAACGGTGTTCCTGAAAATCAGCATATATACTTAGTATTGTCTTAGGTTTTCGTAACACATCGCGAATTAAACAATTTTTAACGGAAGTATCGCGTTTTATTTGTTTTGTTGAACCTGACGTTTCGAACGCTTTGCAGCGTCCGTGGTCGCAGGAAGACTATATATAGCATATATACTTATACCAAAACTTATGTGAAACAATATATATATTTTGTATAACTGTCATCAGTTATACAAAATATATAATAATAATGAAAAAATAAAAAATGTACCATTAAAGATGTTGCTTTTCATGTAATGTTTGTGTATGTATATTTACTGTATGCTGTAAATATGTTTTTACTTTACTGCTTAATACATTATATAATATTACTATTTTATATATAATTATCAACCATCTCAAGCTATACACAGCTAATCCGTGGTTGATGAGTCACGTACATTTAGAAACAAAAAAAAAACGAAAACAAAACAGTGTACAGCCAAGTACCCGCCCAAGTCCAACCGACACCTCGAATTCTCCAAACAGAGGTACGATTTGGAGCAGGAGTTGGGAATGCGGGCCACCGAAGAAACGGTCTCCGAAATAGTGGTAGGGAAAACTCGGGCAAAATTTTTAAAATACTGCGTCAGTCTAGCCACGGCTGTCATAGATCGTAATAAGCTGAGCAGCTCCACCTAGGACTAATGCTGTATACCTCGGCTATATTTTGTATAGCCGATGGGATCGCGGTGGCTAGGTGGAGCTGTGAAGCTCTCTGTCGCCCATGGCTGGACTGACACAGTATGGGGAGGGAAGTTAAAACAGTTAAAATCGTTTCACCGGCGTTCCAAAATGGGCATAAAACTGAAAGTTGATGAATGTATGAATGAGTTATGGAATGAAAGGGAGTATTGTGTATGAATGTGTTTTATTTTTAATAATTAGTTCGCTAATGAAATAGCATAAAAATAGCCTTGCCCATGGCAGGGGTGCAAGTAATTACCAAAAAAAAAAAAAAAAAAAAAAAAAAAAACCGACACCTCGACCCATTGTTGCAGGTAATTATTAAATAAGCTAAGAACATCAAGCCGCGGTTGGCGCAAATAAACTTAAATATATACCTCTTGTATGCTTTCTTTCTTTGTGTATCGATTCCCTGTATATGCACCCTTCCAAAAGATTATCTGGTAGAGAAAGCTATTAGCATTAAGTCTGTCTTTGTACCCTAGATATTTGGTAAATAAAGCGTGAATAATGTATGTATATCTTCACGCCAGGTCCCTTGCGGGGTAGGCAGATAAAATCGAGCGCTATAAGACGCGATCTTTACACACTTCACTCGCTTCTTTAACATTCATTTGTTGAATAATATAAATGATAAAATAAAATTAATTCATATTCAAAGTTTGTAAAGCAAAGTTTGAAATATAGATGGTTAAAGTATATGTATGTATTAGAGAAAAATATAACTGTATTTTGACTAACCCAGTTTTTTTTTAATCATCTATTTTTTTTAATTCAGTAATCTTTCACAATCTTGCAACTTAATTATGCCGTCAGCTTTTTTAATTTTACTTTCAGATTTGAACAGTTTTGTGTGAGATATTCATAAGATAGATAAGATAGCTTCAAAAGCAGCCCGCCTGAGAAAGTACGTTCATATCACAAAAAACCGAGCCATGTAACAACTCCCTAGAGGGTTGTGGTCTTCCCGCGAGTGAGTGAAGTTACCAATTGCTGTGTTAGCAGTAGAAGTGACATATACACTTCAGGTATGAAAATGTTTATAGACTACGATATCCACTTTAATCAGGTGGACAGCATGCCATGTATAAAAAAAGGAATTTCCAAATACTATTATGTATTACGTATTAATATATTTATTATACTTAAAATTCCTTAAACTTTTAATTTTGAAGTAAAATATTAAGGAAGAAAAAGTAAGTTGATGTATAATTTAACAACTAATTAAATGTCCAAGAACTGTACGGAACAGTTAGTATGCAAGTTAGTTTTTGTTTCTCAACTTTCAGTCAGGTTTGATTCCTTCAATAAAGTTTCACTCTCTCTCTTATCTGGCCACAGAAAAAACATTTGTCACTTCTCTACCTACATTTATGAAATTCAGAACTATACCCCCACATAGATAGGGACACTACTCAATTAGTGAACTTATTTTAATGGCTAACTCATCACAGTGAGTGCTTATTTCTCTTCAAATCCATCTCAAATAAATAAAGAATAACATCTAACATAGCACAGGAGATCCATCCCTAATTCCTCTCGAAAAAGAAAAACACAATAAAGCGTTGGAAACAATTTTCGAGGAAATTAGTTCAATTTAAAACTGTAAATACGTGATATGTCTGCATAAAACAGTTATCAGCATTGTGGAATGGTTGGCTGTCAGCATACTAATTCGGTTTTACGTAGAGACCGCTTTGTTGAATAAATAATGTATGAAATCCTCGGATTAGTGTCTAACCGAATTTTTGATATATTTTTGGTAAAGCTTTCAGTAGCGATTATCGAATTACATTAAAAGTGCCTATCCATTTAAATAATTCATGTATATTTGCTTTCGTAGCTCCGTACTGAAATGGTTGTTATGATTTTCAGGAACACCGTTCCTATATGAAATCTATATGTTTGTCTGTGTGTGCGTTTTTTTCGAATATTCGAATTTTGTGTTCAGATTCGAATTCAGCATAAAAAAGTAGTATAGGAATATTTAGGAACACCGTTCCTGTCTTTTAAGGAACATGGTCAAAATGGCCGACAAATTGAAAAAAAAAAAATTGAATTGTTATATAATTGACGAGCCAGGTGTTCCTCTGGCACATTTTTTGATAATCCCGGTCATGAAGGAATTAACCTTTTTTTTTACTACATCGGGAGGCATACAAGCATACGGTCCACGGCTCCTAATGAGTTGCTGTAGCAGAGGAGGCATCGCGCGAATGATCTATACAGATAAATAAAATTGGAGTGTCTATTTGTAATATTAAAATAACCGCTTTTTATTAAATGCATAATTTTTGTCTGTCTGTCTGTTTGTTCCGCGTAATCTCTGAAACGGCTGGACGGATTTTGACGGGACTTTCACTGGCAGATAGCTGATGTAATAAGGAGTAACTTAGGCTACATTTATTTTTGAAATTTTATTTATTTTTATTAATATAAATAAATAATTAAAAAATAACTATTCCGCGCGGTTGAAGTCGCGGGCACAGCTAGTACTTAATATATTACTAGCGTTAAAAGGCTACGGTAACTGCTCTACATCAGGTGGGCCGTATGCTTGAACGCCTCCCGACGTTGTATAAAAAAAAGTTATCTAGTAACCGTAGCACAAGCTTTGCTTAGTTTGGACTTTGGAACTAGATGGTGCCAAGTAATTTGTACGAGAATAGTTTGTTATTTATATTTTCTACAAGTCTGACAATATCCGGTTGCGGTGTGTGGTTTCAGAATTACGTGTCAGTACTCGCGAACACGCATGCGGAATATTTTTCGTACGATATCTTTTATTAGAAACGCGTCCCGAAATTTTCCGTTCGTGGTAATTTGCTTATTTCGGAAGCCAGATACGTTCGTGAAAATCACAAAGAAAAATAAAAACTGCTCAATTGCGAGACGGACTCGCGTACCGTGAATTCTGTACAAACATGTAGGTAAATGTATGTACATAGTTTGTCCATCACAGGAAAGACTCGACGATTTTTTCCCGTTTTATCCAATTGTGTTGTAAATTTGCCCCAACTATAAAAGCAACGAAAACTACTGTAATGAAATGATGAAATTGATTGAGGGAAAAACTTTACTTTTCTGTTGCAAAACTGTTGTCACCCCTACATCGACATAAGTCGAATATGAATCGACATAGGAACCCTAAAAACGTCATAAAAATGCAACTCAAGCTTTTTTGATTCATTATGAAAACTCAACTTTTCTTAAACAACATCGGGAAGTACACAAGAAAACGGCCCACCTAATGTAAAGCGGTTACCGTAGCCTATGAATGCTAGCAATGCATTAACTATTTGGTCATGCGTTGCAGCCACTGCTTGCTCCAGAGATTTCTTAAGAGACACAATGTCGGCGAGTCGTTTCGAGCAGGCCAGTCCTCTAAAACTGAGCATAATTTGTAGTCTAAGGGATTCAGATCTGGGCTAGACGAGGGCCAGTCTTCAACTCTTATAAAGTCCGGAACGTTGGTTTCGAGCCAGGCTTAGGAGCTTTCGTCACTCACTCGCAGGAAAATAACAGTCGAGCCTCCGGAGAGTTTTGGCTGCGATTTTCCATGAGGAGGAGGTACTTCCCCAGTCGGGCTGCTTTAATACGTCCTTATTTACCTCTCTTAAAACAACCAGACCAAGACAAACAGATTCGATTCCCACACAAGGCAAACATTTGTGTGCATGAACATGTATGCACACAAATGTTTGCCCACTCGATCGAACGAACCCACGAGCGTTGGTGTCAAAGTCGCGTCATTCACGACTGAGCCACCGAGCTCCGATTTCCACATAGGACAAATATTCGTTTGTATAAACATGTATGTATGTCTTAGTCCATTTTAAGAGAAGCAGGGTGCATCAAAGTAGCCCGACTGGGGAAGTACATCTTCACCTCACAGAAAATCGTAATTAAATACCAACGCACTTGGGGGAGCGGGTTGTGTTTTTGAGTGAGGTCATCAGTAAGCTCCTAAGGAGTGGTTCTGTTACCAGCACATGTCGCACCGCGCGAACGATACTTAATGTATTACAAGCATTCATAAGCAACAGTAACCACTTTACATCAAGTAGGATGTATGTAGTATGGCTCTTGACGTTGTATACAAAAAACTCATCAGGTCAGATGAGCCGAGTATAATTCGCATATGAAACAAATTACAGGTGATATATGCTTAACAAAGCTTGATCAAAAGTCACTGAAAATTGTAGAAAAGCTACAAAGAAAATCTAGCTTTCCGGTACAATGTTCTCCATTTAAATCTTAATATGGGAACTATTCCACACCGACCTATGTCCGTTTAATTCCGTCCGGAATTTCCGCAGCTAACCTACGCAGTCATAAACACAGCTTAGGCCGCGCGCCGCTTTGCTACGTTAACTTTAAGCCACATAACAGTTCTAAAGTGTCCCTAATACACCGCTAGTGTTATCTTGACTGTACCATACGGTAACGTTTGAGTTTAAATTCAAAGCCGCTGACCTCCGCATTATACTGTTATAGTTTGTGGCTTCAATTTCAAATATATAGTACCTATATGCAACAGACAAAACCTACGAGAGGACCTTTAAGAGAGGTAGGGCGCATCAATCATCATCATCACCCGCCCGGCCCAGCCCGTTTGGGGAAGTACCTCCACCTCACAGAAAACCGCAGCCAAATAACAACTCCCTTGAGGGTTGTTGTGTTCCTGCGAATGAGTGAGGTCCACCAGTAAGCTCCCAAGGAGTTGCTGTGTAAGCAGCAGAGGAGGCATCGCGCGAGTGATACTTAATATTACAAGCATTAATAGGCTATGATACCCGCTTTACATCAGGTGGGCCGTATGCTTGCATTTCTCTAGACGTAAAAAAAAATGTTCATAACGATTAGAATCTTAATGTTTACACATGTTTTTGACATCGGCAGGCCTTCACGAGTTCAGATTTATTTGGAAATAAGTTCAGATTTACTTAGAAAAAAGATACATCTAAAGAAAGATTCAAATAATAAACTTTTATATTTTGATGTAAGACAATTAACAAATACAGAGTAATTTAAATCCACCCTACCACTAAAGCTCTCATGTCTTGTTATATAATCAACTCGACTGGACAACAAGTAATAAGGTGCGCCATCTACTCGTAAATAAGAGCTTTACAATTCCCAGAGCTTTTAAGAACGCGACGAAGTAAGAAACATTTTGAAATTTGAAAGTCGCCTCTAAATATCGTCAGCAAGTTTGTGTGAATAGAGGTTCATGGGTCCGACCCAGTTCCTTGTTGAATAGGCTCCGACCGATTCTAAATTTACCTGTCTGCACCATTCTACAATTTCGGTCATCCCGCCTCGGAAATGTTGAGTTATATGGCAAGGTAAGAAAAAGTTGGTTCGGTCATGTAGAAAGAATGCAGGATGGAAGAATGACGAAGCAGATATACAATGCAAAAGTGGAAGGATGTAGGAGCCGAGGAAGGCCAAGACTTACCTACCATGACCAAATTGTTCGTGTTCTATCAGAAAGAGATGTCAGGAGCCCTAGAAATCGGCGTGCGTGCCTGAGAAGAGCAATGAATATTAAAGAAGCGATTGGGGTACGTAAGGATCGAGTCACTTGGCGCTCTGTTCTCTCTGCCTACCCCAAGGGATTTGGCGTAAAGTTATAGATAGTTTGGCGTAAAGTTATAGATAGACTGTCATAATTGCATCATAATCAATATTCAAAGAAGATGTTCGGTTAACAATTCTGCTTTGAATATCGATTGTGATGGTAACAAAAATTTTAATAAGTTACCATGACTAAGTTTCTCGGGTTCCAAATAGATTGCAATTATAAATTAGATGGCACATGTTGAGAATGTCTGTACAAAATAAACAAGTATTCTTACGCCCCATATATGCTGGCAAGGGTATTAAAACAAGCAGCTGTACTTACATACTTACGTTAATTCAACTCTTAGCATTAATCGCGATAAAAGCAAAGTTAAAGGCATAATCTTTTCGAGCAATTCAACTGACAAAGAACTGTATATATACGACATATAGTATGACAAGACCGTTGTAAACCTTTAAGGTTAAAGGTAAAGTTGGCAAAATCTTATTACACATTTCAAGACAATTAAAATGAATTAAATATTTACTGTAATTTTAAATGTGTGTAACTTGAAAATTAGATTGCTTATCTCTGTTATATAGATTTGCTGGTCATAATGATAGATATGATGATTTACGATCTTTCACATATTCTTCAACTGTATGTACTGAATTCTTGCAAATAAACTTGATTGACTGATTAATAAATTATTCAGTACTCCTCTGATTATCGATCAATTTTCCTGTAGTAGTTATTGATGAGCTGTTCCTACTTATTTTAAAAATTGGTAACGGTAGAAAATAATTGTTGATAACATTTTGTTTTTTTTTTGTCACACGTCGGGAAACACTGGCATACTGCCCACCAGATGTAAAGTGATTACGGGAACGCTTTCAATATATTTCGATACGGCGACGCGTGAGCAATCAGGAAGAATTGCTCATGCTAGCTATACCTGCTGCTAAAACAGCAACTCCTCCTTAGAAGCTTACTGGTAACCCTATTCCTAGCGTAATTACAACAACCCTCTAGGGGGTTTTCTGTGAGATGGAAATATTTTCCCAGTCGGGTTGGTTTTATGCAACCTACGTCTCTTAACGTCAATATTCGTGTATATTTTCCTCAAATTTTCATTGAAATTATGATCTAATTTCGAACATTGCAGTGTACATTAGTGTAAACTCTCTCCTTTTTGCTGTGGATATAAATAATATTTACTACGGTTTGCTTATAGCATCTCAGCTGAATTGCTGGAGAATGTCATACTTAACGATCTCTATGCTCGAGCCATGGGGCGGGCGATATCTATGACGAAACTAAGTATTAGGTACCGATTTGTACTGAAAAATTAAAACTAGTTTTTTTCTAAGATATAACATTTTTATTTAATCAAAATATTTACCTTCATTATCTATACATTGCTGCCATCTAATCGAAAGTTTATTTATGCCTTTGCGATAGAACTCTGAGGATCTAGATTCGACAAACTGTGTGAAAGCATTTTGTACTGCCTGCCTTAAAATTGTCCAAATCACGAAAAAAATGGTAGTCAGTTGGAGCAAGGTCTGGCGAGTACGAAGGATTACGTATGGTTTCTAACTACAGCTCCAGTACAGTTACAATGATTTCTCGTGCAGTGTGAAATCTTGCGTTATCATGGAGCAATAATGGCGAAGATCAATTCGCGAGCTGTTTCACTGCCATCATTGTTCGAAGTTCGGCACAGTAAACATCTGCTGTTACTGCTCGACTAGACATGAGAAAACTATAGTGAATAACGCCATGAAGAGATCACCAAACAGTTACAATTATCTGTTTATGGTAAGCTTTGCTTTAGGGCACTGTTGCGGCGTTTGCAACTAATGCATTTTTCGCTTACGGTTATCGTAAAGAATCCACTTTTCGTCACATGTCACAATTCGATCCAATATTCCTTCATTTCTGTTCAATTCAACAGGGCAACACAAGTTTCAACACGCATTTATTTCTGCAGATCAGTCAAATCATGAAGCACCCATTTTTCATATTTTTTATCTTATTAATTTGATGCAAATGAGTCAATATCGTAGGTAAGATAACGTTAAACCATGCCGCTAATTCCTGGGTAGTTTGACTCGGATCGGCTTCCACCATCTCCTTCAATTCAGCGTTATTCACCTGTGTGGGCGGTCTTCTATATGGTTTGTTCTTCAAGTCGAGGTTTCCATTACGACAGCGTTTATATATACATACTCTCCAAACGCAGCATTGATATTGCGAGCCGTTTCTGCCGCGTTAGTTCCGCGTCGGAACTCATTTTCAAAATTTACTCTGATTTTCGAAATAAAAAAACAATTGAAATTCGAAAATCAAATGTTGTACATTTTTTATAAGAAAAACCTCATATGTATAATGTGAAAAAATTTCGCTCGAAAATCACACACCATGAAGGTTTAATGTCAATTCAAAGTATGTGTTACCGTAAAACGGCAATTTCATACTTTAAATGTACAATGTCTCTGAGCGTAAGTCAAAATAACGCCACTTGCACTCTATTAATTAGCAAACGAAACTCTAGCGAAAAAGATCTTCTTTTTAGTATCGTCCTGTTTTTCTAGAGTCTGCTTCTTAAGGCTAAGGACAAATCCTTTGGCTTAAGTAGCAAAGATAGCGATTTTGAATTAGAGCGAGTGCTGTTAGATTTTCTCAACCCTGATCGAAAACCAGACCTTAGGTTAGGCCCCACGTCTTTCGAGATATAATTTCTGAGACGTTTAGGGTTTCCTCACGATGTTTTTTCCTTTACTGCGGAGCAATTGATAACTACAGTAAATCCCAAAATACGAATTTTAGTGGTACTGTCAAATTTCGAGAGCTCGATAGCGTCGTTGCGCGTGTCATTCTAACCAAACACGCAGGTTAAGCAACATCGACCGCAGCCTGTCTATGGATGGGTTTATAGAACTCGAGTTTCTCCGTGCTTCGGAGGGCACGTTAAGCCATCGATCCCGGCTGTTGTCGATAGATAACAGTCGTTAAGCTAAGTCTGTGGCCCTCGGGCGGCTTGAAAACACTGGCTTCCGCCAATCCGCATTTGAGCAGCATGATGGAGTATGCTCCAAACTCCTTCAGTTGAAGGGAGGTCCGTATCTCTGCAGTGGGATGAGTAAGGGTTGATGTGGTATGGTGGTTGTGGCCAAATTTCGAACCACGGACCGTAGGCTAATTGGTTGGTTCTTTATCCACTGGGCTATCACCGCTCACCTCCACCTCGCAGAAGACCACAGTCAAATAGGAGTTGCTATTTAACAGCGGCCTTTTGCAAGATGGAGGTACTTCCCCCAGTCCGGCTTCTTTGTTACGGCTTACGTCTCTTTCGCCTGCAGGGATGTTGTATTCCTCCAAATGAGTGAACGAGAGATTATCTGTAAGCTCTTTAGAACTTGCTGTGACACGAGCAGGCATGGCAACACAATGATACATCATGTAATGTAAACAAAGCCCGCAAGCATTAGCATTAGCATCAGGTGCGGAGAAGCCTGTTCGTCCATCACACAAGTCACGCAGCACAAAAAATTCAACCAAATCTCATTAATTAAATAG
This sequence comes from Pyralis farinalis, assembly GCA_947507595.1. Taxonomy (NCBI): domain Eukaryota; kingdom Metazoa; phylum Arthropoda; class Insecta; order Lepidoptera; family Pyralidae; genus Pyralis; species Pyralis farinalis. Next base: position 6,874,442 of record OX382273.1, read on the forward strand.
GCCGGTCTTCAAGGGTATGTTGCTTCGTATTCTGTGTTATAAAATCGATTTCTATGCTTTGTTCCGTCATTGGACGGTGGTAGTTAAATTTGTTAATGTTTGTACCTGCATCTTACAATTATTTTGTTTTGTATTTCACTAATACATAAGTTGTTTGCGATAAACAAAATACGCTAGTATAATATGTCAAAATCTGAATCTGACATAACAGCGACGACATCATTATCTTAATATAATAGTTTAACGGACTTGGATACTAGATCTTGCCAGACTTAAATTGTTGCATACTTTAATTTTATTTTTTATTATTTTTTTTTTCCTCCATGAATACTACAACATATATAGCAATGTTAGTGTTATTGCCGATCTTGAAGTTACACAAAAGACTCCATTAATTAGTGATAAGTAGCCACGCGGAGCAACCATCATTATTATCGACGCATTCTCATCATTTTTATTGTTATCTACTCAAGTAACATCTAAGTACCTTTATTATGTGCTTTCCATTTGTGTATATCCGATATTTTTTTCTTTATTATGCATTTGCATTATGTGATATTTTGTTTTTCTCATCTTAATAGCTGCCGGCGAGTGTCAAATTGATAATTAGCGTAAGGTAGAACTTATTTAAGTTGTTATTTAGTGTTCTTATATTTTTAGTGCTTAATCTAGTCTAAAGTATTGTTACGGAGATGTCAGATTGTGACTCGGAATATTTCTCAATTTCGTCATCCTCAGAGAGTTTTTCATGTGCTATGAGTGATGCTTCCGATGTACCTTCTTTGGGTGATATTTTAAATGTTACCTTTTCAACAGTTCACAAGAATTTTAATGTTATTCACATAAATGCTCAGAGTGTAGCTTCACATTACGCAGATTTGCTGGCCACATTATCTTCAGATAATATCCACGCCATTTTAATATCTGAAACATTTTTGAAACCGTCACTTCCATCGACTTTATATCCGTTGCCCGGTTTTCGGTTGATTAGGAACGATCGTACGTGTACAAAGCATAATGATAACGCCGGCAGGATGGTGGGATATGGTGGAGTAGCTATATACCTACGCAGCGACATCGAATGTGAAGTTGTCTCACTATCTCCTCCGGAATTTCAAGCGCCTGAATACCTGTTTTTGTCGGTCACCCTTCATCACACGAAAGTTCTTCTCGGAGTATACTATAGTCCTTCTCTTCATATAAATTATTTTAATTCCTTAGAAATTCTCTTAAATGACCTTCTTCCTAAATTCAATCACGTCATCGTTATGGGGGATTTCAACACGTGCCTTGCAAAAAACGATAGTCGTTCTAAAACTCTAATTTCTCTTCTGCATTCTCTTAACTTGTCTGTTCTTCCACTCAACCCCACACATTTCCCGCACAATGGTCCTCCATCCCTCCTTGATCTTGTTATCACATCCTGCCCTGACCTAGTAGCCACGCATGGCCAGCACAATGCGCCATCCTTTTCAGCGCATGATCTTTTATTTGCTTCTTTTGTTATTCGCCCACCTAAGCGTAAACATAAAGTTATTTTTCAGCGTAATTTTGGTCTGATTGACTGGAGTCAGCTAAGGGGGGATGTGTCTGATGTGGATTGGAGTCCTGTTCTTTTAGCTGAAAATATAGATGCAAAAGTTACTCTTTTTAACGAGACACTCTTGTCTATATTTGACAAATATGCGCCTGTAAAAGCAGTCCGCGTTAAGCATTATCCGGCTCCTTGGCTGACTCCAGAAATAAAGGCGATGATGGCCAGGAGAGCCAAAAGAAAGTTCCGTCATGATCAAACAACTGAGAATCGGTCAAGGTTCATTGACCTGCGTAATCAATGTAGCAGGATGGGCAGGTATGCTCGACGTAAACAAATCATGTCCACCATCGAAAACTGTCCTCCATCAAAGTTGTGGAAGTTTTTAAAGAGTTTAGGAGTCGGGAAGGAGCGGACCAGTGCTTGTACCAACATCGATATTAATCTTTTAAATGCTCACTTTAGTTCCTCTCCCGTCAGTCTTCACCCACTTACCAAACGAGCAACACTTCTTGATTTGGAAAATAGTCCTCAAGCTAACTGTCCCCAATTGAATCTTGATGTCATAACACCTGACGAAATTGTAAATATAATTAGTAATATCAAGTCTAGGGCTGTTGGTGAGGATGAAATTTCGTTAAATATGATCAACCCGATTAAGAATGAAATTGCCCCTATTCTGGCAGATATTTTTAACTGTTCACTTTCTTCTGGTCTATTTCCTTCTTTGTGGAATTATAATAATGATTTATTCACCAATACAACATGTTACATCCAATCGTTAGTTAATTTCACCCAGTTAACATTTGTAGTTTTATGGGCCCCGATTCTCAAACTAGGTCTGACCTGTATCTTGAGAATCGGGATTCCTTCTCATCTGGCTAAATATAACATACTTCAGTGGAAATTAGGACATGTTATACCGCTGCCTAAGAAGCTTAATCCTTCTCTTTTTTCTGAATATCGTCCGATATCTATCCTTCCTTTTCTATCAAAGGTGTTGGAGTATTTTGTACACCAACGCCTTACGAGCCATCTTCAGCGTTTTAGTCTTCTTAGTAAATATCAGTCAGGATTTCGTAGTGGGCATAGCACTGTCTCCGCTCTGGTCAAAATCACAGATGACATTCGCCATAATATTGAGAACAAAAATCTTACTATTCTCTCACTCCTGGATTTTACTAGCGCTTTCAATTCTGTTGATTATGATATATTGCTAGGTGTCATTAAAACTTTCAACCTTTCACCCATCTTGCTTACCTGGTTTGAGTCATATCTCAAAGGACGACGTCAATTGGTGAGACTCGGCGACTGTCGGTCTGATTGGTGTGACTTGACTGCCGGGGTTCCCCAGGGAGGGATATTATCGCCAGTTTTATTCGCTATGTTTATTAATGGCATTACTCTTCCACTGTCTTCTTCCTTTCATTTATATGCAGATGATCTTCAAATATACACGGCTGCCTCTCTTTCTAATATTTCTCAAGCTATTAATACCATCAACTCTGATCTCGCTGCCATTTCTCAATGGTCCCAACGCTTTGGCATTAAAATTAATGCAGCTAAGTCACAGGCAATTATAATTGGTAGTTCCCACTTCATTTTTAAATTGGACTCCATGATGATTCCCAGTTTAGTTTTTGACGGCACTGTTATACCGATCTCTTCGACCGTAACAAATTTGGGTGTTATCATAGATCAAACTCTGTCGTGGATACCTCAGGTAAATGAAGTCAGCCGTAAACTTTTCGCCTCTGTGCATTCTCTTAGACGTCTGCAAAATTTCCTTCCGATTTCCACTAAGGCGATGCTAGTACAATCCCTCCTGCTTCCTTCCTCTATTAGATTATGCTGATGTGGCCTACCTGGATCCGGCAGAGGGGCTGCTTGATAGACTGGATAGACTTTTGAATCTTTGTGTAAGGTACGTATTTGGTCTGCGGAAGTATGACCACATCTCTGAATTTCGCAAGCAGCTCGGTTGGCATCCGATTAGGCTACGTAGAAAATTCCATATATTGTCCCTTCTTTTCAACGTACTATTTAACCCATCTGCTCCTGAGTACTTACGTGAAAGGTTTCAATTTCGTGATATAGATAATCGTCTGCGGTCTTCAGTGGATCCTTTACTGAATATTCCTATGCACACCAGTAGTACATACACCAAATCTTTCTCGGTTCATGCTGCAAAATTGTGGAATTCACTCTCTTTGCACATTAAATTGTCTCCCACCATTGAATCGTTTAAACTGGCTCTGAAGGGCTCTCACGATGATCATGGTGCTTTAGACTGATTTTATTTTTATATTAGTTAATTTCGTTTTCTTTTATTCTTTCGTTTTTTTTTTCTTTCTTCTTTACATATATATTCATATTCTGTTCTATTTTGTCTAGCTACTTTCAATTTCATATATATATATTTTTGTTTTTTGACATTTATTACTTTTATTACTTTTATATTTGTTATTAATTATTATAATGATCTGTTTCGTTTATGTTGTACTACCGCGCCACTCGCCTACCAAATTCCAATTAGACACTCAAAGGTTGACTGGAAGAGATTCCTTATAGGAATAAGTCCGCCTTTGTACATTTATTAATGTGTTGCATTTTAATTTATATTTTTCATTGTTATTTTATGTACAATAAAGATATTACAAACAAACATGTATTGCAAGCGTTCATATGCTACTTTAAACAAATAGACGTATGCTTGTCTGCTTCCCAATGTTGTATAAAAAAGCCTATATGTAGTAGCACAATTTAAGCAACACTTATCCGCAAAAAAATACCTTTCAAAACTTTTTCCCTAAAATGCATTCACGAAATCTCATTCTCTCCGAGTTCCCCAACCTCTGGCATATTCCATGCATAAGGTTGCCAGCATAAAAAATGTAAATATTAAAAGCATCCGCAGAACCTAATCTCAAGTTGAGCCCCTATCGCCTCTTACAAAAATACACATTTTACTAGCAACATTTTGATCAAATATTCATTTTAGACGGGATCTACAGAAATAGGAAAATAATGGTTGCATGTACAGAATTTGACGAGCTTCGGAGCTCTGTGGCGGAGTAGTTAGCAATGCTACTTTAATTCCAAGGATCGTGGATTCGATTCCCACACATTACAAAATTGTCTTTGTCTGAGTTTCTAAGAGAAGTAGAGCACATCACAGCAGCCTGACTAGGGAAGTACCTCACAGAAAACCGCAACCAAATAACAACTCCATAGAGGGCTGTTGTGTTCCTGCGAGTGAGTGGGATTATCAGTGAACTACTATGGAATTACTGTGCCAACAGCAGGGATGGTATCCCCCAAACGACACTTAATGTACTACAAGCGATCATAGACTACGGTAACCAATTTACAACTGATAGGTAATAGTATTTCTTTTGTATGTCTTCCGCCGTTGCACATAAAAAAGTTGTTATTTCATAACTTTTCAGGTTATGGTCAATTCTTTATCCTCTATTAAACAAAAATTCATTACATAGCCATAACTCCACTCATGAAAAACATATGCATATCAAATCGGAACAAAAACAAAGTAAAGACATAAAAAAACTGTTTTAGGGTTCCTTAATCTTAAAAGAAAAAACGGAACCCTTATAGGATCACTTTGTTGTCCGTCTGTCTGTTTGTCTGTCACGACTCTTTTTCTCAGGAACGGGTGGAGCTATCAAGCTGAAATTAACATCAAATACTCGGGCCTGCAATCCCTTCGAGCCGTGAAAAAATCAAACTTCTAATTCAACGCAATCAAAAGATACGGCTGTTTATGCTTGACTTAGAATTATACAATTTGGTAAGAAGCAATGTCATTTAACACAAGTAAAGGAAAAAAATTAAATTTGTATTTCTATCACAAAATAAATACTTTTTTTGCGACATTAATTTGCGATAATATTTTGTTGCGAAAATATTTGATTGAATGTAATTGAAAATATAATTGAATGGATTTGCATAAAGTTTGGCACACAATTAGATTATATATCGGGTTGACACGGGTTTATTGTATCGTTATATGCAGTATGCAGGTATTATTTACATCAAGGGAATGTATAGGCACCTAAATAAAGTTATAAATTTAACTTCAATTCAGTTTTGAGAAGCTCGATGGCACAGTCGTGAATGACGCGACTTTGACACCAACGTTCGTGGGTTCGAATCCCACACAAACATTTGTGTGCATGTACATGTCTATTTGTCGTGGTCTGGATGTTTTAAGAGAGGTAGGACGTATCAAAGCAGCCCGTCTGGGGAAGTACCTCTTCCTCACAGAAAATCACGGTAAATAAAAACAACTCCCTAGAGGGTTGTCGTGTTCCTGCGTGCGAGTGAGGTCACCAGTAAGCTCCTAAGGAGTTGCTGTATAAGCAGTAGAGTGATACTTAATATATTACAAGGGTTGATAGGCTACGGTAACTGCTTTACATCAGGTGGGCCGTATGCTTGTATGCCTCCCGACGTAGTATATAATAAAAAAAAGTCAGTGGTCACAGAAAAGCTTTAAAATCATTGTTGTGATAAAAAAAAATCCGCTAAGGAATTTCAGTATTACAGAAACACTTATAAAAATCAACATTTCTTGTAATTTTTGCTGTAAACCAAACCCGAACGTTTCCCATAAAACCTGTGCCATAACACCGAGGTGAATTTCGTTACTGGGGAACTTTAAGCTACATTAAAAAACCAGTTGAGAATGCGCAAGCTTGCATTGCCAGAGGAACACCTGGCTCGTCAATTATATAACATTTTTTTTTTTTTTAATTTGTCGGCCATTTTGACCATGTTCCGAGACAGAAACGATGTTCCTGAACATTCCTATTCTACTTTTTTATGCTGAATCCGAATCTGAAGTCAAAATTCGAATATTCGAAAAAAAAGCGACAGACAAACACACAGACAAAAGCACAGACAAACATATAGATTTCATATAGGAACGGTGTTCCTGTTAATAATAATTTAATAACGGTATTGGTTGAGATCCCAGTGGATAAAGAACCGGCCCATTGATTATAATTTAATAACGGTATTGGTTGAGATTCCAGTGGATAAAGAACCGGTCCATTGATTATAATTTAATAACGGTATTGGTTGAGATCCCAGTGGATAAAGAACCGGCCCATTGATTATAATTTAATAACGGTATTGGTTGAGATCCCAGTGGATAAAGAACCGGCCTATTGATTATAATTTAATAACGGTATTGGTTGAGATCCCAGTGGATAAAGAACCGGCCCATTGATTATAATTTAATAACGGTATTGGTTGAGATCCCAGTGGATAAAGAACCGGCCTATTGATTATAATTTAATAACGGTATTGGTTGAGATCCCAGTGGATAAAGAACCGGCCCATTGATTATAATTTAATAACGGTATTGGTTGAGATCCCAGTGGATAAAGAACCGGCCCATTGATTATAATTTAATAACGGTATTGGTTGAGATCCCAGTGGATAAAAAACCGGCCTATTGATTATAATTTAATAACGGTATTGGTGTGAAAGAAAATATCGTGAGCAAACCGCACGTTCAGAAAATCGTATATCGAAAGGCGTGTCACCTTACCTATAAGAGAGGTAAGGCGCATCAAAGCAGCCCGTCTGGGGAATTACCTCCACCTCACAGAAAACCGCAGCCAAATAATAACTCCCTAGAGGGTTGTTGTGTTCCTGCGTGTGAGCGAGGTCACCAGTAAGCTCCCAAGAAGTTGCTGTGTAAACAGCAGAGGAGGCATCGCGCGAGTGATACTGAATATATCAGAAGCATTAATAGGCTACGGTACCCGCTTTTCATCAGGAGGGCCGTATGCTTGTATGCCTCCCGACGTAGTATAAAAAAAAAGAAATCTAAGAAAGGTCTGGTTTCCCCTCTCGGTTGTGGAGGTCTGACGGCAGTCGCTTTATGTAAAAATATGTATCTTCGCTATATCCTTAGGCTTAGATAGCAAACCCCGCCAATCCTAATGGATTAGAAAACGGGATAACGCTAAGAAAAGTAACGGTATTAGTGAGAGAAGCCGGTATACTAGCATACACAACCGCTTCCTGCTTCTAAGATTTTCACTAAATTTGAAAACGACTATATTTTTTCGTAAATATAGATAGATATTTACGAAAAAATATAAAGTCATTTAACATCTGAGAATATATCCTAAATCTGTCTATCTATTTATAACGTCACGCCCAATCCCTTGTGGGTAAGCAGACAGAACAGAGCGCCACATAACTCTATCCTTACACATCTCACTCACTTCTTTTACATTCTCATGCACGCTCGCCAGTTTTTAAGATTCCTGACTCCATCACCTTCTGATAAAACGCGATCAATTTGGTCATGGTAGGTAAGTCTTGGCCGTCATCGGCTCCTACATCCATCTACTTTCGCAAATATACTGTATAAATTATGTTTTCATAAATATACTGAAAGGTAACCGTGAGGATATCTATTTCTTGGAAATACGCGTAAATATTATAGGAAAAAGATATATAATTAAATATATAAAACATAGTTGTATCAAGTTATTACAATAACATAGATGGTTCGATTAAAAAATAGGAGGATTTTCTCTTAAAGTTCCTACCAGACTGTTAGAGCGACAAAGAACAGGGTCCGATGGCAACAGATTGTGCACTATAGATTACCTCTTCACCGCGATCCTTAGTAATGAGGAGCCGAGTGGAGCGAGCGAGGCTAGCATACGGCCCATCTGATGTAAAGCGGTTACCGTAGCCTGTTTCCTCTGCTGTTAACACAACAACTCCTTGGGAAATTAGTGGTGACCTCACAGATAAGTTAATCGTTGTGTATAAATGTTATGAAAAATCATAGATGCCGCTGTTTATCATACAGACAACTACGAGTATATGTTGCTTTCTCATGAGTCACTATCTTAGATAATGTTTATAATGGCTCATATGAGTAGAACATCAAATATTGTATAAAAAGTACTTATTTACTTTTTGTTGCTTAATTTTGCACAAGAATGAACACTGTTCCACATTTTATTGATATTTAATCGTCAACTGTCTATTCAAAAATACAAATATAGATATTTGATTATATATAATAAATACCACGCGTACGAAGTCGCAGGCAAAAGTTAGTTAAAAATAAAGTGCCCGTCTACTAAATGTAGGAGAGGTTTACCTACATTTAATAAACAGGTGCATTGCTTGTGTTTATTTGTAATTAAAAAACATATTTAAATATAAAAGGATCAGCCAGAAAAAAATTAACTTCGTTGGGACGAGCACCGCTACAGAATGTACAATCTTTGCAGCTCACTTCATCCAAGACTGTTAATTTTCTTTGTAATGAAATTAGCAACTAGCTAAAGTAAACTGCAGTGTTAACATGCCTTTGTGTTCATGTTCGCTAGAATAAGGTAGGTATTTCATTAAATAGTATATATCACACTGCCTATGTATATATTTTTAATTTTTACTTGCTCGACGGTGAAGGAAATCATCGTGAGGAAATCCATACATCGAAGAAATTATACTCGTATTTCGAAAGACGTGTGACCTTACCAAAGAAAGACCTGGTTTTCCCTCTGGGCTGACGTGATCTGACGGCAGTCGCTCTACGTAAAAATCTGTATCTTCGCCAAATTTTTAGGCTTAGGTAGAACCCGCCAATAATAACGGAAAAGGAAACAGGACAACGCTAAGAAGAAGAAGTGTGATACTTCTTACTAGAAAACGCGGAGGTATGATTGCTTCCAGCAATCTATAATCGCAACGGCAACGGCAATCATCTATCTAAACTAATATTAGAAAGAGAAAATATTTGATTTTTTGTATGTTTGCTTGTAATGGATAAACTCAAAAAATATATTAACCGATTTTAATTCCAAAACTTCCTACTACAAAATTCTTCTGATTAAATTCTATGTGAGTTCCAAGGCAGCTGTAGTTTAACCCCCGGGACAGCAGTGAACTTCACTGATCATTGCTTTTGGTGGTCGCCGCTGTTAATGTTGGCTACACAGGAGACACAGTGGTGGGCCTATACCGTAACCGATTTTAAAAATTACTTCACATAAAGAAAGTTACATTATAAGTGAGTAAAATGGGTTGTATTTTATTCTAAAATTTAAACAAAATAACCGACTCCATATATAGTTTTGTCAGATTTAGACGGCAACAAATTATTGAATCGGCCACATGACGACAGATCATTGGTGGAAATGATAAAGCTACGCAATCTGTCTTCGGCTCAACGTTGACAAGTTTCGATGGCCATCTTTACCAGCTCAACAGCATGTAACTAAACAAATGATACTTCTGAATGCGAATTCTCGATATTTTTTTTTGTTTGCTATAAACACCGAAATCGTTATATGTATGCCTATGACATTTGAGGAATTTTCTCAAATCTTCATGAACCCCACTATCAGAACTGAATTTAATGATATGAAAAAAATAGGACCAATCTGGAAGTATACTCTTTCAATTATAAAATGACGGAGTTATGAAGTAACATACATGAAAAAAAAATACAACCGAATCGAGAACCTCCTCCTTTTTTGGAGTCGGTTAAAAACAGATACCTACTAAAATTGCAAAAATGTAACCGAAGGTATAATAATATACGTACGAAGCACAGAACATCAGCATATTGGTACAATAATATACCAATATGCTGATCATATCAAATGGTAAAATTAAAGATTATTAAGGACAGGTCGTCTGTGTTGAATTATTTCCAGACATCTTTGTCAGTTACATATTCATCAATACTATAATAACCCTTTTACTGCAGAGAGTATTTTTAATGTGCTTTTTGAGTACATTGTCAGGAAAGGACAGAACTGTTTCAGGCAACTTATTATAAAATCGAATATACAATTTACAAGAACAGATCTACCAGTCCTACCAATCCGATGTATAGGCATACACAACTTATTTCTACTTCTAAGTTTTTCGCTGAAGTTTGAAAACGACTTTAATTTTTTACATACATACATTATGTTTTCATAAATACATTGAGAAGTAATAGTGAGGATATTTATTTATTTGAACAGTTCCCTGAGGAATTCCCTGAAGCCCATGTTATAATAGAGCGAATGGCTCTTTTCTGTAAGATAAAAAATACCCCAATGTCAGCCGCCGTTCCCCACTACAGTATACCATACAACAAAATGCTATGAAAGTAGCTGAAATTGACTAAGAGCGCGCGGTAGCCTCATCCATCAATTGACTGATTGTCCTTACTGCTTATACAGCGGAGCTGAGCTTATCGGCAAGTTTATTTATGTGGGTGCCCCAGTGTAATTGGGAGTCTACTGTAATTCCAAGGAACACAGTATTATTAACAAATTCTAATTTTATTATTCCCAATGAGAACTTCTGTATTGGCAGAAGTCACATTTGGAAGACGATGTATATCATATATGTAACTATTATAGTTAAATCACAATATTAATTTTTTGTTTAAATTACATACCTAGACAATCAGAATACGGGCAGAATCAAGAAGATGATGACATTCATATCATGGTATTATAGCGCGACCAATTTGGTTGTGATCTTTGCCTTCCTCAATACCTACTTCCTTTCACGTCCGCGTTGTATATCTGTTTCATTCAGTAAATAATCCTACTAATAAATTGATCTATTTGATAAACAATTTACTTTAAAGCATAGCGACGTGCAATGTGACATAAAAAAGCAGTGAAGTATTTTCAGAATACTATAGAGTATGTGAAACAAGACAGTATGAGAAGGAAGGACTTAGCTCGAAATATTGTACCAAGTCTTGTACAGTATAACGCCCGTTATCAATCGAGAAAATTATTTAATAATAAAGGACAAAGGAATTCGACGTCAAATTGAAGCAATATCTCTTATTGAAGTGATATTACTCTGTAGATGAACATTTAAACCAACAAGGACCACATATAATTATTAGAAAATTGTATAATGGGACATTAACTGATTACTACTATTATATAATTCTGACATTTGATTCATTTTATTATCAGCTTGATAATTATTTATTGTTTGCAAGTGGTTTTCTTTTTTTTGTATATTCTTGTAAATTTTCAACACAATTTAATATTGTTGCGGGATAAATGATTGATTGATTGATTGATTATATAATAATTATGGCTCGTTCTATCACACGTTCCAAAGTCGGAACTATATTTGGGGTGATACTTATAGAAAGTATATGATACTGTACAGTATATTATTACATCACTTAAAAGACATGCCGTAAAAAAATTAGTACACAGCTATACAATTTCTTATTAGCTGAAACATTTTACACGGTTAAAGAGTTTTAGACGTATAAATTTGAATAAATCTAAGAATATATCCTAAATCTGATATGAATTTAATAATTTTAATGAAAAAGAATTAAATTGAATCTGTTTATCATAAAATATATTGATTAATGTTTATCTATCTATCTATAACTTCACGCTAAATCCCTCGGGGTATGCAAAGAGAACCGAGCGCGACGTGACTCCATCCTTACAAACCTCACTCACTTCTTTAAAATTCATTAATTAATGTTCATACTGAACTTAATGTAAATTTAACTACCCTAACTAACATGACTAATTATTTTTGTATACTTTTTGTATATATTATTTGTGTATTTATTTGTATATTATTTGATTTATTATTACAACTATATGCCATCTATATACTACTGTACAGTGTTGTGTGGTGTACAAAGAAATGGTTGTTCTTTCTTTCTTTCCTTGATGCAAGAGTGGCCATTGACAACTAGTCTACCACCAGGCTATTGTAGCCATCACATTTATCACGTATAGTCGAAAAACAATGCGTGTAGAACTTTTTCCTGTAGTCAGATAAAAGCACTCGTACTTCCCCTCAGAGTATCGGAATGTACTCGATAAACCCAATACACGCCGCGCGGCGACATCCACGGTACCCCAAAAAAATCTGTCCATGATTTACAATCGCTCTCCTTTTGAGACTGCCATAAAGTAGGCCCCTGTCAGACCCAAGCTGGGGAAATCGACTAGGAATGCTTAACAAATATTTTCGGGGAGAATGCCCGAATCGTCCGATATAAGATTTATAAAACCTTATGCGTGACGTTGAGTAGGTTTTAATAATATACGTAAGTAGGTACGTCTTATTTGGAGCGGTTAGTTTTCGTTTCGTTATAAGGCGATTACAACACCTAAAGTATTTCAATATTGGTTTTGTCGCAGAAAGTCTCATAATTTTTATTTTTGCACATTGTCAATTTTACAGAAAATGATTGTGGCACAATGTCACTTTTGCAGAAAGTCATTTTCTAGGTAAAAATCCGTCAAGTGCGAGTCCGACTCGCGCACCAAGGGTTCCGTGAAATAATATATTTTCGCAATTTTTTTGTACTTAAACTACAAATTTACGTTTTTTGAATTTTTCCTTTACTTATACTATATGACACTGCTTCTTACCAAATTTCATGATTCTAGGTCAATGGAAAGTGCCCTATACCTTTTGATTCTCTTGCGAGTATCAAAATATGCGGTACAAACGGGGCATAAATGGCCGTATGTTTGATTGTGTTGACTTAGAAGTTTGACTTTTTTAACTACTCGAAAGGATAGCAGGATAGTTGAAATTATCAAATACTTAGGTATTTGATAATTTCAACTGTATATCTCCACCCATCCCTGAGAAAAAGGGTCTTGACAGACGTACAGTCAGAGATATGGACAACAGTCAGACATACGGACAACAAAGTGATCCTATAAGGATTCCGTTTTTTCTTTTGACGTACGGAATCCTAAAAAGATTCCGCCTAAAAGTTATGCCTTTTGGAAACACGAACATGCCAATGTTCGTTAGTGTCTGATTAGGAAAAGTACGAGTGATACCCCTTATTTTGCAAGAGTCTATAGACTGTGCTATTTACCATCAGGCAGGTCTTATGCTTGCTACCTTAATTTTATAAAAAAAAATTTAATGTAAAAAAAAATACTATATAACTGTGTTTAAATATATATATATATATATATATATATGTATATATAATTTGCCTAAATATCGGCCGGCGTTGCAGAACAAAAATATTTTTTTCGAAGTCAGTACAACAATCAACCTAACTTTTAAACAATATCAGACTGTCTTACTTCTTGTTTTAGTAAACATTTATAAATGTATACAGAGGACACAAGTGTTAAAGATTTTATATAGTTTGTTACATAATTATATGATGTTTTTGGACAAACAATAAACAACTAGGTAATTATATGATGGCTGAGGCGTTAACGGTAGTTCTTATGTTGCAAGCATTTATGAGCCACGGTGACTCAGAAGCGGCGAATTTTATACAACGTCGGGAAGCATACAAGCATACTGCCCATCTGATGCAGTTAGCGTAGCCTATTACACCTGTAATATATTCAGTATCACTCGCGCGACGCCTCCTCTGCTGCTTTTACAGCAACTCCCTAGGAGCTTAACTGGTGACGTTACTCACACGCAGGAACACAACAACCCTCTAGAGTGTTGTTATTTGGCTGCGGTTTTCTGTGAGGTGGAGGTACTTCCCCGGACGGGCTGCTTTGATGCGCCCCACCTGTCTTAAAATATCCAAGCCGAAACAAAAAGACATGATCATGCAAACAAATGTTTGTCTTGTGTGGGAATCGAACCGTTGGTGTCAAAGTCGCGTCATTCCCGACTGAGCCACCGAGCTCTTCAAAATAAAAGAAGAGTAAATGTTTGCCACTCGAAATTGTAACAAAAGCTATAAAACTATTTAGGTTCTTTATCGCACTATCCTCTTGAACTATGATCATAAATATACAAACAAAAGTACACGCCTCGAAAGTCTAAAGTTCAATTCAATTATAGTTAAAAAACTATAACAAAGCCATCGAAAGAAAGAAATATATCTTTTCAAATATCATTATCTTGGTTTCCTTGGCTTTTTTTTATACCACTAAGCTGGCAACCAAGCCGTTTCATTTTGACGAGCTCGATAGTTACCAAACCGAGGCCGGTAGGCGCGATGTCTGTTTGTCTTGGTTTGGATGTTAAAGGGAATAAAGAGCATCGAAGCTGCTAGGGAAGTATCTCCACTTTACAAAAAAACGCAGTCAAATAGCAACTCACTGGAGAATTATTGGGTTCTCGGGAGTTAGTAAAATTATCAGTAAGCTCATTAGGATTTGTTGTGTTAGCAACAGCGGAGCCAACCCGTGAGCGATACTTTCTGTGTCCATATGCTTGTGTGTCTCTGGACATCGTAATGAAAGCCTTTCTCCATACAGTGTTCGTATGAAAATGTCTTGTGAAAAGGAAATCCACACGTCCAAGAAAAAATATTTCGAAAAACGTGTGACCTAAACTGTGAAAAGTTCTGGCTTTTCCTCTGGGTTATGGAGGTATGACGGTAGTCGCTCCATGTTAAAATGAGTATGTTCGCCAAATCCTTAGGCTTAGGTAGTAGACCCCGCCAATTAACGGATTAGGACACAGGATAACGCTAAGAAGAAATCTTCTTATGAAAATGGTAAAATAACAATACGTTTTATAAGGGAAATAAGCAGTAGCTGCATAAAATATTACTTTTGTTGAAGTCAAAAATATTATTTGCATGAAATAGAAGCTAAAATATTATCTAGATCCATCCATTTAATTCCACAGCAACACAAAAGTCATTTCTTAAAATGATTCCTTCTTAGTGCCGACTCGCCCGCAAAGTGCAAATTTAAAGATATTCTCCGGTTCATTCTATGTTGAGTTAGTGCTATCCACAAAGATTAAATTCTATAACTAGACAGTAAGAAAAAATCGAAAATGAAAAACAAATTTATATATTTTGAACATTTTTAGTGGTAATTTCGCTCGAACCTCTCTGCCTATTCTGCAAGGGATTGGCGTAAAAATATATATAGATGGATACATTTTTAAATCTATTGTTTAATATAGCACTAAGGAACTTGGTAAGATCTCTACTCTTCTATCGGCGACATTTCGTCAACGCCAGACGGCTTTTGTGTTGCACTTGGCCACTTTTGCCTAGTTAAATACCACTAAAGTGTCAAACGAGTTTATAGTCTGTCTTAACTTATGTCGTGAAAGGATTTAGTTGTACCTACTAAATAAAAATTAGTACTACTATTAATGAACGTCCCCTGGACAGGTCTGGGATGAGAGTAGTAAGTTTACTGCAATCGCTTATCCACGACACTATCATCTGCATAGTAGTGGATGTTGCGCACGTACCGACATTGTAAAAAAAATGGGTGCGTGTACTTAAGTACGCGCGTGAGAAGTTATACTTCTCTGGCATCATTAAATAAATATTTAACATTAATAACTTAAATTAAAGATCGTCTATCAAGTAGTAGCGGCGATGTTTATAAAATGTATTACATACAAGTCAAATGTAAAATACAAATGTTATACAATTTTAACTATAGCGCCATCTAACGGTAATACCGTGAAACATTTAGCAGTTTTAACCTATTGCACATTTTTAACTGTAGCGCCATCTACCGGTAATATTGTGAAACATTTAGCAGCTTCAACCTGTACTTTTGTGCTCGAGTGCCACGCATTCACTCTCGCTCTGTCTCTTTCTATTCCCCCTCCATGGTAGCGTTAAACGTTTAACGCAACCTTTTTGCAAGTCGCATTAGAAGTAGAACTTCAAAAACTTTCTCCATACAGTCTTCTTATAAAAATGTCCTCTAAATTCGTGTTTTCATATTTATGTACATATTTGTAATTATCACTTCATGAGGAAACACGCTCGTCCAAGAAATTATATTTCGAAAGACGTGTAACCTTACCTTGGAATGATCTGATTTTGCCTCTGGGCAGTGGAGGTCTGACGGCAGTTATGACAAGCTCGATGGCTCAGTCGTGAACGACGCTACTTTGACACCAACGCTCGTGGGTTCGATTCCCAGACAAGGCAAACATTTGTGTGCATGAACATGTCTGTTTGTCTTGGTCTAGATGTTTTAAGAGAGGTAGGGCGCATCAAAGCAGCCCGTCTGGGGAAGTACCTCCACCTCACAGAAAACCGTAGCCAAATAACAACTCCCTAGAGGGTTGTTGTGTTCCTGCGTGTGAGTGAGGTCACCAGTAAGCTCCCAAGGAGTTGCTGTGTAAGCAGCAGAGGAGGCATCGCGCGAGTGATACTTAATATATCGCAAGCGTTAATAGGCTACGGTACCCGCTTTACATCAGGTGGGCCTTATGCTTGTATACCTCCCGACGTAGTATAAAAATACATATATTTTTAATATTTCTTGGAACTCACTCCATCTCATGCCTTTGTCTTGTTGGCTGTATGAAAGGTACTATGATATGACGTATGACTATATGAAATAGATAAAAAAAGAATTAATTGATCATGTACATGGAGGACTGGAGCACAATGCTCGAAGATCTCGACAGAGCATCCCAACGAGTGGGTTTAAAAATGAACATGGACAAAACGAAGATTATGTCGAATGTACATGTTGTACCCACTCCAGTTTCAGTTGGGAGCGCGGTTCTCGAAGTTGTTGATGAGTAAATAAATAAAAAATAAAATAAAAATCGTTTGTTACGGTAAAAACAAGTTGATGTTTACAATAGTAATAATAGTAATAGGACGTCCCGCTCCTTCATGTATGTAGACAATAATGTTTTATAAATTTTTAGGTAATGCAACATTTCACTTTGTAACAGTATCAATAAGTTAATTATGCGGATGTACCGCATAATGAACTATTAGCGTAGTATGAGTTAATGGTTTGTTACATATCATTTGTTAAGAATGTGCAAGTTAATATTGAATTCCATTAAGTTGTTTTAGCTTTTACAGAATAAGCTCTTATCCGATTAAATACAAGATTGTTAACATTAGTCAAAGAAATGAGATCAATATTATTTATAATGCATTTAGGAGTATATATTCTATATGTTAAGTATGTTATAACACTTGTTGAAAAATAACTCGTAATGAATTGGTACAAAAAAAAAGATCCCATGATGCGGAGATTATTCACATATATTTTTATACTTTGTTGAGCAGCCAAGTGATGCCCACCTCAATAGTGCAGGGGTTGAAGGTAATAGTTGAACATTGCAACTGTTCACGAGCATATTGTGTAAGCTTGACTAAGTATGTTTGTGTGTTTGTATGTATGAAGTTTAATGTTAATACGATCACGTACAAAGTTTTGGTTCGTTAACCCTACGACCAGGTCTTGTGTTCGGAGACAACCGGGGCAGCCTCCACTAACATTCGTGCTTCTAAATGGGGTGTCTGTCTACTACTGTACAACCTGTAGTGTGTAGTTAACCATCTTAAGCCACTTAATTATGGACACTCTACAGTCCCTACGATTAAGTAGATAAATATCCAGTTTCCTGTTAAGCTGGTTATATATATATATATACACCGACCAAAGGCTGTCCTTATTATGACGTTTGGAGCTACAACGTTTTTTCTTATTTTGTTCGGCGTATTTTTATCAAAGACCAAGAACCTATGTGATCTTAAAGCAATAATAATAAAAAGAATAAGTTTTCTCACGGACAGAAGCGAATCTAAATGGCAAACAGTACATGATTTTAAGTAGGGAACATCTTTCCACTTCTAAAAATTTGTTTTTGAGGGTTCCACCCCATACGGTGATACAGTACAACATGATGGATTGAGCTAAGGCTACGTATATTGGATTCAAGAGCTTGTAAGACGCAACGCAACACATGCCTAAATGTTTTAATAGTCCTCATTAGCTTCCGTATTTTTGCAACCAGTTCAATTTGAGAGTGCCTTGCTAGGTGTTGATCCACCATCACTCCCAAATACTTAACAGAAGATACCTTGTCGATTCTTGGGCATGTGCAGGCACAGTTACAAAGATCGTCACTCTTACGAATCCGTATATCTGAGTTAGTTGTTTGAGTACTCTTATTTATTGTGAAACAGACATAATTCGTTTTTGAAGCGTTCAGGGTCAACCGATTGAGTTTCAACCATTTAGCAACATTACTCAAGCCCCGGCTTGGCAGAAGAGTGAAGCAGTAGAGTAGCAAAATTGCTCAAGGGTCTTGAGTGATTTTGCTACTCTACTGCTTCACTCTTCACACTACCACAGGTTGCGCCGCTAAAAATAATTGCAGTGTCGTCAGTATATGAGAATATTTTGGCATTTCTCAGGTGCATATCGCAAAGGTCATTAATATAAATAAGAAATAAGTTTGTCCCATCACGCTACCCTGAGGAACGCCAACGTCGGCACTAGTGTGTTGTCCTATTTTAACTCTTTGTTTTCGGTCACAAAGATAATCCCTGAACAAAGCGAGAGTCCTACCCCTAACGCCAATCCTCTCCAGTTTCTGCACAAGGGCAAAAATAGAGACAGTGTCTAATGCCTTTTTAATATCAAGGAATACGCATTACATTTCTTGATCAATATTATTGGTTATTAGTGAGGTTAGCGCAAGTACTGCATCCTCTGTACTGTAGACCACACATAGCTCGAAAAACAGATGGCCGTTCAGGCAATAAAGTTCTCAAACGACCACCAGCCGGAAAACGCAGTGTAGGACAGCCCCTCGCATGATGGACTGACGATCTTGAATCAATCGTGAAGATCGCAGGGAGCCGATGGACGCAAAAGTCACGGATCCGAGACGAGGCCTATGTTCATCAGTGGATATCCTTCGACTGAAATAATGACGATACTTGTCTCAGACTCTCATCATGCTGTTTGAATAAGTGAATATCATTTGTACTTTCCCTGATCTATACAGGAGTTTGATGTATGTCTGAGTTAAATCATTCAGTCAGCACTCTTTAAATTTATACTAGTACCACTACATCTTAACGACTAGTGCCTTTCGGGGTAGACAGAGAGAACAAAGGGCCACATGACTCGGTTACACGCACATTACCGCCTTTCACACCTCACTCGCTTCATGTATGTTAAATAAATTAAATAAGAATAAATTATTTTAAATTTATGTTTGTAATCGTGATCTTACTCTGATTTTTGATCAAATCAAAACATCGTATTGTGTTAAACAACTCAAACGGTTATTTGGATGTAAATACCACACTATTTCCTTCAGAGTCAAAATCAATCTTATCTGTCGATTACCTACCACCAGCACCCTGCTCATTAACTACACGTCATAGAACGCTACGCTATGAGCTAGTCCTATCTCTCTTTCGAATTGCAATTTGAGCTTTCGTAAAATTAAAGAGAGCATCATCATCTCAGCCCATATTCGTCCAGTGCTGAACATATGCCTCCCCTCTAGAGTGCCATTCGTCTCGATCCTGTAACACCTGCATCCATTGACTCTCTGCAAACCTCTTGAGGCCGTCACTCAATCTAGTGGGGGTCGTCCCACACTACGTGTACCAGTACGGGGACACCATTCGAGAACCTTTGTTCCCCAGTGGTTGTCGATTCTACGGACTATGTAGCTGGCCCACAGCTACTTCAGCTTGCTTATTCATTGGGCTATATGGGATACCTTAGTTTTACGGCGGTTGTTCTCATTTCTGATTCTATCACGCAGACAAATCCCGAGCATAGCTCTTTCCATAGCACGCTGAGCGACCTTGAGCTTCCCCATACGGCCCGCAGTGAAGGGCCACGTCTCCGTTCCGTATGTCATCACTGGCAACACACACTGTTCGAAGACTTTACTCTTCAGGCGTTGAGGTATTTTGGTCGATAATACCTCAATGCCTGAAGATGTTTCAGTGGAACATTTGACAATAAAAGAAATAACTAGGGAATGTAAAAAATAGAGTTACAAAAAATGTTCATTTTTATATGTACAAGTACATCAAGTTATCGGTGTGCATTTGAATACATTTGAATATTTTACACCAAAATTTAGTTTGTTTTTTGGTTAAGAGAGGTAGGGCACATCAAAGCAACCCGTCAGTGAAAGCACCTTCACCTCACAGAAAACCGGAGCCAAATATCACCTCCCTGGAGGGTTGTTGTGTTCCTGCATGTGTGTGAGGTCTTTTTTTTTTTTTTTTTTTTTTTTTTTTTTTTTTTTTTTTTTTTTTTCTTACACCCCTGCCGTGGGCAAGGCACTTTTTTAACAATATAAATAGTTTTCACATTTTGTTTTTTAAAAAAGTCACTATACAATATAAATAAACACATTCATACATCACACTCGCTTTCATATATCACAAATCATTCTTACATTCATCATCTTTCAGTTTCATTTCCAAAAATTTTTGATTTGCCCGTTTTAGAACGCCGGTGAAATATCTTCATATGTTTCCAACTTCCCTCCCCATACTGCATCAGTCCAGCCACGGGCGTCAGCGAGCTTCACAGCTCCACCTAGCCACCGCGATCCCATCGGCTATACAGAGTATAGCCGAGGTATGCAACATTAGTCCTAGGTGGGGCTGTTCTGCTTGTTCCGATCTATGACAGCCGTCGCTAGACTGACGCAGTATTTTAAAAATTTTGGTCTATGCCCCGTCACTATTTCGGAGACCGATTTTTCGGTGACCCGCATTCCCAACTCCTGCTCCAAATCGTACCTCTGTTTGGAGAATGCGGGACACCGAAACAATATGTGCTGCACTGTCTGGTCCACGCCGGGCTCGCAAAAGCACGATGGGTCATCCGCGCACTTGAATCTGTGCAAGTACGCGGAGAACCCACCGTGTCCCGAGAGGACCTGCGTAGTGATGCTCGACGGCACCATTTTACCCACGATGCCGTACGCCGCCGCCGCACTCGGGAAGAACATCTTCGTTGTCGAAGCTGTAGTTCCCGATGTGTATCTCCTGTCCCATTCGTCAATGGTCCCCTTGCGGATCATACCTTTGACGAATGAGACAGGGCAGCGGTCATAATCTGGCCGCCTCCGCAACCCCAGTGCGGCGCTCCTGGCGAGTTCATCGGCGCGTTCGTTCCCCTCCAACCCCGCGTGTGCCTTAATCCAGAACAGCGAGACGCTCTTACCCTGGCTTTTGCACAGTTTAAGAGCGTCCCGTGTTTGCACCGCCAGGGGATGGGGGGACTCGACGCTCGCCACCGCCTGGAGCGCCGCCATGGAGTCGCTGAAGATGCCGATACTGGGTCCATCACAGCTCAAAGCGTACTCGGCCGCCGTGCAGATAGCCAGGAGTTCCGCCTGGTAGACGGTACAGTAGGACGACAAAGCAAGCTTGAGGGCCTTGGTTTCGGCGTCACCGTTCCATATGGACACAGCGGCGCCAACCCGGCCCCCAATCTTGCTGCCGTCCGTAAACATTCGCAGGGCAAAGTTGGAGTGTGCCCTGCATTGTTCCTCGTCCACCAGGCTGCCGAACTCCAAACTATCTAGCTCCGCGGGATGCGGGGCCTCGATCTTCGAGGCCATCCGCTCGATCTCCCTGTCCCTGAGCAGCGGATGGGGTAGCCCCCTCTTGGCCTCGTATAAAGAGGCGACTTCGCGCACTCTGAGGTCAAGAGGCAGCACCCCAGCCAGCAGCAGTGCGGAGTTCAGGGAGACCGTGCGGTAGGCTCTACAGATCTTCTGAGCGAAGCCCCGCTGTACGCTGTTGAGCTGTTTCTGGATGCCCAGCTTATTGACCGCTGGAGCCCATGCGGCGGCAGCGTACAATATCGTAGGTTCCACTACGGCTGAATATATGATCTTCACTACTTCAGGGTTGAGACCCCAACTGACGCGGGCCGTACGCGCAAGGCGCCCGTATATGGCCACTGCCCTTTTACAGACAGTAGCCACGTGCGCGTTGAACGTCAGACCCGCGTCAATCGTCAACCCCAGCAGTTTGATCTGCCGAGACATGCCAATGTCTATCCCGCCCATGGTAAGGCGCGGAGTGTCATACCTAAGTTTGCGCGTGACCAGCATAGCGCTGGTCTTATGCGGCGCAAACTTCAACCGGTTTTTGACACCCCACGCCCTCACATGCTCGAGAGCGGCATTGGCCTGTCTCTCTATATCCAGCGCAGTGTTGCCGTCGAACATCAGCACGACGTCATCGGCGAAGGCCTGACAGTGCACCCCCGCAAGGTCGAGTTGCTGCAGAAGAGGGTCCAATAGGAGGTTCCACAAAATCGGTCCTCCTATGGACCCTTGGACGCACCCTTTGGTGGTGGACCGCAAGGTTTCCTCCCCGGCGTACCTCACTCTGACCGTCCTATCGCTGAGATAGCTGTCGATCACTCTCCTCAAGCCCAGAGGACAATTTTCCTCAGCCAGTCGCAGTTTGATGGCGGGCCACCAGGCGTTGTCGAAGGCTCCCTCTATATCCAGCGAGACGAGAGTGAGCATTCTCCTCTCGTCAAGCTTGGCGCGGATGTGCTGCACCAGGTTATAGAGGGAGTCTTCGGTTCCCCTTTGTGGCATAAACCCGTACTGGCGAGTACTAATCCTCGGTAGAATGTGGTGCTTGAGGCGAGCGATCAGCATTTTCTCGTATACCTTGCCCAAGACAGGCAAAAGCCCAATCGGCCTGTACGATTTGGGCAAGGTATACGAGTCCTTGCCTGGTTTTCGAAGGACAATTACGAGGGCCCCCTTCCACAGCCGAGGAAAGTAGCGGAGGGCTCGACATTTATTAAGAAGGGCCAGGAAGAACTCAGGGTCACTGTTGATGGCCCGAGCGCAAATGTCAGGCGTGAGGCCGTCGGCACCGGGAGCCTTCTTCGGGTTGAACGACGATACAGCCGCTGTGAGTTCCCTCATGGTAAACGGCGGGTCATGATCATCATCGACCCGCTCGTTTACCTCGCGGGCCTTCTTTCTCATTTCGCGGTGATCTGTATCGTCGTCCAACTCGCTGTCGGCAGGATAGAACGTATCCGCCAACAGCTCGAGAGACTCCCTGTGATCCAACGGCCTCCCGCCCTCCTGGAGGAGTACATCCTCCTTGCGCTCGGTTGCCCTCCCAATGACCCGATAGATACCTTCCCAGACGCCTTCCCGAAAACAAAATGTGAGTGAGGTCACTAGTAAGCTCCTAAGGTGTCGTTGTGCTAGCAGCAGAAGTGACATCGCGTGAGTGATACTAATTATATTGCGAGCGTTCGTAGGCTACGTTAATCACTTTCGAGCAGGTGGACCGCATGCCTGTATGTCTCCCGATGGTGTAAAAAAAGTTTAGGTTAAGTTTCGTTTGATAAAATTTAGATACAACCCAGTAAGTTGGTATATACCATAAAGCTTGTATACAATTGGTATGTGTCTAGTATAACTTGTAATATTCGATATATGTATCTGCAAATCAATTCCGAGTAGTTCCCACGGCGCAGACGAATAAATAAGCGAGGGACAGAGCCGACAGTAACCGATTAGATCAAGCCACTACAGGCACGTACTATATTGGATAAACGTCAAACTTGACGTATGGCTGCGTACAATACTCTGTCTTCCCGTATGCGAAGAGTTAGGCGCAAGTGACGAGAGATATGCCTGTCCAAATCTGCCTGTTCTAGGTTTAATCCAAATAAACGTATCAGACACTATCAGGAACACGGTTTCTATATGAAATCTATATGTTTGCCTGTGCGTTTGTCTGTGTGTGCGTTTTTTTCGAATATTCGAATCTTGGCTTCAGATTCGGATTCAGCATAAAAAAGTAGAATAGGAATGTTCAGGAACATCGTTCCTATCTCTTAAGGAACATGGTCAAAATGGCCGACAATTAAAAAAAAAATTGAATTGTTATATAATTGACGATCCAGGTGTTCCTTTGGCAATGCAAGCTTGCGCATTCTCAACTGGTTTTTTAATAATTCCTTGCACGTAAGATAATAGTGTATACGTATCTTCGCGCCAGGTGCCTTACAGAGTACACGCTCATATCG
The DNA here is from genome assembly GCA_947507595.1 of Pyralis farinalis. NCBI lineage: Eukaryota > Metazoa > Arthropoda > Insecta > Lepidoptera > Pyralidae > Pyralis > Pyralis farinalis. The sequence continues at coordinate 6,898,781 of OX382273.1, forward strand.
CCCAAATTTAAAATTATATTATACCAGATTTTCCACAGTTTTCCGAAGATTTTCCAGTTTTTCGAAATTTACGTCTTGACATCATTATTCATCTTCAAGTGCGAGCCCAATTTGACAACACCGAAGAAAGCAGTAAAAAGTAGGAAAATTAACCAAATTTTCCGATTTTCCGCTCCCTGTGTGAATTTTCCGGAAAACTAATGGCGGATTCGTGATCAGCGACCCCGAAAACCTACTAGGGGACATTTTCAGTCCTTAATTTTCACTTTTACTATATTTTGCAATTTTTTTTTAAAGAAAGGGGTTAATTTTGAGTTTTAATGGTGTTGGGGGGGGGGGGGGGGGGCTAGTCACTTCGCTTGTTAGTCACGAATGACCTAGAGGACTCATAGAAGGTAATGCAAAAAGATTTTTTTGATCCATGTTCCTATAAGAAACTTTTTTATTTCCCCGCTTTATTAACTGGACTAAAGGGAATCTCGCAATGTATTTCTATCGTAGACGGTAACTAGTTAAATAACATAAAATGTAACACCGAAGTTGTAAAGAAATAAGAATTAGATTTATGCTGGTAAGCTCAGAAGTAGATACATACCCAATATGTTCATATTGAGATTTTATATTTCAATCACTGCACTGAGATGGCACTCGTAGCGTTTATTAGATAAATTTGTAGTATTTGTAAAATTAATATACGAGTAATATATTTAACTGCTGCAAATCCGAGAAAGAAATGGACATTCTTTCGTAGTCTTGAACGACTGATTCGAACGGATCTGAGTGAGAGACAGAGACCGGATCAGACCGAATGATAGAATATTCGAGATTTGAGATTTAAATTTGCAAACAAACCGTCCTACAGAAACTTCCCAGAAGTAATATCTAAATTGAGAATTATTTTATAACAGAATATCAGAATTATACATTTTTTAAGTAATTTGATGAATCCTAATTATTAAAAAATAATAGATTTAACTTGTCGTATCTCTGTGCTAGTTGGCACCGATTCATAACATACAAAGTAAGCATTTCACCAACTAGATGGCGATAGCTGCAACGTTTCAAGACAAGATTTGAATGAATTTAGTTTGTTTACGTTCATTTATTAATTAATTTGATTAGAAAAAAATATTTAGGGAACTGGGATTTCTATGAAGGTTTTAACGAAAAGAACGATGTGTATCCGAGCACAGGTCCAAATTACGAAACCGATCCATGTGCAAAAAGGTGTAAGACAGGGCGATGATGCCCGAAACTCTTCACAGCATTGGAGGATATCTTCAAGCTCTTGGACTGGAAAGGATACGGTATAAATATCAAAGACGAATACATCACTCACTTTCGATTTACCGACGATATAGTTCTCATGACGAAGTCGCTGGAGGAACTTAGCGTTATGCTCAATGACCTCAATAGTGTTTCCAACTAGGTAGATCAAGATGAACAAGGACAAAACTCGAATGTCCATATTACACCTATGCCGGTCACGGTTGGAAGCAGTAAGCTCGAAGTTGTTGATGAATATATCTACTCAGGGCAGATGATCCAGTTAGGTAAGTCTAACTTCGACCGAGAGGTCAACAAATGGGTCAAACTCGGCTGGGTATCGTTTGGGAAACTTCGACACATCATTTCATCCAAAATACCTCAACGCCTGAAGAGCAAAGTCTTCGAACAGTGTGCGTTGCCAGTGATGACATCAGTAACTGAGACGTGACCCTTCACTGCGGGTCATATGGGGAAGCTCAAGGTGATCAGCGTGATGTGGAAAGACTTATGCTCGGGGTTTCTCTACGTGATAGAATCAGAAACAAAAAGTAACCGACACAACCCAAAGAATAAATAAGCCGAAGTGTCAGTGGGCCGGCCACATAGTTCGTAGAACCGACAACCGCTGGGGAAGAAGAAGGTTCTCGAATGTTATTCCCGTACTGGTGCGCGTATGACCACCACTAGATGGAGCGTCGACCTCAAGAGGTTTATAGGAAGTTGATGGATGCAGGTGGTATAGGATCGAGGCGAATGGCACTCTTGAAGGAAGGATATTCAGTGGACGAATACGGGCTGAGATGATGATCATTTAACGGATAAACCGGATAATGGTTACAGTAGGTACAGTTAAAAGCAGATCACGCATGACCCTCGAGTGCGACAGTAACTCATAATTATAACGTTCGGTATACTCAAAGGTATTAGACTCCACGTGCACTTAACCTGTGTGCCCATAATAAGATATATTTAATTTCCCGCTTCAGCTCGTGCTTTAGCCCATTACTTACCTATTTTCCTATCTCCTATATTCATCTATGTAGCCTGTGACAATTACGAGAGACTGGATTGTTATCGTGATTATATTACAAAACGCTCATTCGAACAAGTCACTTAAATAGAGCGTTAACAATTCGAGCACAATTAAGCAGAAACAATACAGATAAATAAAATATCCACAGATTAAGTAATTAATGACAATAGCAAATGACAAGTAGAGCTTTTTGATCAGTTTAATTATTAATTTGGCAATAACATACTTCATTTTGTCAACGAAAGTTTTTATTTTGAAATATGCTCTAGTAAATTGTGATAAAAAAAATCAATTATTAATTATTTTAATAATTGCTTCCGACAGTTTACACACTTGTAACACAAGTAGTGACTTTTAACTTTTTAGTGAAGTTATAGATAGATAGATAGATATAATACCTTGTACCTTGTTCGAACCTGGGTAGAAATGCACCTTTGCCACGAATGCTTTCTAGCTATAATAAAATCAACAACTCATGTGATTTGGACATTAATCATGACTCACTTTTAAAGTTTAAGCGAAAGGTTCAGTTGTTTCATGGCGCTTGTTAATGGTTATGGGATTGTCGTGATTTTTTGACAATTGATACTGTTAAATTTGTTACTTTTTAAATTTTTCTTTTTAATTTGTTAATTTCTTGTGAAAGTTGTGTTCACCTATAATTGGGTTGCATGCTGGGCCCAGATTTGTACAATTAATTATATTGAATGCAATCATGTAACCTGTTGGTGTACCTCAATAAATAAATAAATAAATAAATTATATCTATCTATAACTTCACGCCAAATCCCTTGCGGGGTAGGCAGAGAGTACCGAGCGCCACGTGACTCGATTACATACCTCACTCGCTTCTTTAACATTCATTGCTCTTTTCATGCACGCTCGCCGATATTTAGGACTCCCGACATCACCTTCTGATAGAACATGACCAATTTGATCATGGTAGGTAAGTCTTGGCCTTCCTCGGCTCCTACATCGTTCAACTTTTGCATTGTATATCTGCTTCCTCATTCTTTCATCCTGCATTCTTTCTACATGTCCGAACCAACGGAGCATGCCTCTGCTTATTTATTTTACACCGACGCTCTCTTTCAGACAAATTCTGCTTCTAACATCATCATTGCGGATACGGTCTACAAGCGTTACACCACATATTTTGCGCAACGCTCGCATTTCGATCGCGTTTATCCTACTTTCATGCAGAGAGGCTGCCATACCCAGCTCTCGCTTCCATAAATAAGCGTTGGGACCAGCACTGCATAGTGTATAGCCAGCTGTGCCTTCTGGGTCAGGTTTTTACTGCCAAGAAGTTTTCCCAACGCTCCATTCATACTATTCTCAGCACACACTCGCCTTTCCACATCTGCGGTGTACCTTCCATCGATAATAATAATCACAGGGAACTTAAAGTTATTTTAATAGCATCACCGGAATACAGGTTAGTAGTGGAATGAACCTAAATGGGGAGAGCAATAACCAATTTAGGATCACTGCCGTAGATAAAAAATCGGCCAAGTGCGAGTCGGACTCGCACACGAAGGGTTCCGTACCATTATCTATAAAAACAGCAAAACAAATCACGTTTGTTGTATGGGAGCCCCCCTAAAATATTTGTTTTATTTTAATTTAATTATTTATTCTTAAAGTGAATATATAACTAAATATTCTGTGAATATTTCAAGCATCTACCTGTTGCCGTTATCAATATCGAGCAAAAATGAGCAAAAAAATCACGTTTGTTGTATGGGAGATATTTTATTCTATTTTTTAGTATTTGTTGTTATAGCGGCAACAGAAATACATCATCTGTGAAAATTTCAACTTTCTAACTATCACGGTTCATGAGATACAGCCTGGTGACAGACGGACGGACGGACGGACGGACAGCGGAGCCTCAGTAATAGGGTTTACCCTGTGGGTACGGAACCCTAAAAACGTACTGTCGTAGTACACTAATCATCCAGTTGGTATGGTTGGAATTATCTTAAGTGTTATGATGATGGAATATCATCGACACCGTTGTACGTTTCCCGTCTACACTGTTCTTTGAAAGTTGAGAAGGTTGTATAGTATGTGAAGAAGAAGACCGACTTTATCTTGTGGCTCAAACTGTTGAAATCTCGCCATAAAGTAATTTTAGTTCCTTTGTGGTGAGGGTATCGACCATAGATAACAGAAACAACCGTTGTTTCTGTTATCTATGGTATCGACTAAACATCTGCCGACCTTCCTTGATTATTATTCATCAACATCATCGTCATTTCAGCCTGTATTCGTCCACTGCTGAACATATGCCTCCTCTAGAGTGCCACACATCTCGTTCCTGTGCCACCTGCATCCATCGACTCCCTACATACCTCTTGAGGTCGTCGCTCCATCTAGTGAGGGGTCGTCCCACACTACGTGTACCGGTACGGGGACGCCATTCGAGAACCTTTCTTCCCCATCGGTTGTCGGTTCTACGAACTATGTGGCCGGCCCACTGCATTATTATTCGTGAAGGAAGAATTCTCGCTGGTGGAGAATTGTATTCCAGAAGTACCAAGCACGGTTGCCCAACATCAAGCGTTACATATCGGCGACTCTATGTGGAATTAGTTAAAATATCACAAGATTCTAGTGGAATTCGTTTTATTAACACAGAACTACGTGAAATTAGTTAAAGTATCACTAGTTAAGTTTCAATTAGTTAAGTTTAGATTAAGTTATCTATGGACATGTTGTTATAAGACTGCTCAATTAAAATTGTTTCGAAAATAGTGGAATTCAGTGACTGGTATTAAATCGATCTCTTACGAACACCCACCGTGTGTGGTATAGCTTGTCAATATGTACAGACAACGACAGATCGAGGTATACCCATGCATCTTATGTTGTAGCAATAAAGGTGAGACTTACATGATTTTGCTTATTTTGAGCAGTCGTCGTGTACATACCTTCTTTTCGTGAAGAACGCGAGTCATGCCGATCGAAATCATTGATTCCTTCGAATTGTAACTGTTCTAGGTTAAATAGAGTAAGCAAATACTGGGGAGACATCGCTAAAACATTAATCCTTTGTAGCAGCTGGCAACACTGAAAATATGTGACAAGAAATGTATGTGTGCCGCAAAAATGTGTAAACGGCCTAACAAATAGGGGCTGTAGTTGGAAAGCAGGTCACATGGTAGCGAGGCAGCTCCAAATAATACATTTTGTTAAATGTTACAGCTGTTGGTATTCTGGCTCTCAGCTTTGTTTGAAGTTCACAGAAAGTCCCTTATCTTAAAAGCGGTTCGCCTTTTATACTTAAAAAAAGTAGTTCTGTATCTGCATGTATATTTAAAATTTAAATTCAGCAATATCGCAGAACTAGCACAATAGATTTGGATAACTCAAATGGTATTCTATAAATATAAGATAGATAAGATGATCATATGATATGTAAGACAGATCCAGAATTTTACAAACTAACACATGTACAGACAGTATGGCCTTAGTAATAGGATTCCATTGACACCGTTCATATACGGAAGTATAACCCTTCAGATAGTAAGCTCCTAAGTAGCTGTGCACATAGGTGGCATCGCGCGAGTGAATCTTAATGTGTTGCAAGCATTCATAGACTACGGTAACCGCATTACATCCAGTGGACGTATGCTTGTATGCCTCCCAACGTTGTATAAAAAATAAAATCTTAAAAATTTTGGTTGTGATTTAATGAACTTTAATAAGAAATTTAGATTTCACTTACAATGTGATAAGTATATAGAGTGAGAGTTATGCAAGTATCAGTTAGCGGTAGGTAAGTCCTCATTACAATATGCAGGGTTAGTTTCTTAACTTATCAATAAATAAATATAAGGATCAGCAATGGCAGGCCACATACCTCGGAGGGCCGATGGCCGTTGGGACAGAAAGGTTCTTGAAACACGGCCCCTCACCCGGTCGACCGACGATCTTGGGAAGATCACAGGGAGCCGATGGATGTAAGCGGCACAGGACCAGGAAAAGGGGAGACCTGTGTTTAGCTGTGCGTATCCTTCCGCGGGAATAATGATAACGAAGAATATTATCACACATATTATCTCATATGGCAGCTTGTTAAACAGCTGTATCCTAAAAAATTTAATGGTACATTCTAAAGGAAAATTCCAAAATAATTATCGTGGACGATTGACTTGCTAAAGACATAGCTCACTCGATCGGCGAGTACCTAAATCTCTTTTAATTATCCACCCACTCATTAATTACAGTCCAGATTGCGTTTCGAGCATTAGAAATGTAAAGGAGGCGAAATGAGTTCCCGGTCGAAATCCGTCACGCTGTACATAAATTAGCTCCAGGGAAATCTTTTGCCGACTGAATTAAATCTTACTGGGGTATGCTTGAGAGAGAAGTGATCAAGATTAGTAGATATCGATTGTTTGGATGTCGTCATTGCGTGTGTCACTCCATACGAATATACAGGATAAGCCACGTCGATCGCAGTCTCCCTGTGGATGGATTTATTCATCTTAAGCACGCTAGGTTGTTGACACGTTAAGGCGACACATCGAAAAATTAGACCAACTTTCATCGAATAGTATAGGCTAATGACTAAACTGACGGATCTAAGATTTTAATATAAATAACTTCATTTCTTTATCTTGAATTTGCTTGCTCAAATACGCGATTGTGTAAAATTGATTCGATAATAATTACTTTCGAAAACACCTCCTGAAATTCATTATTTTTGAAATTACAACGAAGTTGTTCTGTTTATACGCTTCAAAATTACTTAAATCTATTAGTAATATCTATGTTTATAATATGCTTGCTGCATATTTTGATAAGTGAAACATGAAATTTTTTAAAAATATTTTAAGTTTCTGACAATTTCTAAGCGATCACATTCGTCTTGGGTGCTACGTGTTTTCGACCTTATTGTGCGGTAATGAGGATTATAAACGCGTTGACTAACTACATCCAGCCAGTCCGGCTGCAGCCCGCTTCAAGGTAGGACCTGTGTCGACTGTCTGCTCGAGCTCGCTCCATTTACATCGCGACACCGAAGTTTTTATAATTAATAGTTGTAAATATTCAATATTATAGTATTTAGCGTAAGTGTATTATTATTAGATATAAGTAGTAAATAATATTATAGGTTTATATATATTTATTATACTGTTGTAATAATGGGGAACACTAAAAAGAAAATATATAGAATAAAAATACAAAGAAAATGTTCGTAGAATGGGGGAGGCGAACAAGACAAGGTATTTATTTTTTTTAATTATTATATTCATTAAACATATTATAATAACATTGTGTAGACATATTTCTAGTTTTTAGAACAGTTCCTAGGTATGGTTGGCCCAAGCTATTTAATTCCTCTTCAAACTTTTTTTTAATTTTGATTACTTAATAACTCTATATAAAACTGCATTAATTAAATAAGAGTTATTTTTTGCAGGAATAAACAGTAACAATTGATAATTGGTATACATTATCCACAGGCTGACCGCGTACCTATATAGGACGTCAAACTCCTATATTGTCCATTATAATCTGACCGAACTCCGACTTAGAAGTTGTACGTCGGTGGAGGTCAGGTTACGTTGGAAATTTATACCAATAAGGTTCGCGTTCTCAGCACATAGCAACCAGTGGAGACTCTTTATTTCTTTGTATTAAAATAAAAACTTATAAAATAGAATATTTTTGCTGTTTTGTTTTTTAGGAGAAACTTACTAAATAAACATATTCCACTAGAAGAATCACTACTCGATTTATATGCTACTTTAACGTAAGTGTCATACGGGACGACAAACTCATAGTAACCATTATAAGCTCACCGAACTCCGACTTAGACATTGTACGTAGGTGAAGGTTAGTTTACGTTGGAAATTTATCCAATCAGAAGATAGAAAACCAGTGGAGGTTTTTTTTTTTTTTTTGTATTAAAATAATTACTAGTAAAATAGTATATTTTGATAGTTTTTAAAAAAACTCGGTATGTTTCATGTTAAAGAAGCGAGCGAGGTGTGTAAGTACCGAGTCATGTGGCGCTCACGAGGGATTTAGCGTGAAGATATAGATAGATAGTATACTTATACCCATGGTACTCGTGAAAACAAATAATATTTACTATGAACCAACACTGAAAACACAAAAAAATCATCTATTCTATACATTGTGGTTAGTATTGAACTATTGTACGGATTAGATTTATTTTGCAACATTAGAGATGGTCCTGGTTCTTTCTTCTTGAGAGTTTAATAAATAACAAGGAAACGTACAACAATACAAAACACAGAGTATACATAAGTAAAATACAATAAATGTCATTATACTGAAGTTAAAGTTATGAAACAGCAAGAAAATCATTTGTCACATGTTTTTTTTAAATATGAATAGATTATAAAATCTATTTGTATATATGTATATTAGGGTGTCCCTTATTTTTCAAAGTTTTTATTTTCTAACGCATATGTCTTAGTTTTGTTCATTTGCTTTTAAAACACTCGGAAATTAATTTTTAACTTATTTGGATTACGATAATCCGTGCCGAATTACATCGAAACATGTTCATACAAGTTGCGCGGCAGTGCCGCACGTACTCGCGGTATTCATTTGTTCAAATTCAAAGTCAAAATCTTTTTATTCCGTAAAAATGGCTACATTTGTTTGGAATCGTCACATTTTTTTTCCCTACCGTGCAGTTTATGACTAGGTGAGCACTGATAAAAATACTGCCAAAAAACTCAGGCATCCCTCTTTTGGTATCCAAACAAATTTACATATTTTGTTAATTACATTATAATTGGATCGACTCACTCCCAGGCATTTTTATCATTAATATAGTCAGATACTTTATAATATGCCCTGCTACACAATTTGGCTTTAATAGTAGTTTTAAATTTGTTTATTGACAAATCTCTTATATTGCTGGGAAGTTTGTTATAGAACCGTATAATTGCCCCATAAAATAATTACTTGTTTTGTGGAGACGGCTTGCATATAACACAAGATTATGCTTATATCTAGTATTTATGCTATGAATATCACTCTTTTTACAAAATGAGTCTATGTTTTTATGGACATACAAAAGATTTTCATAGATATATTGCGATGCGACTGTTAAAATATTTATTTCTTGGAATTTTTCTCTAAGGCTCTCACGGGAACCAAGTTTGTAGATAGCTCTTATGGCTCTCTTTTGCAATAAAAAGATGGTGTTAATATCCGCGGAGTTACCCCAAAGAAGAATTCCATATGACATAATACTATGAAAGTAGCTGAAATAAACTATTCTAGCCGTATCAATATCAGTGAGCCGTCTAATAGTTTTCACTGCATAAGCTGCAGAACTTAGTTTTCCTGATAATTTTTCAATTTGTGGGCCCCTTTGTAGTCTGGAGTCAATTGTTATACCCAAGAACACAGTTGTCTCCACAGAGGCTAAATTAGTTCCATTAACATGTACATTGGTAGCCACCTGCCTTACATTAGGTGTTGAGAACTTAATTACTTTAGTCTTTTTATCATTTAAAAGCAGATTATTAACACTAAACCAATGAATAACTTTAGAGAGAGCATCGTTAACTTCGTCATAATTACCTAACCGTCTATTAATTTTGAATGTCAGTTATTCTCGTGATTAATACGTAATGTTTTAACTTTTATAAGATGGCAGTGGAATTGAGAAGCAATAAATCAAGTATTTTCTTAGTTGGAGACGTAAATTATCGAATAATAGGCGCAAAATTACCGTCTAACCGTCAAGTTCTTCCTGTACTTTTTTATAAAATTCGCGAAGTTAAATTGACTGTTAGTGAAAGCGCATACCTAGTCATTCGAGAGTGTATTATATTTAGGGAAAAAGCTAGGATCCCTACCAGAGCTATACCTAACTGTGTAAAATAACTTGTGAATCTTCACCAGGAGGGAGTTGCAAAAAAATTCCAATTTTCTATTTCAATTTCAATCTAATTCAATCTGATAATTTTATTTCTCTTATTTATTCGAAATAAAAAAATCCTGTGTTTACTCGGCGCTATCAGCCATTATGACACTCGAACATCTATAACTTCAAGCCAAATCCCTTGCGGGGTAGGCAGAGAGAGCCGAGCGCCACGTGACTCGATCCTTACATATCTCACTCGCTTCTTTAACATTCATTGCTCTTCTCATGCACGCACGCCGGTTTCTAGGGCTCCTGACATCACCTTCTGATAGAACATGACCAATTTGGTCATGGTAGGTAAGTCTTGGCCTTCCCCGGCTCCTACATCCTTCCACTTTTGCATTGTATATCTGCTTCGTCATTCTTTCATCTTGCATTCTTTCTACATGCCCGAACCATCGGAGCATGCCTCTTCTTATTTTAACACCGACGCTCTCTTTCAGACCAACTCTATTTCTAACATCATCATTACGAATACGGTCTACAAGCCTTACGCCACAAATTTTGCGCAGCGCTCGCATTTCAACCGCGTTTATTCTACTTTCATGCTCTTTCTGCCATACCCAACTCTCGCTTCCATAAGTTAGCGTTGGGACCAACACTGCATTGTGTATAGCGAGTTGTGCCTTCTGGCTCAGGATTTTACTGCCAAGAAGTTTTCCCAACGCTCCATTCACACTATTCCCAGCACTCACTCGTCTTTCCACATCTGCGGTGTACCTTCCATCCCTGCTGAAAGCGCATCCAAGATATACAAACTCATCCACTTGTTCCAACACTTCATCATCAATCGTAATCCTTACATTAGTTCTGGATTCTTCTCTTTCAAATACCATTATCTTTGTTTTCTTCGCATTCAGTAGTAAGCCTTTCTCCATACAGTCGTCTTTCATCGCTGTGACCAGTGTTTGCAGTTTAGATGGTGTATCTGCTAACTAAACATATGTGTCCGAATCAACAAATGGCCCGCTTTAGCCTCTCGATAAACAATGTTGTATTATGTAGCTGGTGTTTCATTCTTCTTAAGGGGGATACATGCCGTCCAGTGGCGCCTCAAGGAATAAAATATCGTATCTTAGCGTGGAAGATAAACATTATAAAGTCATGTGTTGCGTGTGTTACAAATACAATAACGTACTTTTACGTCATTAAACCAACAATTGAAATGTTTTGCTTTCGTTGTTATAGGCATAATTGCCAAAAAACGGCCTCTTTTAGCACTTTTGCTTATAACAACGATAGTGGAATATTTTGAGTGTTGGTTTAATGACGTAAAAATACTTTACTATCTTCGTAATAAATGCAACATAAGATTTCATAATGTTTATCTTCTATGCTATAATATGTTTTTTTATTCAATGAGGGCGCCACTGGACGAGACCTAAGTAAGAACAACATAGATACCAAGACATGTTAACTTATAGAGATATAAACATAAAACGATGTCATTGATTTCTCTTTCAATAAACTTTTAAAAGTGAATACGTTTCTGTAGTTTTTTATTACTATTATTACTATTGTTTTCCGTCTAGCTTAAATAAATATATTTGGTTCAGTATGTATAAAGCTAAATAATAATTAAATCAATAATTTTTATTAAATATTGATATTATAAATTTTATTTAAGTGTGACGCGACTCTGTAGCATTTCTGTTCGTTTGCATTGACTATACGTTGACCCCAGGTTACCTATTAGGCGCTAATTTCAAATTTTACAAATCGAGCGTCGAGTGTCAATTGAGGGGCGCGGGGTGATTGGGCGGAGCCATTTTAAAGCTTCACGATCGAGGTGTCGCCTTAAGCGGTTGGTCTTGGCCGGTGTCGATAGGTGACAGTCGTTAAGCTTAGTCAGTGGGTTATTTAAAAACACTGGCTCTAAACCTCTGCGGTTGAAGGGAGATCTGTAGGTATTCCAGAAGTGAGATGAGGAAAAGTCGGTGTAGGAATGTGTATCATTCGAAGACGAAAAAGTGGTTCACAATCAAACTCACATTTTATAACCTAACACAGCAACTCCTCAGGAGCTTATTGGTAACTTCACTCACTCGGACGAACACAACAACCCTGTAGGTAGTTGTAATTTGACTGTAGTATTTTGTGAAGTGAAAGTGTTTTCCTAGACGACTGCATTGATGGCCCCTTTTCTCTTTCTTGTTGCTGTTCTGTCTTCATAAGCCTTATAAATGAAACACAGTAAACCAAACCAAAATATTCCAAGAGTGACAATCATCTAGATCTAGAGAGTTCAAATAATAATCATCTAACATCATTAGTACGTTTTTCTTAATTATTATATTCTGATGCAAAGCGGTTACCGTTTGAACCTTGTAATACATTAAGTATTACGCGCACGATGCACCTTCTACTGCTAACACAGCCCTCAACAATACTCCTAAGGAGCTTATTGGTGTCCTCAGTCACTCGCAGGAACACTACTACCCTTACATCCCCAGACAGGCAGCTTTGGCCCCTACGTCTCTTAAAAACAACCAGAGCAAGAAATGTTCATGCATACATTTGTATGCATGAACATTTCTTTGAGTCTTTCCGACTCAGATGAAGACGAATGTTGGAAAGTTCTGAAACTAAGTATGGTGGACAGTGCGAAAGAAGCACGTGGATGCGCTAAGAGACGTAGAACACTGAGAGGAGATGCCTGGTGGGATGCGGAAGTTGAATCCTCCGTGGAAAAAAGAGGAAAGCGTAGCTGGATTACGTATCATCTTTGCATCAGAGTGATGGTATGAAAGAGAAGAAGAAAGAAATATACCGTCGATGCAAGAATGAAACCAAAGCTTTTGGGAAAGACAAGCGTGACAGACTACTTATGAATGAGGAAGAGAGGCTGATGAAGAACTTCGAGGCTAAAACCAAACTCTTCTGGAAAATAGTAAAGAAGTCTCGAAGTAGTTCGTCAGCATTTAGAATGGGCAAGATAAAATTTAAAGCTGGTGGTATTCTTGTTAACACTCAGGAAGTGTTAGAACAGTGGAGTGAATATTTTAGGGAAGTGGATGATTATTTTCAGAATGCTGGCTGTGAATGGGTTTGTGACTGACTCGGCAGTGCCAGCGTACCATGAAGATATTACCATGGATGAGAATGAATGGTCGATGCAAAGTTTGAAAAATGGAAAGTCCGCAGGAATCTGCTGGAAAGCTGAGATCATCAAACTAGGCGGCACTTACGTTAGGGACGTTTATGAGCAAATTATGCTGAAGAACCGAAAGGGGAACCTTTGACCAATTGGAGACGTGCAGTCATCGTGCCCTTATATAAAGGCAAGGGTTCACGTATGGACTGTGCCAACAAGAGGGTCATCAGTTTGATCAGCTTAGCAGCTAAAGTGTATGGAAAAATCATTGAAAGGAGAATGAAGGTGAAATCCGATGGAATGTTTTGGAAGACACAGGATGGATTTCGAAGCGGCATAGGATGTACGGATCAAGTTTTTTCACACCTCAACATCGTGGAGAAACATCCGCCTATGGACAAGAGGGTTTTCTGCAGTTTTGTGGACCTTCAGAAAGCATTTGATAGAGTCATGAGAAAGAATCTCTAGAACATTTTGTCCAGATATGGGGCAGACTGTGACCTGCTCCATGCTGTGAAATCCGCGTATGAAGATTGTATAACACGAGTGGATGGCAGATTGTCGCCCTGGTTTGATACCAGCATTGGTGTCAGACAGGGATGCGTGCTGTCGCCTCGGCCATTCATCCTGTATGTGGACAATTGTCTTCAGAGACTAAGAAATATGAATGTGGGATTGAGAATAGGTGACTAAGTGATCAACTGTCTGCTTTACGCAGGAGACGCGGTTTTTTTTTAGATAAAATTATTTATTTGCTATTTAGTTCTCGCGGGCATTTAGACACGTCTTACATTTTTTGAAATATAGTCTTATTGTATTTTATTCAATTCTCTTATTTTACTTTTTTCTTTTTTTAATCAGCTAGCATTTCTGAAATTGGATGCTGATGGAATGTACACCGCTGAGGTGGAGAGGCGAATGAGTACAGAGAACAGCGTGAATAGAGCATTGGGTAGACTTCTAGGCAGCCGAAATCTAAGACAAATCACACAGCTCGCTGTAAAAGTTGAGTAGAGTGTGAAAGTTGGGTAGGGCAGAGAGAGCATGAAAGTTGAATAAATGCGGTCGAGATGAGAGCGTTGCGCTAAATTAGTGGCGTAACGCTTGTTGACCGCGTTCGTAAAGATGACGTAAGAAAGAGAGTGTCGGTGTTAAAATAAGAAAAGACATGCTCCGTTAGTTCGGAATTGGTCGTGTTTTATCAGAAGATGAAGTCCGGAGTCCCAGAAATCGGCGAGCGTGTATGAAAAGAGTTATGAATGTTAAAGAAGCGAGTGAAGTGAACTTATGGCACTCTCTGCCTACCCCGCAATGGATTTCGAGTGAAGTTATAGATAGATAGATAGATATAAAATCCACAACACCGATGCGAAGACATATTAAAGAGAAGAGAAAGTTTCTGAAAATGCCGCTCCGTTCCACTCAGTACGAGCCGTACACGCAGGCAGGCCCCAACCGCTGCACCAACTTTCGTATTGAGTTTAAACTTAGTGCTTAACAGAATTAATACTAGGATGGAACGTTTTGTGTTAATGTGTTTAACTACTTTTCACTCTAAATGGGACTTTTATAATGAGATATGTACTTTTGAAAGTTGAATGCTGTTCTGCTCGGTAATTTACAGGCTAACTTAACAGCACAGCTTATTTTTAGTCGACATTAAAAAGGGGGAGCTTGTTTCGACGTCTAGATTTTATTGTTTGATCGAGCAGCTTCAATTTGGATTGTTTATATTGATATTTGGAATCTACCTTAGCATTCCATGAAAGTCATAATGGTGTCCCAGTGCTAGATGAAGAGACGATATCAAAAGAACGGATCCAGGTGGCCCAGGATCGAGACGAGTGTCTCTCCAAAGGGGAGGCCTATATTCAGCAGTAGACTAATAATGGCTGTAATGATGATGATTGGACAAATACTAATTTTCATTAAAGTATTTCCATTTATTTTGTTACCTATAATGCAAAATATTTAAGATTGAATTTTGATGTTTCAAGTATACTACTCTAATGGTATCATGTGATGTCATTGAAAATCAGCAATCACCACGACACTGTGATATATGACACATAGTATGTATCTACATATCAATACGAGAAGAAAAATCGTTGTACCCCTTCTTAAAAACAATACGTGCACAGAGGAGTATGAAATTCAGCATAATTAAAGCTCATATGGTGACATGTGTTATAAATATATTAATTTAAGGAAAATAAGACATTAATTTAAATTAACACACATATACTCTCTCTCACACGCACGCACACATGCTTCATAAACAAAATCTCTCCTCACGCTACGAGTATGTTTCTACATTACACCTCAAATATAAACCTTTATCAAACCATAACCTTTAATATTAATTAGATAACCCTATGTATGTCCGTTTCTCACTTGGCCGAATTTATCAACAATAATTATATTATTATTACATACAAACCGACATCAGACGTTATAAAACCCACTGATAACAATATCGTCTACATACACGTCGTGTATAGTACATACATGGACAACAGGGATTCCTAACAGGGCGCTCTATTGTCATTTTGTGATCCGGATGCCCCGGGCGCGGATTTTATTAAAAATTCCATACTAAACCCTCTGTGAACATTATTTCGTCGATTTTATATCAAATACCTAGTATATTTCATAATACCTAATGTCACAATATACATACGTGGGAGACTCAGAATGTTTTGCGAAAATAAAAAAAAGTGTTCTAAAGGTTTTTTGTTTTTTTATTAAATCTTTTCAAAGTACTCTCCACCAGCCTCTATACAAAGTTTCATGCGTCTAAATCACTTTTCAAAACACTTTCTCCAGTCCGCCGCAGACACCTCATTTACAGCCTGCTCGAACGCTGACAGCGCATCTAGCATCCAGCGACGAAAATTGTATCACTTTGAGCAGATTTTTTATTTTCGAGAATAAAAAGAAATCACATGGTGCTTGGTCAGGGCTGTAAGGAGACCCAGGAGTTTGACCTGCGTGCTGTCCAGGAAGTCCCTCTTTTTGAGCGCGGTGGACGCGAGCGCGTTGTCGTAGTGGAGCAGTAGCCCGCGGAGCTGTGTGTTTGTTCGCTTGTTGTTCACAACAAAGAAAACTTCTGCCAAGCATTTGGTAGTATGCCATTTGACGTTGATGCTTCTTTGGTTCTGTAAAGAAGCTAGCACCATGTGACACCAAGTAGTCAGTCAAATTGAAAAAGATCGCGATTAAAATCTTCTAATGTGTCTTCTAAGTGAATTCTAAATTCGTTAATAATTAAAAAGCACTGTCAACTAAAAAATAATTAATGCAATCTGAAAGATACTCTGACTGTATGAAAAAAAATAACGAAGATGTGGTGACAGGAGTTTTTAACTTCCGTATTGCGAATACCTCTAACGTTCGTCACCACTACGTCGACTACGTCAAATAATAAATATCGATTGTATTTGATTTCGATAGGGAGACGGAGTATCAATCCTGAGGTAATAAGGTAAAGGCTATTTGAAGATTATTTGGTGAATAAAATCTGTGAGATTATCTCTTACATCATTTTGAAGTCTCTTATTGTCACATAAAGTAACCATATATTGTAGTAGACTGCTGGCACTTTGGCTGTGTCCTGGTTGCAACTGTACAGCTACAGGGGTAGCATTGGTCGAGCATGCTCTTAGCATATGGGAGAGATCCCGGGACGCTATTGGTGTCTTCTGTGATCCCTCCAAAGTAGCTTTCGGTAGTGTCGACCATCGGACAAACAATAAAGTTCATAAATAATTTGATTGCAATTGTTAAGAGAGGTAGGGTGCATCGAAGCAGCCTGTCTGGGGAAGTACCTCCACCTCAAAGAAAACCAAATAACAACTCCCTAGAGGGTTGTTGTGTTCCTGCGTGTGAGTAAGGTCACCAGCTCCTATGGAGTTGCTGTGTTAGCAGAAGAGGTGGCATCGTGCTAGTAATACTCAATGTATTGCAAGCGTTTATAGGCTACGGTAACCGCTTTACATCAGGTGGGCCGTATGCTTGCATGCCTCCCGACGTTATATAAAAAATAAAAAGAACTTAAATAACAGAATACAGACTGTTAATATATGAGGTCAAATCTATAGGCAGCAATGTTAATATTGGGGTGCCCCAGAGGGGTGCTCTATACTGGACCTCTTTTTATTTTTGTATTTGTGAATGATCTGCCTTATATTCTGCAGAAAATGGCAGATGTACTACTGTTTACTGATGATACTTCTTTAATGTTTAATGTTAATCGCCGGAGCGAAACTATTGACAAGGTAGCACTACTTAATGTTCTATCTGCCATTCTAAATTGGGTCCTATGTAACAATGTTAAGAGAGGTAGGGCGCATCAAAGCAGCCCATCTGGGGAAGTATAGGGCCCTAAAATAAATAACCTGGCCAATAAGCACAGCTCCGTCGTACATGCAGTTAAGAGAATTAGACAATTAATGGATGTGGCTACTGCGCGCTTAGCTATCTATTTCAGCTACTTTCACAGCATTAAGTCGTGTGATATACTGTTGCGGGGAAAAGCGGTATCATAACTATTCTATATTACAAGAGAGAGCCATCCGCTCTATTTTTAACATGAGCTCCAGAGAATCACTTAGGGAACAAATTTTCAAAGAAATACTCGTAAATATCCTCACGGTTACCTCTCAGTATATTTATGACAGCGCATTGTACGCTGTAAAAATATACAGTGGTTTTAAAATTTTTGTGAAAATTTTAGAAGTAGGATTGCGTTTGCCTTTACAACGGCTTACTTAGACTATTAGATCTTTTGTTGTAAACTGTAATCGACTCTATAATAATTTAGTGAAATAGTTCTGTCCTTGCCTGACAATATGTTCAAAAGGCACATCAAATTACTCTACGTAAGAAGGGTTATTATAGGATCTATGAATGTCTGACCAACAGAGATATCAGGAAATGATTCAGCATATGTATTAATATATCTTTAATTGTCTCACTTGACATCACGTATATACACTCACATAAATTTATCGTAATAGAAATTAATGATTTGAAAATAGACCTATATTGAACATACCACATATTGGCCTATGGCGAACAGTGAGTGGCTGACTGTCCGCTTATTGACTCTGAGCTGCGATCCATCGTATGAGCGACAAATTGTATCAAATCAACTGTAGAATGTTGGAAAAGAAGGCAAACATAGTCACACACTTTGTTAGTCCCGATATGAGTGTTTTCTTTTTGCTTAACGCCAGCGTAATGAGCTTACTTAGACGGCGTAGTAAGTGACTAAATCAAATTACGCTCGTAATTTCTCTACATTTCGTAAACTCATGAAATGAGACAACAAACGTACGTATACAGTACGCGCTGTATGCAAAGAGTTTGCCGCTCACAGTTCACCTAATGGAGACATAACCTTAATATTTCCACCAACTGTATCACCTACGACAGCTGTTAGGAACTTATTCTCTCGTTGGTAACAGTTACGAACAAAACATTTTTATTTATAACTGAAACGTTCTAATCATCTATACAATACTTTATTGCTGATTAAAAAGAAATCGCACTTTTGTTTAGCAACTTCACGTGGCCCAAAACTGTTTTTGAGAAGAAAGAAATGAAAGTCACCGGCAGGAACAAAACTCCGCGAAAAGTAATCTCGAGAACTCAGGAGTTACAAACTGTAAACAATGGGACTACAACACAACACGTTTTTCGAGAAAACCTTCCAAATTATGCTTCATCGCACTTTATTTAAAGCTTCTAAAATAAAAGAACTAACGGATGCAGCAGTGGATCATAAATAAAAAGTAATATTAATTTTATTCAATATCTTATATATTTTCATAGTAGGCTGCCCGTTCAGAAAAGTTGTGACGTGCTGACATGGTTCTTTCGACGTTCCTAATTGTCGTTTCTGAACGAATATTCGCTGAGTATTTACGTTCAAATGTCTGTCGCTCCATCTTGTTTATTTCCAATTCTGGTTTCATATTTTGAATTCAATTTAAATTTGCCCACCATTTCCCAACTACTAAATTACCATTTAGTACGTGTTTCCAATTACCAAATGATAATTTGAATCATAGGAATGTTGAACTAGCCATATATATGTGAAGTGTGAATAAATGTATGCTATCTTATTACCATAATGTGGAGATTTATAATTAGCACTACATAAGTATATTGTTACCTGATAAATGTGTCTATCTATCTATCTATAACTTCACGCCAAATCCCTTGCGGGGTAGGCAGAGAGAACCGAGCGCCACGTGACTCGATCCTTACATATCTCACTCGCTTCTTTAACATTCATTGCTCTTCTCATGCACGCACGCCGGTTTCTAGGGCTCCTGACATCACCTTCTGATAGAACATGACCAATTTGGTCATGGTAGGTAAGTCTTGGCCTTCCCCGGCTCCTACATCCTTCCACTTTTGCATTGTATATCTGCTTCGTCATTCTTTCATCTTGCATTCTTTCTACATGCCCGAACCATCGGAGCATGCCTCTTCTTATTTTAACACCGACGCTCTCTTTCAGACCAACTCTATTTCTAACATCATCATTGCGAATACGGTCTACGAGCCTTACGCCACAAATTTTGCGCAGCGCTCGCATTTCAACCGCGTTTATTCTACTTTCATGCTCTTTCTGCCATACCCAACTCTCGCTTCCATAAGTTAGCGTTGGGACCAACACTGCATTGTGTATAGCGAGTTGTGCCTTCTGGCTCAGGATTTTACTGCCAAGAAGTTTTCCCAACGCTCCATTCACACTATTCCCAGCACTCACTCGTCTTTCCACATCTGCGGTGTACCTTCCATCCCTGCTGAAAGCGCATCCAAGATATACAAACTCATCCACTTGTTCCAACACTTCATCATCAATCGTAATCCTTACATTAGTTCTGGATTCTTCTCTTTCAAATACCATTATCTTTGTTTTCTTCGCATTCAGTAGTAAGCCTTTCTCCATACAGTCGTCTTTCATCGCTGTGACCAGTGTTTGCAGTTTAGATGGTGTATCTGCTAATAGCACGGCATCGTCTGCATACAGCAGACAGTTCACCACTTGGTCACCCATGCGCAATCCCACATTCGTTGACCTTATTCTCTGCAGACAACTATCGAGATACAGGATAAACAGCCTAGCAGATAGCATGCAACCCTGTTTGACACCAATTTTGACATCAAACCAGGGTGACATGCCACCGTCTATCCGCACACATGCTGAGCAATCCTTGTAAGTGGACTGCACAGCACGGAGCAGTGAACCGTCAATCCCATATCTCGGCAATATGTCCCACAGTTCCTTTCGCACAACCCTATCAAAGGCTTTCTCAAGATCCACAAAACCGCAGAAAACCTTCCGGTCTATGGCCAGATGCTTCTCTACGATATTGCGGAGCGAGAAAACTTGATCCGTACATCCCCTTCCATTTCGGAAACCTCCTTGTGCGTCCCACAGCATTTCATCGGATTTCACCCTCATTCTCCTTTCAATCACCTTTCCATATACTTTTGCTGCTAAGCTGATCAAACTGATGGCCCTATAGTTGGCGCAGTCCATGCGTGATCCCTTGCCTTTATACAAGGGCACGATGACTGCGCGTCTCCAGTCCATAGGGACCCTTCCAGTTCTCCAGCATAGGTTGCATAGGTACCAGAAGGCGTCCCGGACGTAAGTGCCACCTAATTTGATCATCTCAGCTGTGATCAGATCAATTCCCGCTGATTTTCCATTTTTCAAGCTTCGTATCGACCATTCGATCTCATCCATAGTTATGCCTTCGTCGGACGCCGTCAACGTGGAGTAAGCATCCGACTCACTCTCATTGCCAGCGTCCGAGGCATACTCATACATTTCCTCAAAATATTCACTCCACCGTTCTAACACTTCCTGAGTGTTGGCAAGAATGACACCAGCTTTAGACTTTATCTTATCCATTCTGGATGCCGACGAACCACTCCGAGACTTCTTTACCTCTCTCCAAAAGAGTTTGGTATTTGCCTCGAAGTTTTTCGTCAGCCTCTCTTCCTCATTCATAATTTGTCTTTCACGCTTCTCTTTCACTAAAGCCTTGGTTTCATTCTTGCATAGACGGTACATTTCTTTCTTCTTTTCTCTCATATTTTCATTTAAAGGCAAAGATGATACGTAATCCAGCCACGCTTTCCTCTTTCTTGCTACGGAGGATTCAACCTCCGCATCCCACCAGGCATCTCCTTTCGCTGTTTTACGTCTCTTTGCGCATCCACAAGCTTCTTTTGCACTATTCACCATACTTTCTTTCAAAACTTTCCAACAATCATCCACATCTGAGTCGGAGAGGCTTGCATTTGCAAGTCTCTCACTTACCAGATGCACATACATTCTCCTTACACTTTCATCTTGCAATTTTTCGCTCATTATCCTTTCATGATCTCCGAAAGGGATACGCACTCGCCAGTGCCTCCACTTCCTAAAAAGGCCCACAAACCGGCTTACCACCAGGTAGTGGTCCGTCTCAAGAGTGGGGCCTCTAAAGGCTCTTGTATCCATTAAAACATTTCGGAGACGTCTATCTATTAAAATCAAATCAATCACACTTTTTTGATCATTCCTTCTCCATGTATACGTGTGAATATCCTTATGATGAAATAAAGTATTCGACACGAGGAGGCCTCGTTCCATACATAAATCTAGTATAGACTTACCTGCTTCGTTCACTCTCTTATCTCCATACGGACCAAGAACAGCTTCATAGCTGTATCGCTTGGTCCCAACCCATCCATTCAAGTCTCCACACATAATCACTCTTTCGTTCCCTTCAACTAAGTCCAGAACATCCCTCACAGACTCCCAAAACTTCTCCAGTTCTTGAGCACACGCTGAGCTTACGGGAGCGTATGCTGCAACCAAAAATACTCGCGTGATGCCCAGTTTAATACGAACCCAGAGAAGTCTAGGCCCTACCAAACAGTAATCTCTTACACCAGTGGCTAAGCGAGAGGAGAGTACGACACCTACACCAGCACTGGCATGATCGTCACGGTCTACCCCAGACCATAGGGCCATCATACCACCGGGCAGATCATCGGTGTCGCTCCCCTTGCGCTTAGTCTCTGTCACACATAAAGCATCCAAACGTCTATCATTCATTACGTCTATCAGTTCATTCGTCTTATCTTTCAATCCACCTCTCACATTCCACGTGCCTATGCGGCACTCGGCTCCCCTCGTCCCGCCGGAATTGGCGCTGCGTGGTGGGTGGCGGCCCCCACCGCCGCATGCAGCTGTATTCGCACCGACGGGGGCGGATCGGTGCGCGTCGCCTACGGGGGACGCCCTAATCCGCACGTCGGTGCGCTCTTGGTCCAGAATTGCAATCGACTGATTGGCAGGGGTCGCGAACGAGCACGCTTCTGGCACATGACCCCCAAATGATAAGATAAATGATAAATGTGTTATATATGTAAATCGTTCTAAGACAAATAAATAAATAGTGTCTAAAATATTACAGGGTTGGTAGACAATACAGATCTCATGTAATGTCGACATGACTTATGACCAGCCATGGATCGTTTATGATCGCCGTAGGCGCTCAGTGGAGATTCATAAGTATACTACGACGGATAGCAAACAAGCATACGGTCCGCCTGATGTAAAGCAGTTACCGTAGCCTATGAACGCTAGCAACAAAAAGAATGTCGTCCGCGCGTTGCCACCGTGCTGTCAATACAGCAACTCCTCATCTTCTAGTGACCCCACTCACTCGCAGGAATACAACAACCTTCCAGGGAGTTGTTATTTAGGTTACCGTCTTCTGTGAGGTAGACGAGGTACTGGGGAAGTACTCCCCAGTCGGGCAAACGTCGTGCCCTACCTCCCTTTCACCAGAGCCTCGTCTGTTGATAAGCAGGGTCCACCACGTGCAGGTAAGGTTGGCTTTTGCTCTAAAGGTAAGATTGAGCCACTTACACCTCAAAAAATCTTAAGTATCCTAGGTAAAGGAGTCTCAGAAAGTTTAAATCGAGAGATTCTATTTTACAAAAAAGATTTTTGTTTCTATAACAGTCATAAATGTTACGTACTTGACATATGCATTAAACCAACAAATACCAGCATCTTGAAGATTCCCAATCGTTACCGACATCCTTTATAATTGCACCGACGCAACGGCTGAAGACAGGTCACCGAAAGTCAACGACAGTATTCACGCTCTAGCTCATTCGGTTCAGAACAAAAGAATATGAATATGCATAAACAATATCGAAAATTAATGGTCGCAACATTCGCGCGAAAAACTAACCTACTAATAGTAGTGACACACAAGCGGAAAACGTGACAAGCGCGATAAAAAATTCGTAGACGTACTTAATAATTTTTTCATTGTAGCACAATGCGAAGCAAATGCTATATAGAACATCGCATTGCATCCTTTTGAATATGTAATTTCCGCGGTTTAACGCGCGCGGCTGCGGATTTCTTTGCTTCAATCGGTCCGGTTTTGCGGCCCGGTATAGGTTGATCCGCAGGGTTTTCGGGTACGGCTAGAGGGCCTGATATAATGGTGGTGATGCGCGGGTGATGGTCACCATAGACCCGCCACTGCGCAGACTTAACAGTATTTAGCGGTGTATACGTCAAAGATACAAACTAGTGCGACCGCGCGTAGGTGACCCCAAAAACCAGCGTTCCCGTAAAGTGCAATATTCTTAATAGTACGAGAGGCTCAAATAAATAGTTTATTAAGCGTAAGAAACGAATTTTCTTCAATAATATGTATTTGAATGTTGTCTCAACCCATACTTGGTTTAAAAGTTTTATAAATTAACAGCATCTGCTGGAGTGAAGAAACTACCAATTTTTATTATGAACTAGCTCAAAAAATGAAGGATTAAAAGTAAAATTGCTTGGCACAGCTGATTTTGACATAAATTAAAATAATTTCATAAGATT
Source organism: Pyralis farinalis (assembly GCA_947507595.1). Classification (NCBI taxonomy): domain Eukaryota; kingdom Metazoa; phylum Arthropoda; class Insecta; order Lepidoptera; family Pyralidae; genus Pyralis; species Pyralis farinalis. Next base: position 6,923,034 of record OX382273.1, read on the forward strand.
TAATGAAAAATGTTATTTTTCTACTTATTTCGAAAATAAGTAAACACAAAGAAATAAATTAATAACAATATACAAGTATAAAGTAATAATTAAATAAAAATGGAATAATATATTTAACATATTACGTTAAAAAGTATAAAATAGTACATTTGTAAATTTCAAGAAAAAATTGCATCATGCTATACAAAGCTTACAAAACGAAGATAATTACGAAAACTAAAAAAATATATTAAATAAAAACTGTACTAAAAATATTACGTTACAACATACCTGAAAGCTCATGTTAATACAGAAAAAAGCATGCATTCTACTATAAAGGACATATAAAAATATACGCAGAGAAACTATTCTGTAAATATTTTTCATACGAGAGTCGAGAGGGGAAAATGGATACCTTCCGATAAATAGCTGCGGGAACCTACGAGTACAAATAGCAATGATGCCGAAATTTAAAAATGTGTATACAAGTGTTGTATATTGTACAAATAGATTTATACAGTCTCTATATTTTAGTTAGCAGATTCAGAGGTTATTTTGCGAAACTCAAGTTTACAGACAATTTGATCAAAACTACTTTATGTACTTCCGCTACCTATTAGTTTATAAGAACTAGCACCGGCCTTATCCTTACTTAATCATGAAACGGTGTACCATAGATTTACAGGCTGTGAGTTTATGTTCCCAGGGATGGCTTCATAACGCAGGAATCGTGGTATCGGTATATGTGGGTTTACGATATGTAGAAAAATAAAATGATTTTTAGATATAAGTAGATCTAAAAAATTAAGTGAATTGTGTTTATTAAAATATCGCTATAGTTTTCTCAAAAGCGCTGATGACATTAGGCAAATTTAAACAATAAATGTTTTATGCAATAATTTTCTTATCAGTAATTTGCTTATTGATCGTAATAAAATTTCATTCAAATGCGAGACTAATGACTATTGCAACTTGTCTTTTGTCTTTCAGGCTTGCCACATGCGGCAAAAGTCTGTGGTTGTGACGTGGTCTGACTGTGTCCGCGAAGAACTAAAGTCACCGAAGTATTAGACACGGATTTCCCGCAAACACAACCCGCACAGTATACACGTAAACATTTTGTATACCGTCGAATACTTATTTGCCCCTTAGTGAAACCTGTTATGTCGTAATGTACGTAAAGTTTAAAAGAAGATACCTTAAGAAAGTACTCGGTACATCGTTGTATATCGAATTCTGTTTTTTTCGAAACCATGATTACATAAAGCAAAGTCTAAAAATTTGTAACAACGAAAAGTTGACTTGTGTTCTATTTTGTGTTATATTTATACACTAATTAAAGGGAAGCCTCAGCAAAAGTCAACTAAACTAAAGTTGGAACTTGAATATTTTCTACCACACAATAGTGGATAAAAAAAGGATATAGTCCGTCAAATATTCAATTCTATAGTACGAGTACTTGATGCTTAACCCAAGCTTCAAGTAAAAAACACAGAAACGATATTTTATAATCGGAGGGCAAAATGTATATAACCAGTCTGATATAAAGCGATTGCATGCTTATAACCTCATTCATGAATTGGCACCTCTTCTGCTAACTTACTTTCTCAGGAAATTTCTGCTGAGTTACTTGCAAGAATGCAACACTCCTCCAGGGTACAATTTCAGTTGAGGTTTTCTGCAAGATGAAAGTAATCTCTGCGGCTGCTCCTGTTTCAATATGCCCTCCATATCCTTTCCCAAATCCCAATTTTCGTTCTCGTTTTGCAAATCAATGTGTGACACAATTGAAAAGGTTTGAAATGTAGTTCAAAGCATTATATAACATAAGTGCTTCACTACACATAAATCATGACTTTTCGTACGTTATTGAAAACCCTTAAATGCTCACAAAATAAGGTTTAAACTCAATTGACTATAGGAAGGAACCATATTACAACATTCAGTTTTATTGATGCATAAATGTTCACATGTCGGCTTATCTTCTAAATGCAGCGCATTCAATTCTGCGAGTGTCCTTTTTCAGTTTTTTTTTATGGGGAGGCTCGGCAGCAATCGCTAATGGAATCGATTTCTAAGCGGACTTTCAACTTTTCATGTTACAATAAAAACTTGCTTGAATTCATAAGCGTTATTCTATCGTTGTACAGTTCGGAGTTGCTATAGCTTTTTGTGACTCCCCCTAGCGTCATAAATCTAAACTTATAGCATTGTTACAGAACTTTCTATAGAGTTTTCAGTATTAATGTTTTCGTCAAATGACTGAGTTTGGATTCCGAATACGTGTATATAGTACATCAAATATCTATAATATTTTATTCGATGCTAAAATAAAAATATGATATTATTTATCGTTGACATATCGTAAGATTTATAGTGATAGTTCAAGTATTATAACACAAAAGCTGATTAAAAAGTTACTTTAAATGGCGCCAAAGCAAATTTTCGTCTTTCGAAATATAATTTTTTGGGCGGGTTTTCCTTACCCGTCTTTCTATACCATATTCAGTCTATAAAGATAAAAATTCTTTATTTGCCATTGGGCCGTCGCGGGCACTTTAGAATAATTGTTTTAACTTCCCCTACAAAAGGAAGTTAAAAACTATGGAAGTTAAAATCTTGTCAAACGCATCTAAAGTCAAATGACACTTTCACAGCGCCAATAAAACGGACTTACTTTAATGTTAGAAACTTTTCTTTTTATACAGTATCTAAAAGATGTTTCAAATATCTACTGACACATCTATAAAATATACACATTAAATCCAAGAAAAAATCTATCTCTATCTATATCTCCGTTTATATAAGCAGCGAGAATCTACTACAGAAGTTTTGCGCAATGCTCTCATCTCGACCGCAATAATTCTAATTTCAGGCTCTAGACCGTATCCAGCTTTCACATCCGTAAGTTAACATTGTTGTTTAATTAAATTACTCCTCTGACAATGGGTAGTTCAAAAACTATGCCTACATTCATCTCATAAAACACATAAAAAGTATAACGAAGAGTCATAGCTCCATCGCAATACAGATGAAATGAGTCCGCTGTTCCGCTAGAAACTTTTCTGTTTATACAGTGTCTAAGAGATGTAACAACATGCACTTTAAATCCAAGACAATATATATTACTATCCGTATCATCACATCAAGTATATGTATACATATATATATATATATACGTATAAGTAGGCTTTACATATAGGTAGGCAGAGAGAAGCGAGCGCCACATGACTCGGTCTTTACACCATTTCTTTAACATTCAAAACTCTTTCCATGCACCACCGGCTTCTTACACTACCTTCGAATAAAACGATCAAATTGGTCGGAATTAGTTAATCTTGGCCTTTCTCCTACATTCCACTTTTGGATTTTATAACTGTTTGTTATTCTTTCCTTCCCACCCGCAAGTCTAGTTATCTTATGAGGCTCTTCATAAACAGCGTAAAGATGTTTTTACAGGGTCAATAACGCCTATGGTACTTACAATACCCCTGGTGTTGTCATAGACTGCGATAACATTCATTTCTTTAATATTCTTTGACTCCTTTCTTCAAATGCACGACAAAAAATATCCATTATCCTTGTGTATGGAACACTAAAAATGGAGTCTTAACGTAGAATGTAGACACAACCTTAAGAGTGCCGGAGTACCGCGCCGAGCACAACAAAGGGATTAGGAGCGGGCACTTAAGAGAATTTCATTAAATTTTTCATGTCCCCTGTCATACATTTCATTACAACAACAAATAAGAGGCTTCTGAGAGATTTCATATTCTTTCCCTCCGTAATGAGTGAGATGACAACAACTTCGTGAAATAATGGGACTTGTATTTTTATTATATTTTGTAACAAGTTGTTTCAAATATTTATATCTTTTATATTGCGTCGGGTGGTAAATAATGGTAAATAACGGGAAGTTACCTTTACTTTTATATACACAATATAAGGATTAATAATTGTCACGCACTGTTACTCCTGATGATAATGCAGCAATCCATCAGGAGCTTTACCGTCCATCGTTGATTCCCGGAATTCATGCAAATCAGTCCTAACTTACTCATCTGTAGGAAACCATAAATTTCCAGGGAATTGTTATTTCCTTGCTACTGTAGGATAAAAGTCCTCATTCAGGCCTCTTTTTCTTTTCTTTGTATATAGTTTTATATCACCGTAGTTTAAAAATACTTACGTATTATACCTACTACCGCGGATTAGAACAATCGGTTGCAACATAAAGATAAACATAAAGTACTGATGTTACAAAGTGCAAGTGACGATGAGAAATAATGAGGTTTGGCGCCTTTAATTTTAATGCTTCAAACGCGGAAGCGACTGTACACATATACGAAATCATCGTGATTACGTAGTAATTAACTTATGTTTTTGTAATTTACTTCATCAAATAGTTTTTAAAACGCTCCACCGACAGCCGATTACGTATTTTGCTAATAAATATTATTTATTTCGACCGGGGCAGCCCTAGACGTACACATATGGATCAAATAGCTTATGTACTGAAAAACGGCCAAATCAAAAGCACCCTAAACCGAAGAGCATACGTGTAGATGTTGATGAGCGTGGAATCTTTGACGAGCTCGGTGGCGCCCTCGTAAATAACGCGACTTTGATACCAACGCTCGTGGTTTCGATTCCCACACAGAACAAACATTTATGTACATGAACATGTCTGATTGTCTTGGTCTGGATGTTTTTAAGAGAGGTAGGGCGCATCAAAGCTGTGGAACTATCTCCACCTCACAGAAAACCGCAGCCAAATAACAACTCCCTAGAGGTTTGTTGTATTCCAGCATGTGAGTGAGGTAACCAGTAAGCGATCATAGGCTACGGTAACCTTTTTACATCAGGTGGGCCGTATTGCTTGAACATATGCCTTATATGCCTTCCGATGTTGTAGAAAAAAAAGGCGAGAGAAATATGTTTGGACCGGTGTACCTAGCGTAGCATAGCCTCTACCTACCCCAATGCGAGACAGGCGTGATGGTATGTATGTACATAATCTTTCTCTTTCTCAATAACACAACTTTATATAAATCACATTAAACAGATGCAATCGCAATGCAAACTAAAAGGAATACAAACTATTTTTTTTATACCACCAAGGTGGCAACAAGCATACGGCGTGCCTGATGGTAAACAGTCACCGTAGCCTATGGACATTTGCAACACCATGGGTGTCACTCATGAGTTGCACACCCTCAAAAACTAATAAACGATGTCCCGTCTCTTTACCCAAGTTGTGGAAAAAGTCAGTTCTTATATAAGGATAAATAGAGAAAATTTCAAACAGACAGAGGGGCAGAGCTGTATTTGCGTCTGTCAGTGTAATTGAACACACAAGTTAAGCACTGCAGCCTGTTGTCATATCTTATTTACCTAGAACCACGCTATCGCAAGGCACTTTAAATTCCAGTTGTTGTTATTTTGATTACCTTTGAGTGGGTCAAAACACTGATCCCTACCCATACACAATTCTACCCTAACTAACTACCCTAAGGTTGTCTGGAAGAGATTGCTATGCGATAAGACCGCCTTTTGTACATTAATTATAAGTTAATTTCGTGTATTTTACTGTTTCGTGTGGTGCAATAAAGAATATTGTATTGTATTTGAAATTAAACAATTTTTAACGGAAGTAGGCAAATATCACCTTAGTCTTCCTGCGACCACGGACGCTGCAAAGCGTTCGAAACGTCAGGTTCTACAAAATACGAGTAAATAAAACACGCGATACTTCCGTTAAAAATTGTTTAATTTCAATGTGTAACAATCGCGAAAACCTAAGACAATTCTATTGTATTGTATTGTATAATTCTGCAAAGTGTAATGTTAAAACCTTATTTAATATAATTTATATAGAATCTTTTCTTAGCATGCTCTATGAGCTGTCAAAATTATTGATTATGTAATTGAAAATTTTGAAAATGTCCAGAGGTCAGTGAAAAACCGAAAAACACGGCAGTCTGGAGCTAGTTTTGAAGAAGTAAAGATTGAGGGCACCACGTCTGAGACCACCAGCCTCCTTCTGTGGGCTACGTGGTGAACCGTCGGGAATTTACTCACTTTTACAAACCCGTTAAACTCCGGACATCGAATTAATCCAAATTATAATACCTGCAGCCCCTGTTGTGGACTACGGCGGCTGACGGAGATACCGCTGCGGTGTTGGTCCGCAAGGCGGTCCCACCAACAACTTCTACGTCTGTATCTGCGCGTGTTGGCTAGCACGCTAACCAGCTGTCTACAGTCGTCGGCCACTATAGCCGGCGGCCACTCAGTGCACACTCCAGTGAACCAACCAGTGATATTCCGGTTAGACAAGTTAACGCGAGATCTTAAAGACCCTTATTAGCCGAACTTTAATTCACTTTTATTTTATATATAATTTACTGCATAAATAGCCCTTTTTAATAAACCTGTAACCCTTTTAGTACATTCTTTCCTTACAACTAGTAATATAACAAAAGTATAAATATCCCGGAATTTGTTTGAATATATTATGATAACATACTGCTTAAAACCATCCACAGTAATAAAATCATTTCCTCAACAATGCAGCCTTCTGAAATTTCTGCTTTATAACGTTTTAAAAGGGAAATTAACCGCGAAAAGTACAAGTAAGCAGCACTCGGTAACATGTTATTAAAATTTTCTTTTGAGAGGGCCCGTTGTGGTTCTATGGTTTTCATACCAGGTGGTAACGCATAACTGTAACGTTGGTATTATATTTGTATACAACATAAAGAATACATAAGAAAAGGCATGCTCTGTTGGTTCGGACATGTAGAAAGAATGCAGGATGAAAGAATGACGAAACAGATATACAATGCAATACTGGAAGGATGTAGGAGCCGAGGAAGACTAACCCACCATGACCGAATTGGTCATGTTTTATCAGAAGGTCAAGAGTCCTAGAAACCGGCGCGCGTGCATGAAAAGAGTTATGAATGTTAAAGAAGCGAGTGAAATATGTAAGGATCGCGTCTTATGGCGCTAGGTTCTCTCTGCCTACGCCGATCGACCGTCAATAACAAATAAATCTGATGCGACTGTCTTAATTTAAGTTTAATTACAATCTCGATATGCCGGAATTGAAATCAAGAGTAACCCTGTATAACACTCTCTGTGATATATTTTGTAAAGCACGCAAAGAGACACACAGTCATCGTATAGGCAGTACGTTAGGAAAAAATCAGGTCACTGAGTTAACTGATCATTGAAATTGACGTTTGATGATAACTTTATAATCAATGTTTTCAACAAACAGTTTACAAAGGAAACATTAGTACAAAAAATTCACTGTTCACTGGTATTTATCAAACGTTTTTATAAAATATAGTACGGCAGCCTTTTATCGTGACAAACTAACCGCTGCGAAAGGGAATTACTTCGCAATATATTTGTAGCTAGCTGTGCCCGCGACTTCGTCCGCGTGGAATATTATTTATTTATAATAATAAAAATAAATACAATTTCTAAAATAATAGTGGACTAAGTTACTCCTTATTACATCACCTATCTGCCAGTGAAAGTCCCGACAAAATCGGTCCAGCCGTTTCATAAATTAGCCGGAACAAACTGACAGACAGACAAAAATTGTAAAAATATTCATTTTGGTATATGTACCGTATATACATCCATATACATTTAGTAAAAAGCGGTTATTTTAATATTACAAACAGACACTCCAATTTTATTTATCTGTACCTATAGATAACACAACGTATGTCCGTAAAACAATTAAAATCGTTTTTAGTCAAAATCTTAGGAAGTAGAAATAAGTTGCGTGTTCCAGTACATGGGTTTACAAGGACTTTGTCTGTATTTTCCTGACAATATGGTCCAAAATCACACCTAAAACACATTCTGTAAAAAGGCCTATTAAAGAATTGATGAATATGTAACTTATAATATATCTGGAAATAATTCAGCATAACAACATTTTTATCTATGTCCTGCATTGCAAGCGATAACAGGCTACGGCAACTACTCTACGTCATATAGACGGTATGCGTGTATGCCTCCCGAAGAAAAGTTTTTGTTACATTTTTTGAATGTTGTTACGACATGCTCGATGGCGCAGTGATTAGTAACGCTACGTTGACACCATCAGTGAGTTCGGTTCCCACACAAGACAAATATTTGTGTGCATGAACGTGTCTGTTTGTCTTGGGCTGGGTATCTTCTTTGTACAAGTATGTATTTACAAAAAAAAGATAGATACAAAGACGTCGCTGTGTAATCTAATGTGTAGATACATGACGCATTCGGTGGCGCAGTGGTGAAACGCGCTGTTACACTACTTTGACACCAACGCTCGTGGGTTCGATTCCCACACAGTGCAAACATTTGTGTGCATGAACATGTCTGTTTGTCTTGGTCTGGGTATTTTCTATGTATAATATGTATTTACAAAAAAAATGTATTTACGTTGGTTTATCAGTTGTCTAGTAGCCATAACACAAGCTTCACTTACCTTGGGGTTAGATGGCGCTGTGTAATTTGTCCGACAATATTTATTTATATCAATTTTTATACCACTATAATTTGTTTTAATATAATTACACCTCCACTGTATAATATATATGATAATAAAATAAATGATAAACCGATCCTGTACGGATCCAAGTGTCACAAATCTTTAATCTGAGATATTTTTTTAAACGGACCAAGGCCGTGTACCCTTTCATCCTTCAAAGGAATGCTTTCACTTCCCGTCCTTTATTGAATTGAACTTTTTATTTATCCAGAGCGATTTTCAAAAAACGTCGCGGAGGCTAAAACGAATGAGGCCGTCTACTAGGAAATTAAAACCAAATTACAAAGTTTGATTATTTTGTGATTTCACTCGTAAAGAAATGTTTGAGGGCTGTTACTCGGTTAAGCTACAAATTTTGCCCATCAAAATGTAAAGCTGGGTTCAAACGCGTCAGAAAGATTCTGTTATAATAAATACTCTTTCACTAATAAGTTTTATGAAGGACACAACCTTTCATCTCGACTAAAGAAAGTTTTCATTAGTATCACAACCGAAATAAAATAAAAATCAAGTGATTCGCTAAAACTTAAGTATGTTAACATTACTGCAGCCACTTATGAGAGCACCTGAATACTTTATAATTCGATGCGCTAGCGCACACATGGTACTCAGCCCTTGAATTTAAAGAGAAATATGGCTTCCCTGTGCGTGTTCTACCGTTTGTACAACGGGTTGTGTCCTGAGGAGTTATTCGATATGATGACAGCCTTTTACAAGCACACCGCTCACCAACCGCTGTGAATTCATGGTCGCGTACTGTGTTTCCAAAAAGTTTTCAACCAAGAACTCTTAAGTTGTGGAATGAACTGTTGAGATTTTCCCAATAGCATGAGACTCATCAAAAAAGGCATAAAGAGGATTTTACAGGGTTAGCAAAGCACGCGTGATACCCGTAGGGTTTAAACAGTGCATAGTTCGGTTTACCATCAGGCAGGTCGTATGCTTGTTTGTCACCTTAGTGGTATACAAAAATTATTAACAAAGTATTTTAACAATATTTAGAACCTTGAAATCCGCCCAATGGCAATCTCTAGCAAACGAGAGGTACATATAAACTTTCGAAGAAATTCTCTAAAAGATAGCTAAAATCAGCTACAAATATTGGACAAACTGAATCGCGGATAGCGATGTTCGATAGAGATTCCTAGCGAGCACGACGACGTCATTGCACGTGTCATACTAACTGAACACACTGGTTAAGCAGCGTCGACCGCAGCCTGTCTATGGATGGGATGCTTCAGAAGGCACGTTAAGCCGTGGAACCCGGCTGTTGTCGATAAATGACAGTCAGTGGCCCTCGGACGGCACACTGGCCAGCGCCAATCCGCATTGAGCAGCGTGGTGGAGTATGCCCTTCGGTTGAAGGGAGACCTGTATCGCTGCAGAGGGATGAGTAAGGTGATATGGTGATTATTATTCCTCAATGTTTCAGTACTTACAATATTGTATCACTGCTTTTTCTTAGCGTTATCCCGTTTCCTAATCAATTAAGATCAGCGGGGTCTGCTACCTAAGCCTAAAGATTTGGTGATACTGATTTTGAAATGGAGCGATTGCTGTCAGACCCCCACAACCCAGAGGGAAAACCAGACCTTTCTTAGGTTAGGTTCACGTCTATCGAAATATAATTTCTTAGACGTGCTGGTTTCCTCACGATGTTTTCCATCACCGACGACCAAGTAACAGTGAGCTATTAAAATATGTACATAAATCATAAAGTAATAACAATTAAATACATTTAAAAAGTCCTGGCTAAGCATCCTCAGCTCTGCAACTTAATCATGAGCCACATAACAATGTATCAAACTGTAAATGTCACTGGTGTGCTTGATTTAGAGATTCATTTAACTGTATATCTAAGTTATACATATTAGTACTTACAATATTGTATTGTAAGTACTAATATGTAATTTGACGAGCTCGGTGGCTCAGTCGTGAATGACTCAACTTTGACACCAACGCTCGTGGGTTCGATTCCCACACAAGGCAAACATTTGTGTGCATGAACATGTCTGTTTGTCTTGGTCTGGGTATTTTCTATGTATAATAAGTATGTATTTACAAAAAAAAAAAAGTGTATTTACGTATGTTTATCAGTTGTCTAGTACCCATAACTCAAGCTTCGCTTACTTTGGGGCTAGATGGCGCTGTGTAATTTGTCCGACAATATTTATTTATTTATTTTATTTATTAGGTTGTTGGTTCTTAGAGATATTTTTATAGCATGTTGATTCTTAATCTAATCACTAAAAGATCTAAAGACTCCAAGCGCAGTTTACGTCGTGGTAGACGTACACGGGCTAGCTCGTGTTACCAAAAACACGTACCAAGCTTGGGACAAAAAGTATTACCTTTGAGGGAGCACTCGTATACAACAAATTACCTTCTCGTATCAAAGACGTAGACACTCAGTTTTAAATCCCAGTTACGCGATCATATTAGCAAAACTGCTCAATCTCCGAGTAATAAAGTGGGATAAATGTCACTCATGTAGGCCTCTATTTTGTTATGTTTTTTAATATTTTTTGTGCTTGTGGGTAACAATAGCAAATGTGTAAAAAAACTGGTAAAACTAATTTCAGAAATTAATATATATCCGATCTACTTATATTTAAATACGGTGACTGCTTTCTAGTTAAGTACCATTATAGTAATTCTGTTCTCGTGTAAGTGGATTTGTTGTAATCTTTTATGAGAATATTTTTTTGAAACCTAATCCGCTAGTCTCTTTGCGCATATACGCTTAGGCTTCGGAGTTGGAGAATGATCTTTTGTGCCCAGAATCTGCGTAATACTGTATATATTTAGTACCTGTTGTGTTGCCTTATTAAATAAAATAAAATAAATCCGCAGAGCAACGTGGTGGAGTATGCTCTAAACCCCTTCGGTTGAAGGGAGACCCGTATCGCTACAGTGGGATGAGTAGAGATTGTTGTGGTGGGGGTATGGATGTTTGTTACTCCTTTACGCATAAAGAGCTAAAGGAATCTGGGTGAAGTTTAGCACACAAATAGACTATTTTTTATACAACGTCGGAAGGCGTACAAGCCTACGACCCACCTGGTCTAATATGATTACCGTAGTGAAATACGTTAAGTATCACTCGCACGATGCTACCTCTGCTGCCAATATAGCTACTCCTAAGGACCTTACTGCTGACCAGGATGTTACTCACACGCAAGAACACAACCCTCTAGGAAGTTGTAGTTTCGCTGCAGTTGTCTGTGAAGTGGAGATACTTCCCCATACGGGCTGGTTTGATGCGCCCTACCTCTGTTAAAAACACCCAGACCAATACAAACATGTTCATGACCACAAATGTGTGAGAATCGAACCTACGAATGTTGGTATCAAAGTTACTACCACACAATACACAATACATGGGGTACATGGATTCCGAAAACATTTAGAGTCCCATTGTAAAACTCAAAACGCATGCTACAACTATTAAATAAATAAAAATAAATAATACTGTAAGACTTTTACCAACAACAACTTATATCTATAATTTTAGAGCTTAAAATAAGTCATTTGCTTAATAATAGATTAGGCCTGCGCATCATTTATTTCTCCAAATGAGCTCACAACAAAGTAGCAACAAATGCCTCTTAAAAAAATTACCCTGGCAGGGTGTACAAGGAAATCCCTAAAGCTGCAGTGAGGGATACCGTAAGCCGCACAAGACGGCCCGCCCTTCAGGAAACTGTGGGACTAACTACAGTCCCCTACTAAGAAATCAGGCGAAAATCTCGAAAGGAACTCGAATATTCCAATTTATTACATGGCCTCAAAAATGAAATGGCTATTTTTGAGGCCATGCAATAAATGGAGTACATCCATTTTTTTCAATAGTAAGTATACTATTATAATCATATACATATTGGTAAAAAAATTAAGAAAGGTAGAGCGCATCAAAGCATCATCAAAGCAGTCTGGGGAAGTTACCTCCACCTCACAGAAAACCGCAGGCAAATAACAACTCCCTAGAGGGTTGTTGTGTTCCTGCGTGTGAGGTCACCAGTAAGATGCTTAGGAGTTGCTTTGTAAGCAGCGGAGGAGGCATCACGCGAGTGATACTTAATATAATACAAGCATTAATAGGCTACTGTAACTGCTTTACACATCAGGTGGGCCGTGTGCTTGTATTCCTCCCAACGTTGTATAAAAAAAAGTGCTGGTCCCAACGTTTACTTATGGAAGCTATAGCTGGGTATGGCACAGAGAGCATGAAAGTAGAATAAACGTGGTCGAAATGCGAGTGTTGCACAACATTTGTTGCGTAATAAGAAGAGGCATGCCCCGTTGGTTCGGACATGTGGAAAAAAATGCGAGAAGAAAGAATTAAGAAAACAGATATACAACGCAAAAGGATGTTAGCCGAGGAACGCCAAGACTTACCTACCATGACCAAATTGATCGTGTTATATCAGAAGGTGACGTCAGGAGCCTTAGAAACCGGCGAGCGTGCATGAGAAGAGCAATGAATGTTAAAGAAGCGAGTAAGGTGTGTAAGGATCGAGTCATGTGGCGCTCTGTTGTCTCTACCTACCCCGCAAGGGATTTGCCGTGAAGCTATAGGTATATAGATGCTTACTATCAACTTTAGAGTCAAATCCAGCGTCACTTGCACATTTTTCATCTGCAACGTAGACATTTCGTAAATTCACGATATGGACGAAATCGAAATGGATGGAACACTTCGAAATGTTCTCCATCCGTGAATCGCTTTAGGGCATCATGTTCAAGCACCACAGTAACAGCTACCTTTATATGTATAATTCGTCTGCATGTATGTATGTCATTGAACTCTTCCTAAATAGCTGAACCGATTTTGATGACATTTTGTGTGTGCATATGAGTGGATCTCTGAATGGTTTAGGTTCATAATTGGACCTGCTAGGTGACGCTGTAGTGCTTATTTTGTTTTTCGAGCAGGATAACATCTATCGGGTTCGGTAGTTGTTAATACACGGTAGTTGTATACACCCCATTAAAGTAAAGACTCACTTTGTTTCAATGAGTTCTCTCGTAATTTCTGCGGTATTCGTAGAATCAGGGCCGAAAGTAATATTATGTATATTGTTGTATTATTATGTAGATTGCCACTCTGTTCGGACAGGCAGTAGTAGCGCGTAGACATAACAGTAATGAGCAAGCATACCGCCTGTCTGCTTCTTACCACAGCCTATGGACACCAGGAGCGTCATCTAATGAAAACCTCTTCACATCTGTTTTAAAGAACCTCATTATGCAGTCTCTTCGGACAATCGTAGCAGATTAATTTCATAACCTAGAAGTAGAAACTCTAGGAAGCGAACTGCTCTGAAACTATATAGTAGGTACGTGACAATTGTGGTATGAGTTTCCCGCCTGACTTAATAGCATGTTTATGCTTGGGATCTGGGGAATCTAAAATGCAATCCGGTATCTACGTATCCCATCCCGAAAGGTAACCCCAGTACTTCATGTGTATACATATATATTATATACATTTAGATTACAAATGTTTTCTCTGGTTCTGTGATAGGCATATGTACAGTTATATACACAATTTTCCTTGTCGTTTCTAAGGCGTTTGACGCAGTCTTCATATCATATCTAATAGTCCCAATTGTGTTGGTACACTATCAATAAGTAAGGCTGTGGTATAGCAATAAATACTCATAGGAACACAGCACTCACAAATTAAGGAGTAAAAAATACATGAAAAACAAACTTTTTATATACGATTTTACAATCAAACAACAACTTTACTGTGTAGTAAAAAAAATGAATGTAGATAAGTAACTTAAAGTGCTTACTATGTAAGTAAGCACTTTAAGTTACTTATCTACATTCATTTTTGTAAAAGTGAGTTATTTTTAACTGATTTAAAAAAAGGAGCAGTTTCTTAATTAGACTGATATTTTTTGTATGTATGTTAATTCACCTGTGTGTATTAATCGACTTTCCGCCTGATGTCAATTCTAAACCAATTTTCATAATTCTTTACTGAAGATCTAATGTAGATAAACTAAAAAGCCTTTAAATTAAAAAGTGGAACCAAGTTCATTGAAGTCAAAGCCTATCTAAATAGTTGCTATTTATGTGCTAGCTTCGATTTCAATTAAGTCGGTATCACTTTTTTATTTAAATAGTTTTTGTATTATTATTACTACAATACAATTTTTTAACTTTCTTTTTCCTATTGTACTGCATACTAATTATTTTCTTGAGAACCAATGGTACGTAACCTGTCGGAACCAGAAGGAACCTAATTGCCCACCTAAAAATGTACATACTGTCAGACAGTCGATGTGTGGCAACGAATGACATCGACATAAAATTTATGGACTCAGTTATAAGTAAGATATTCTTCGTTTGCATCGGATCAGAATTTCCGAGCATCTTGTGTTAATATTCATTCAATAAAACAAGTTGCTAATAATCATTGCCGGTCTATGAGGCAATTGATTGAAACGCCGATCAGTATATTAAAATTGGAATGCTCGTTATGTTTTCTGTTTTTTTACGCCTGACGTGAACGTAAACGAAGATCCACAAAAGAAGAACTAATCCACTGAAATCGTGCATTAGTCATTTTTGTGACGGGACCTTCGGGACAATTTGAGGGAGGAAGGTGGTGAACTCTCATGAGTACCCTTATACACGGCAGTTGTTAAATCCAACCCTTGCTGACTAAACACCCTAGACTTCCTTCAGCCGGTAAGGTTTTTAAGGCTTTCCAGCTAAAGACATCGAAAGCAACAGGGGATACGGGTCGATGCAAGCGTCACTCTGAGCAAAGCAATAAATAGTCATATAGGATAATCATTGAATATAGTCCATGACTGTAGGCTTCTTTTTCGCGTGATCCGAGAGGTGAGGGGTGCAGGCTCTCCACGCGTCTCGCCAGAGGTGATAATAGTGGTGGAAACTGGTCGACGTATGTTGCCGAGGATACGTCTCGCCGAATTTGAAGACGTGGAGTGCTTATCATTACAGAAATGATACTTTTATCATGGACTTAGGTAAGACTGTTACAAATCCTCTCAATAGCATTTATAGCCTAGTGGATAACGAACTAACCTATTAACTGCTATGTTCGTGTTTTCGAACTTATACGTATTTGTAATTAAAACTTGCTCGGCGATGAAGGAAAACATCTAACAAATATTTCCCCTATGGGTAGTGGAGGTCTGACGGCAGTCGCACCATGTCCAATTTAGTATGTATGTATATCTTCACGTCAGGTCCCTTGCGGGGTAGGCTGAGGAATCCGAGCGCCGTAAGACGCGGACCTTACACACGTCACACGCTTCTTAGTATGTATCTTCAAAATTTGTATCTTCGCGAAATCTTTAAGCTCAAATATCGGACCCCGCCAGTATCATAATCCATGATACTGGCGGGAAACGTTGAAATGAAACGTTATGAAGAAAAAAAAAGAAGTGTTAATAATGTTTATATAAAACTGAACTTTTAATAAAAAATATAAAATTATTTCGGGTATGTTTTTCAGCTTTATATTGAATCGTACATTGATGAAAGATATATTTAATTTATCCATCTTATAATTTATATTTGTAAAAAATATAAATCGGAAAAGTTTGTATGAACGCTAATCAAGAACTACCAGTCGAATTTAAAAAATATTTTTGCATTTGATAGCTCAATTCTTAAGGAAGATTATAGACTACATCTAACTACTACTACTACTACTACTAAGGAAGATTATAGACTACATCTAACTACTACTACTACTGAAGTCGCAGGCTGCAGCTGGCCGGCTCTAATTTGCATTAGTCTTTATTACGTATTGACTCTGTGCGTGTCTTTTAAATTACTCAGTGTTATTTAAATTAGACATATAAAGGACATATATGCTGCGATCACATACTGCGGCTACGGTAAACACTTTAAATCAGGTGTGCGCTTGCTTGCTTCTCGAAGTTTTATATAAAGCAGTCCCTCAAATTGTATATCCATGATATGTTTCCTTTTGATCTACGACCGGGGATTAAATATTTCACCGTAGTTACATTTCTATGGCAACTTCTTTCGGCTGTCTCTTTGATCAAACTTTTGAATAATAGTAACGGGTACTATACATTTTAGTGTAAATTGCACGTGAACAATAAAGATGCGGGGAAATTTGAATGGCTTACATGAGGTCTATGGGAGTGTAATGTAAAGTTACTAAATAATAGCCTTTTCTAAATAAAAATAATATAAATTTTATTAAAACTAATAGGATATAAAAACGACAGGTTCGGAAAGATATAAATGGTTTTGGCTCAGACGGGATTTAAGGACTCGGGAGGATGGGTCTAACCAATGTTCAAAAAAATGGGGCCCGATGCACTAGGAGGCCCCGACGGAGATGGCCGGTAGTCCCCGAAAACGGCAGGAGGTCAGGACGGAGAAACAGGCCGTAGACGGGTAGTTTGCCCAGCAAACCACCACTGCAGTCTCTGAGGCGCTCAGGGACACGGGAGGTCCAGGTGCTGTTGTGGAGATCATCCTGCGATCCACCGCTACCTACACTAGACTGAGGTCCTCCCAGGCGCAGCAGGACGTCCGGTTGTTCTTTTCTAAATCCCGTATTCTATTTGATTTATATTTAAAATTTCACAACATGTATTTTTTATACTGTTCTCTACCACCAAAAATATATTTAAGGCCTCAAGAGTTTCATTTACAGAGATATTGAATAGTGAAGACTTGTACCATCAGCGCCTGTAGTCTACAGCGCCTAAGAATGTCTCGTGGAGAGGCGAAACACGTGTCGCAGCGACGACCAGGCCAGTCGTGGCAGCTAAGGGTGCAGCATGCAGTTTCTGTTCCAGATGGCAGACGATCGCAGCAGCCGAGGCAGATACTACCGGAGCAGCCATGGCAGCATCAGCATATTGTATCTACTAAGGATTGGTGCCGACCGGCGATAGGCCGCATGAACTAGCTAGTGGTAGAAGCACACAAAGCGGGTTAGATCAAGAAAAAATAACGCCTGAATCTATTAATAGTGAAGTTGTTTGTGACAATAGATTTTGACAAGAAAGTGAAAGATCTATAACAGTCTATAACAATATAAAAAGTATTTATAACAGTAAGTTCTAAGAGAAGTACTGTCACCGTATAAAAGAATACAGCAAGATAACAATTTAAATTGTAAATAAAAATAGTGTGTTGCTGCGGTAGCAAGGGGGTGGTTGTAGAACAAGCGATCATAAACTACGCTGACTGCTGAATAGTCAGACGGGCTGTATGCTTATTTGTCAGCTGACATTACACCGAACATGGTCCAGCTGATGTAAACAGTTACCGTAGCCTATTAACGCTTGTAACATATATCACTCGCGCGATGCCTCCTCTGCTGCTTACACAGCACCTCACTCACACTCAGGAACACAACAACCCTCTAGGGAGTTGCATTTGGCTGCAGTTTTCCGTGAGGTGGAAGTACTTCCCCAGGCGGGCTACTTTGATGCGCCCTACCTCTCTTAAGAGAGATACGTCAATGCTATCCTTAGATACAACAACATTACGTAACTAAAGCTCGTCTATCAGGCGACATTGAGTCGTTACATCTATTGCTTACACGAAACAATTGTTAGACGTAGTTAAAAGCTAAAACCCACAGGGACGGAAAAAGCGGGAATGCAGCGAGCAATCCGGCGCGATGCGATATTGTGTGACAGGTTTCAGACAAACATGAACGTTAGAAATAAATCCCGTCCCCCATCGCTGCCGCTTTCAAGATTTTCCAATCCCTTTGGGTTTTGACTTTTACAACATTCAAAAACGGAGTGTAGAAATTTTATTGCTTTATTGCGTATATTATGTATATTAGCATATTACGTTACGTACGTTTGAGATATCAAATGAAGGCTTTATACGCCTTTCATACTAATATATATATATATATATATACTAGCTACTCGACCCAGCTTCACAAATTCGCAAATCGTTACCAAACTTCACAGGATCACCTGCTGGGCTAAGCTAAAGATTCACTGAAAATTTCATCAAAATCTGCCTAGCCGTTTTTGAGTCCATAGAGGACATACAGACAAACGGTCATTTTTATATATATAGATAAGATATAGATAAGATATATATAAGATATATATATATATATAGATAAGGAAATTAAATTAAACAAATGTTCTGGAGTCCTTTGGGAAAATCTCGTCAGAGAGTTCATTCCACTATTATTTGTAATCTGAAGACACTTAATGAATTTAGGAGCCTTTTCTTTCCTAGTATCCGTCTTTAGCGGACCCTGCCAATCCTAATGTATTAGGAAACGTGATAACGCTAAGAAAAAGAACACTTACACTTGCTACCGTTTCCATCATCATCATCATCATTCATCTAAGCCATTTTCAATGGAATTTGTACGAAATGTTCTTTTTATTTCTACAAGTACATTAAAGTTGGTCGACTAATACTTGTTAACTTGTTAAGCCTATTTATCTGTGATAGTTATCCTTATACCATCGTTCTATGTACATATATATTACAGCCGTCAATTCACATATCCAAATACAACCTTTTACTTGATAGGGCGGGCCGATGCGGTCACTTCGCTTAACTCTAACAAAAAATATCACTTCAAAGCGTAATATTTCGCAAACGGATTTCTAAATTGAATTCACACACCTAATATTTTTGAAAGACCGAAACTAACCACGCCGCACTGTAGTATAGAGGAGAAAAAAATGAACGCCACTTTACGAGTAGTGGGATACCTAAAATAATTTTACCGCTTTGACGGTATGATTAATATATATACCAATGCCTCTCAGCTAAACCGTGGAGGGACAGACAAATAAACTTGCGAATATGACACAACTTTAAGGATTGTTTGTTGACTACAGAACCCTAAAAAAATCTTCACACACGTATTCAAGTGTCTAAATACACTTACACTTCAAGCATTGTTTCACAAAATTTTCCTTTTAGATAAAACCTTGCGGCGCCGAATGCCTTACTTCACAAATCCCCAAATACATGGGGATCTATGAGGCAAAATGGGGGAATAAGGGAAAACGTATGATAACAATCCAAAATTTGAAAGGCGTTACCACGACTCGGGAACTCATGCCTGCATAAGTAGGCTTTAGTAAAACGGCTTGGTTAGCTGTGAAAGTTATTTTACCTGTTTGCATATGGAGTTAAATTACAGGACACTTGTGTTTATACATATTTATATAAGCAAAACAAAATACATATTACTTATATTTATAGTATCTAATTAAGATACACTGAATTGCCAAAGATTCAAAGAAGTCCAGCGAGCCTGAACTAAGAATTGTAGGAACTGTGGCAACCTCCCGAATCAGGTAGATCTTAGGTACAATTTAAAAGGGTTTTGGTCACCTGCCGTTCACGTTCGTGATGCCGAAACCTAAAAAGATAAGAGTTTTAAGAGAGGTACGGCGCATCAAAGCAGCCCGTCTGGGGAAGTACCTCTACCTCACAGGAAACCGCAGCCAAATAATAACTCTCTAGAGGGTTGCTGTGTCCTGTGTGTGAGTGATGTCAACAGTAGCATCGCGCGAGGTATACTCAATGTATTGCAAGCGTTAATAGGCTACGGTACCTGGTTTATATCAGGTGGACCGCATGCTTGCATGACTCCAGATGTAGTATAAAAAAAAAGATAAATTAGTATTCTTCAACCAACTCACCGTTTCATTAGGTCAACATGTCTGCTTTAGTTAAACGATGCCGTCGTAATAAAAGAACCATAATTTGTACGCTAGTCACAACGATGAATGACGATTTTTTGGATAGTTTGGATACCAAAAGAGGGATGCCTGAGTTTTTTGGCAGTATTTTTATCAGTGCTCACCTAGTCATAAACTGCACGGTAGGGAAAAAAATTGTGACGATTCCAAACAAATGTAGCCATTTTTACGGAATAAAAAGAATTTGATTTTGACTTTGATTGATGATAAATGTAAGCGAAGAAAACCAAGACAATGTTTTTTTTTTCATACAAGCATACGGTCCGACAGTTACCGTAGCCAATTAACGCTTGTAACATATATCACTCGCGCGATGCCTCCTCTGCTGCTTACACAGCAACTCCTTAGGAGCTTACTCACACGCAGGAACACAACAACCCTCTAGGGAGTTGTTATTTGGCTGCGTTTTTCTGTGAGGTGGAGGTAATTCCCCAAGCGGGCTGCTTTGATGCACCTTACCTCTCTTAAAACATCCAGACCAAAACAAACAGACATGTTCATACACACAAATGTTTGTCCTGTGTGGGAATCGAACCCACGCGCGGTGGTGTCAAAGTCGTGTCTCGTCGGTGTTTGAAAGAGAATGTACTAGAACGAACGGAAGTATCGCGGTTGATGATGTTGTGTTTGATTACATTTTTTTTAAGCTATTGCATAGCTTTTATCGCGGGCTTTGAGCGCGGCGATCGAATCAAGAAATTCCGTAACGAAAATAAAAACTAACACCCCCCACTCCGCCTACCATGTAGCTCGGCCGAGCGTTCGCTTAACGTGTATGTATATGGTACGACAGTACGAAGCTCGCACGGATCGAGACGAGCTGCTCCGAAATCGGACGAATACGTAAGCAGCTGTTTGTGAGAAAGTATATAGGTGTATAAGGTATCTGTCATATCTTTATAATGCCACACTCACCGCATGTGCGCCCCGTAAGTATACATGTAGGTATATATGTATACATTGGTGTACCTATGTACAACAGTGAATAGCAGTTGCTGGTGAATAGCTATACGCGTAAAATTTGTGTATAAAGTGTTTTAAATATGAATAAACAAAGTGCATTTATTAATGAAGAAAGTGATGAAAAAATAATTATAATTGCATAAGTTGATAAAAAAAAATGCTATGCAATAGCTTTACCGCGGCAGTCCCCGAGTGCCACACGTTTTTTTTATATCACAAACAAGCGTACGGCCTGCCTGATGATAAGCAGTTACCGTAGCCTATGGACATTTGCAACACCAGGGGTGTCACTCTTACGTTGCCGATCCTTCAAAAATTTCCACACGCCTTCTTGAAGAACTCCATGCTGTAGTCTCTAGAAAAAACCTCGGCAGTGAGCTCACTCCACAGCTTTAGAGTTTTTCGGTAGAAAACTTCTCTGGAACCGCACAGTACGTGACCATTGCGGCTCCAATGTATGAGGATAAACTCCCTGCCGTCGGCAAGAGTTTCGATTGTAAAATGAAGCTGTTGGCATAATGTCGAACTATTCCTCAGAACACAACCCATGGTACAATCAGTAGAACATAAAAAGGGAGTCAAAACCTCTCCTTAAACTGAAGGGCTCAATGCCGTGTGTGAGTATAGGATCATCAACGCTGGTATCCAGGTGTCCCCAAAGGTACAATGCACAAGAACACAACAGGAATAGTTATTTGGCTGCGGTCTTTAAGGTGGAGGTACTTCCCCAGACGGACAATTAGAACTAAAGGTTCTGCCATGTCTCACCACAACAGAAAGATCTGAGGGAGACGGATCACGGCACGACCCCTCGCTGGGTCCTACCTCTCTACATTGTATAACTTGGATACGCTTTCAGTAGTACACCGTCGCTTTCTAGAAACAATTGAGTGCAGAGAAGTGTAAACTGAACGTTCAGAAAACTTCTAGGCTACCCACAAACGGATTAAGATAAAGCAACTGTAGTTCACTCAATGTGCTCTGAGATAAAGTGTAAACAGAGGGAACATAGACTTTCAAACTTACGAAATGGTACACTGAAGTCATGTCTCTTCTACATGCCTTAACATAAGGGGCAGCTCCTAGTCCGTTGAACACATAGGAGTATGCTTGAAACGCTTTTTGTTCAGTGAAGTAATGTACAAGCACTAGTTAGTCCAGGTTCACTCATTTACACAAACAACGTTGTGATGACAGAAACTCAACAATGACAGAATATGAAAACGTAACACAACTATAAAACTTAACAATAACAGCAACTTTAACAAAAATAAAGAATAAACAGCAAAAATAAACGGTAACACTCGCGTCAAACTCTATTTCAAAAACAACCAGTTGAGAATGCGTAAGCTTGCATTGCCAGAGGAACACCTAGCTCGTCAATTATATAACAATTTAATTTTTATAATAAATTTGTCGGCCATTTTGACCATGTTCCTTAAGAGATAGGAACGGTGTTCCTGAACATTCCTATTCTACTTTTTTATGCTGAATCCGAATTTGAAGTCAAAATTCGTATATTCGAAAAAAACGCACACACAGACAAACATATAGATTTCATATAGGAACGGTGTTCCTGAAAATTGCGGTTATAATTCGGGCAATTGAAAGAGTTGTTAATTCTTCAAACGTCGCGTGTGTTAACTGTTGACCTTCATCTGGAACTATTATAATGCGTGCAAGCTTTGATATTCTGTGTGTGGTCATTTCAGAACCCCTTTTCAAAGGAGGGGGAGTCCGTTCCGAGATCGATTCAGGTTTCTATCGCGATAAATGAATACATACCGGG
The DNA here is from genome assembly GCA_947507595.1 of Pyralis farinalis. Taxonomy (NCBI): domain Eukaryota; kingdom Metazoa; phylum Arthropoda; class Insecta; order Lepidoptera; family Pyralidae; genus Pyralis; species Pyralis farinalis. The sequence continues at coordinate 6,946,057 of OX382273.1, forward strand.
CGTTGTGTTGGTTGTTACACGACCGGGATTCTCCGCTCTAGTTTACTGTTTACATAAAACTATCCTGTCTTTTACTGCTCGTGAGTAATTCACGAGCGTATGAGCGTCCTTCCAGGGATCGAGAAAGCAGCGGTGCCAGATTGCGTAAATGTAGCAAATCTTATGTAGCCGCGTGCTTGAACAAGCCTTTGATGAGTCTTCTTTACATAGCGAGGAGAGCCTGTAATCTACCCGAGGGCGACCGATTAATGAATTTGTTCAGCGTTTCCTATGTTTAGCAAGCCTGCATAATATTTTAAACATGGCCATAGGTAGGTTTTGTACTTGTATGTGCTTAGTTTTGTATTCAGCGGCAGTTTCGAAGACAGAACCAGTCGTAGTAGAGCGCGCGGTGTTTGGCGTGTTTTTTTTTCATAGTGAGTCGCCGGTCAATATCGACACATAGGTAGGTCAATGAATCGGTGTAGCGTGCATACAATGCTGGGGAGAGGCAACTTCCTTGCGGTTCACCAGCTAGGATTTTTCAGGCGGTTGAAGATTCCTTCTCCACTGCACGGACGGACAGCGGAGTCTCAGTAATAGGGTTCCGTTTTACCCTTTGGGTACGGAACCCTAAAAATCGTTTTTTTTACGGAGAGTTGTTTTTTAGGGTTCTGTACCCAAAGGGTAAAACGGAACGCTATTACTGAGACTCCGCTGTCCGACCGACCGTCTGTCACCAGGCTGTATCTCATGAACCGTGATAGTTAGACAGTTGAAATTTTCACAGATATTTCTGTTGCCGCTATAACAACAAATACTAAAAACAGAATAAATAAATATTTAAGTGGGGCTCCCATACAACAGACATGGTTTTTTTGCCGTGTTTATAGATAATGGTACGGAACGCTTCATACGCGAGTCCGACTCGCACTTAGCCGGTTTTTTTATTTCATAACACCGCAACTAAAAATATACACTAAAGGGTTGATTTAAATCAATGCGAGTGAGAACGACAACTTTCGGAGGACTTGTTGACTTGGCAATGAGATTAGTAAAGCGCGAGTGATACTACTTGTATGGCGAGTTTCGATAAATTACAGCAACGGCTATACATCAATAAAGTTATCGATACAAAAGTGCGTAAAAATATCTAAAAACAATTTGCACATGCCTATTACTCTTACGAAGCTTTTTCTACAAGCTAAACAGATGCTTTGCCCACCTCTACCATTTAGATATCACTGTTTCTCCCGCACCCCAGCTTTTAAGGATTTATCTAAGCCGCCTTAAGCGGAGATACGTGTATCCAACTAAGTAAGACCCCCCCTCACCAATGCTAATATGTATACTATACACATTTATACGTCTTTTATACAATGTCGGTTGGCAAACCAGTAAACGCTATGCCTGATTTGCCTTGCAATAAAAGGAGTACCTATCATTTCGCACTTCCTCAGCTACTACAACAAACAAGAAAGTCGAATCATAATGGTACCTTTTTCACTATTTTGGTACGGAACCCTAAAAAGGGAAATAATAGAAAGCATTATTTACAGGATTGTACCTGAGTGGACCATATAAGTATAAATACTCGTAGCTTCATTGCTCCATTGACGTGATGGAGTAATTTGATGAATAATTGCGTCCAGGCGATATAGGTACTAGCACAATGTGTTTTGAATTATGTTGTTGTGCAGAAAATATAGACTTGAACCTAAGATGTTTTATAGTTATAGATACGACGTACACACTCTAGAATGGCAATACGAAAGTCAGGTAATTGCCCAACTCGCATTCAGTTGGCCACGCGCTCGCGTCGCGTCTATACGTACTTCGTCACAAAGCATAAAATGTCTTAAGATATATATTCATCTCTTTCTAACGTCAGGCATGATATCATTTGTCTCTTTGTTAAGCAAAGTGTCATAATAAATAACTGTACGTAGATATAGTACTACTTGCGCCATTTTAAAATACAATAATGTTGGTGTATAACGTGTCTACCTTTTGATACGTCGCTGACTTGAACGCTGTTTATATATTAAACATAAATAACTCAAAGCATGTGGCCCTTAACTGGCGTATCCAATACATTTGACCCGTTTTGTTTAGAATTATCAATTTTCGAGTTGTTTTGCTGATTGTCGATAAATGCAAACACAATCTCAGTCTCTCATCTCAGATCTCAGTCTACAGGACACGTGATGGGTTAAGAATGAATTAAAGACTCATCACATTCATTTACCATGTTGCATGCATTGCCATCTTAGGGGTGTAGAAAAATCATTGATACATTTCCATATCGAATAGTTAATACTCGTAGATTCCGGCATTACTTTGCGAAAGACAATTTAATATTTTTCTTTAATACTACGTCGATACGGCTCGCCTGAAGTAAAGCGGTTATCGTAACCTATGAACACTTGGAACACACTCAGTATTGTTCGCGCAATGCCACCTGTCCTGTTAACACACCTGCTACTGAGGAAATTACTGGTGAGCTCACTCACTCACAGGAACACAACAACCCTCCAGGTAGTGTCATTTGGTTGCAGTTTTCTATGAGATTTAGGTATATATAAGAGGAACCCTTCATTCATAGATAACAGAAACAACGGGAGATGTGACATACTACGTGAGTTTGCACCGGGACGGTTGTCGCCTAGTTTCACACTATCATAAAACACTCACACACTTAAATAAATAAAAGATGTCATTCTACGCACACAAGTACAACGACACACTTTTGTTAAGACGCTGTCATTGGACGTTTATTTAAACAACACCCAAGTAAGCACGCACTACTACAAACACTGATAAAGCGATTTTGCTGGGACACGCGGGTCGATATGACTTTGTCGATATTGACAACGTTATATCGATCTATGATCTATCAAGAAGTGTAATGTTTGTAATAAATATTTATGGGGTGTAAGTGGATCAATGTCAACTTAGAACCAAAGCCAACCCCACTATACTATATAACAATTCCCTGGAGGATGGTTGATTTCATGCGAGTTAGTGAGGTCACAAGAAGTTGAGTTGCTGGATTGGCAGCGAGGGTGACGATGAAAATATAGATGAAATAATAACTACAGTAAAGACTTATAACTTTTATCTAATACTAGCAGTCTATTGACACTTCGTATCGATAGTGAAGTCAAAGCGCACCCCTAACCGGCGGCAGAAACAAGCGGCCGTATCTCGAAACTGCACACACAGTGAACGAATAATATCACTCGCTTTACATTGCGTGATGGGAAACGAGCGGTGGCGACTGCGTAATGGTAGAAAAGCAATGTATGATTTAAGAATGAGATGTTGATTATTTAAAATTTGAATCGTGGTAAGGTTCGAGTAGAAATGGCGTCGGAGAATTTTTGAAATAAATTTTGTATTTATGCTTATAAAACGTAATATTATTTGTACTTACAGGTGATAAGTGATTCCATTTGATTTAAAGTTAACCACTGCACTTCTATTTTTGCAAATTGCAACAGCACAACTTGGCATTCTGCTAAAACAAGGAGCAACGTATCTCAATCGAACTTGATTGCAACTAACTAACTGTTCTTGGCAATGTTCTCGTTTTGAGCATATTGCGGCGACACCAACCACGCCCCCTTGTCACATCTCCCGTTGTTTCTGTTATCTATGCCTTCATTCCTCAATGGCCACATTTGCTTCGATAAATTAATGTACAAATAACTTGATGGAGTTAAAGTCTATCTTTTTAAGAGAGGTAGCGCGCATCAAAGCAGCCCGTCTGGGGAAGTACCTCCACCTCACAGAAAACCGCAGCCAAATTACAACTTCATAGAGGTTGTTGTGTTCCTGTGTGTGAGTGAGATCACCAGAAAGCTCCTAAGGAGTTGCTGTGTTAGCAGCAGAGGTTGCATCGTGCGAGTGATACTTAATGTATTGCAAGCGTTTATAGGCTACGGTAACCGCTTTACATTACGCCGAATGCTTGTATGCCTCCTGACGTTGTACTAAAAAAGGATAATTTTATCTAACCTACTATGTATGCTTCCGCGCACCACCACCATACGCTGTATATGTTAGTCGTTTAGAATAATTATAACAACTAACATACTAACTAAGCGCCAGAGGATGAGAGCCCTCAGAGGGAGGCTAAACACGTATTGCATCACAAATCAATAAACCACTTGACTGTGCATGAAGACACCCGGCGCTCCCAAAACGTTGTGTTTTTGCGCCTAAAATATCTCAGCCGATCGAGCCTACTGACCAATGGGAGAATATTTTAACCAATAAGCCGATAAATGCCTCGATGTTGATCCAGGAACTAACCAATAGGATCTGCGCCTTTTACTTTGCCCTCCGACCCGTAGGGAGAATTGAGTTACTACGTAATATCGGTCTCATTGACTCTCTATAGATTATTTCCTTCACATGTCACATATACTATAGCAGCTATGGCAGCAACATGTGGCTGGTGCATGCGAATCCTGTTCCAGATGACAAAATTGCAGAGACGATCGCAGCAGCAGAGGCAGAGGCAGAGACGACCAGAGCAGCCATGGTAGCGTCAGCATGCACCTAGCAACAATGGCAAAATTACGTCTGAATTTATTAACTATTTGATATGGAAATATTTCTATTTAACACACCATCGGACATCAACTCCTTTCACACAAGTCCTTTAGGGTAATGGGTTATTCAACTTTCGCCAGGAGTTCATCTAAGATTCCATTTTCGTCAAAATGTCCCTTAAAATTAGTTTTCTCAGAAACGAATTGAAAACCTTTGAATGGAATGGAGTAAATATTATATTATTTACTGCTAAAAAGTTCACCACTCTGTAAACACTGAAATAATATAGCAATATAAATGGATTTACTTTTGCAAATATTTTAAGTTCTTAGAAACACTAACAAAACTGTTAAATTGATAAGTTTATATCTCTTATCTATCTAGACTCCTCTACCACGACCAAACTGGTCGAGTTTTATGAGAAGGTGATGTTATAAGCCCTAGAAACCGGCGAGCGTGTATGAAATGTGCTATGAATATTAAAAAATCCAGCGAAGCGAAGGTTCTCGCTAAGGGACGCATTTTGTGGCGCTCGGTTCTCTCTACCTACGCTGCAATGGAGATCCAGTGCCAGATGGCGTGAAGATATAAATAAACAGATAAATTATGTCTATTTATGAACCGATAGCAGTAACTTAAGACTTACTTTTTTTATATACAACAACAGAAGGCATAGAATCATGCGGCACAACACGGTAAAACGGTTACCGTAGCCCGTGAACACATGCATACATTAAGTATATCTGCTGCCAATACAGCAACTTCTTAGGAACTTACTGGTGACCTCACTCATACGCATACAACAACCCTCCAAGGCGTTGTTATTTGGGGGTTTTCTGTGAAGGTACTTCCCCAGACTTTGCTACGATGCCCCCTACCTCTCTTACAAACACCCAGACCAAGACAAACAGACTTATTCATGCACACAAATGTTTGTTATTATGTGAATCTAACCCACGACCATTGGTGTAGCGTTACTAATCTAGACTTCTATTGACCTGAATGCCAACTATGAAACAGCTGTTTGTTTGCAATTGTTATGTATTTGACATAACTGCATCGAAACATTGCATTACGCCTGCGGAGGCTTGCAGATCTAAATACTATCGGTTAGTAGATTCAATGCAGTTATATCAACTGCACTACATGTATCCAAACTGCGCCTATGCAGTTTAAAATGGGTAGATAGAATAAGCTTTATTTACATAATAAAGGTTATAGAAAAATCTATCTACCTATAACTTCACACCAAATCAGACAGTATAAAAGATGTGTTATAAATGATAAATCATGCATATTACATACAACTAGGCGGCCATATTGCTCAAAGTCTTTTCAAGGGAATCTTATGGAAACGAATCGGTTTAAATGCAATGAACCTGATGCAACGCAACGAGGCTTTTTAATAATTACTAGGAAGATAAATCATACCATTCAAAAGTAGCTGTGGACATGATCGATAATCTTGATGCACCTGATTAATTAATATCAACCCATTCATGCATAGTTTCTATATACAAATACATAAATAAATACAATTGTATACGCATGGACATATGCATATACGATTTCTCTGTTATAATTCCGTCCAAATTATATTTGTTACCCGCCCCATGTAATGTGAACCTCCATAATTACGGATTACCAATTAGTACTTCAATCCACACGAGCAAAGCCGTGGGTACTCGCAGTTTATAAACGAAACCCTCCCTTTACCTGCCCTATAATAGGATAAAAAGAGTATTTCATATTGCAGCATTTTCTACTAATATGAAAACAAAGTCCGTTACAGTACCTGGCAATTAATTTGTACCTATTATACATATAATGAAAGTGGCACAGGGTCGAGTTTGTACACACAATGATACATCGTTTGTCGTTGTACCTTTTAAATTATTTTGTATACCTTGGTCTGTCACCGTTTATACATGGAATATATTTTGAAATAATATTACACCAGCATTATGAATAAGAAATAGCTTTACATTTTTTCTCTATTTGTAAAACTATGTATTTAATTTTGATGAAATTTTACATAGATATAACGAATACACATGAGCATTTTATTTTGCCTACATTTTTTACAAGAAATGTTTTGAGTTCATGCTAAGAACTTCACAAGAACGGAGTCGTGGGCAGCATTTATTAATAAACAAAAAATATCCCTACTAAAGAATTACCGCAACTTTGTATAAAACAAACAGCCTACAAACAATTATCTGGGGGTATTTAGCGTTCCAGTGACTGAACCAGCAGATTCTTGGTAGCTAAAGCTACGATATCACCAAGTAACTGCTGGTTCGGTCATAGGAAGAACAGGTAACCAATACTCCTTGAATTGCATTCATTTATAGGATATGATAATCGTTTTAGATCATTCACGCCGTATAACTACTTACCACCTTATTAAAATGTCCACAAATACCTACATATATTTCTTAACCTCGATATAGTGAAGCTTTAAATGTCATGTACTGTAATTTCTCTCCCCTAACGTCATCCCCACAAATATTATATACCCCTAATACTAATTGTTTGTCAGTGCTGTGTTTGTATTTTCGGATCAAAGACATGTCAGTCGTGCTTTCAGAGGTGGGCTTTATTATATTTTCCCCCTTTTGAATTTAAAAACTTTCAGAATTGCATTCGAATTGTTTTGTACGAGTATTTCAGTTATTTTTTTAATCTTTATAGTAAAGTTTGTTTTGACGTAGAAATTAAGTATATGAAATATAAATGCAATTTGAAATTGTAATTGAAAATAACTAGATTTTTTTATTAGAAAATTGTATTCTGTTACACATGTAATGTCTGGTGCATATCAATTATCTACAAAAATAAACCTGTCATTTTTCAAGGCATTTTGCTTTGCTTAAGTATCTAGAATACAAGTGGGAGTGAACGTACTCATGTATTATCAACTGTTTCTATTCGATTATTATCGAAGTTGCAAAACAAAGTTCAACCTTAAAATTACGAATTTTTCCCACGATTTTGAATTTGTTCCTAAAATAAAGGTTGACATTATTTATGTACACATTCACTTACCTTCGTATTTCGGGTAATTTAATCGCTACCCTGAAGATACATAAAAAGCAACGGAAACTACGTGTTGCGACAAGGTTACGACTTTTCTTAGATCGCGGTGGATTTACAAATGTAATGACAATATTATGCTGCCACAAGAAATTTCCTCTTTACCGCCCGGCAAGCCTACTTTGTACTTAGCACCTTAATTAGGCGTAAGACATGTGAATATATAAACCCAATGGAGCTCGTCGGAAAGTTAGAAACTAAGGGTGAGGCTATAATGCCAAGCGAGTCGACAAGAGTGACGTAAAACACGACCGACTAATCCGGAACGTTATATCATCAAAAGTTGTATTTTTTCCATTCACCTGTATCTCTCCATCTTCAAATTTTCGCCACTCATAACTTCCATAATTAAATAACATAACAAACAAATTGGTACGAGTAAATGAGGCTGTATTTTGGCAAAATAATATGGTAGCTACAAAATGTTGCCAAAATAGCGCATTCCATTATTTTTGACATCCCAAGTGTCAAAATGTTGATCTGCAGTTTTTAGCGACACGTTCATTTTTTGAAGTTATACTTCTATAACTTGCAAAAGGGTTGCGTTGAACGTTTAACGCTACCATGGAGGGGGAATAGAAAGAGACAGAGCGAGAGTGACTGCGTGGCACTCGAACACAAAAATACAGGTTGAAGCTGCTAAATGTTTCACGATATTACCGGTAGATGGCGCTATAGTTAAAAATGTGCAATAGGTTAAAACTGCTAAATGTTTCACGGTATTACCAGTAGATGGCGCTATAGTTAAAAATGTATAACATTTGTATTTTATATTTGACTTGTATGTAATACATTCCATAAACATCGCCGCTACTACTTGATAGACGATTTTTAATTTAAGTTATTACTGTTAAATATTTATTTAACGATGCCAGAGAACTTCTCACGCGCGTATATACTCGTAAGTACACGCACCAATTTTTTTTGTACAACGTTAGCAGGCTTAAAAGCGTACACCCCACCTAATTGTAAAGCAGTTACCGTAGCCTATTAACGCTTGTAATATATTAAGTATGATGATGATCAAACTATGTAAAAGAGGTTCAGCGACTTTTCACTGAAGCAGAATTCTATGTAGCGAAATTATGCGGCGCTTTTTAGTGAAAATCACGTTAAAAGCTGCCTTTTGCTTTCTGAGATTTCAGTCTTAGAGCTTTGTTCATTGCAGCACCCGTAACCATATGCAAGTTCTAGAAACTGGTACCCATTGTTATATAACTATATTGTACTATACTCTTGCATACATATTAATAGGGATTAGGGACACCGCAACGAATACGAAATTTGTATGCAGAGCGAAATGGAGGGTGATGTTGTATGACAATTAAAATGGGAAAGTTGAATCTATTTTCTTTTATAGTACATTGCGTGTCAAAAATACGGTCTGTTTGATGCAAAGCTAAGTACAATAAATTCCTCATTTAAGCCATTCCTCACAATTTTTTTTGTGGTTTTACATACTCATTGGAACTCACCAGGATATGAATATTCATTTGGTTTCCCTAAAGTGCACTTACTACTTCAGTTCTATGGCTTTGTATAAATCTATGCCATCAATATACGTAATTGTGACCACTAAAATGGACAATTGCACACTTGTAAAGTTAATAAATAAAACCACAACAAGACAAATAAATGCAAGACCGTATGCCCTTCGGATTGTATAGGTAAGTGAGATTAGGGAGCTTTTCATGGATTTCTTAAAACATTACGCCAATTCTAAACTTTAAAGCTTTTATCAGCTGTAATTATTTTCGCTGCTTCGCTTAACGAGTTTTTTATACAATTTCTATAGTTATTTAAGCGTAAGAACCACCTGATTAAAGCGGTTGCCGTAGCCTATGAAAGCTTGAATCTATCGTTATCCTGCTGCTGTTCTGTTCCTATAAGTGAGTGAGGTTACCGGCAAGGTCCTGACAACCTAACCACTGCCATAAAACTTCCCTCTCTAACTAAGCTCTCTTGAAGGTGCTGCGTCGAAAGAAGAGGAGGCAACGTACGAGTGATACGCTTGTCGTAAGTGACAGACGGACATCTATCACGCGAGGAACCTCTAATAAACGTTTAGTACTTACCTAGACCGCGCACTAACTTCATATTTGGACTCCTTATACTTCGTAACTTGAAATTGTATGTTGGAAATTGCAAATTCTGTGCACAATAGGTATTCTGTATGGTGCGCTACAGCGTGGTACCATTTCATATCTATATTATAAAGTGTAATTATTACCTATAACTTTACGCCAAATCCCTTACGGGGTAGGCAGAGAGAACCGACCGTAACCGTAATTATTAAAATTTGATTCTATAACAAACTTCCCAGCAATATAAGAGAATTGTCAATAAACAAATTTAAAACTACTTAATAGTAGCTTTAATAAGCCAAATTGTGTAGCAGGGCGTATTATAAAGTATCTGACTATATTAATGATAAAAATGCCTGGGAGTGAGTCGATCCAATTATAATGTAATTAATAAATTATGTAAATTTGTTTGGATACCAAAAGAGGGATGCCTGAGTTTTTTGGCAGTATTTTTATCAGTGCTCACCTAGTCATAAACTGCACGGTAGGGAAAAAAATATGACGATTCCAAACAAATGTAGCCATTTTTACGGAATAAAAGATTTTTGACTTTGACTTTGAAAATAAAGTAGAATATAATCTTTAACGTTTTCCTTAGAACCGAAACCCCCGGGGACGGGAATACCAGGAATGCATCAATGAACCGTGACTTTTTGTAACATTACATTAATAATAAATAAATATTGTCTGCAAATTACACAGCGCCCCAAAGTAAGCGAAGCTTGTGTTATGGGTACTAGACAACATCAATTGTCAACAACATACGTAAATATATATATTTTTTTTGTAAATACATACTTATTATACATAGAAAATAACCAGACCAAGACAAACAGACGTTTTCATACACACAAATGTTTGTACTGTGTGGGAATCGAACCCACGAGCGTTGGTGTCAAAGTAGCGTAACGGCGCGTTTCACCACTGCGCCACCGAGCTCGTCATTCATGTCATGTCATTCATGTTTATATGCAACGAATGTTAAAAAAAATCCCATCCTGGACCGCAGCTGCTTTTCCCGTCCCTGTGGCATTTAAAATACTTGTGTTTTATATCCTCCATGTCGATAAAAATTGGAAATACTTGCTGTACCTGAATCGAATGACCCCCTCACACTTAAACTTTTAAAGCTCACAAATTTTTAATAAGCTCAAACCGCATAATTAGCTAAATAAACCACTTGAGAATGCGTAAGTTTCCATTGCCAGAGGAACACTTGGCTCGTCAATTATATAACAATTTAATTATTTTTTTTATACTTTGTCGGCCATTTTGTCCATGTTCCTTAAGAAATATGATATTGGTTTTTAAGACATTCCTATACTACTTTTTTATGCTGAATCCGAATCTGAAGTCAAAATTCGAATATTCGAAAAGAGCGACAGACACACACAGACAACTGCACACACAGCCAAACGTATAGATTTCATATAGGAACGGTGTACCTGAAAAGCTAAATAAACAACTTTGTGGCGTATCGCTTGCAGACCGTATTGACAATGATGACGTTACAAACAAAGTTGGTCTGAAAAAGGGCGTTGGCGATAAAATAAGAAAGGGCAGAGCTCCGTTGGTGCAGGGCATGTAGAAAAAATGCAGGAGCAAAGAATTACGAAACAGATATACAATGCGAAGTAGAATGATGTAAGTAGAAGGTTTCCTATGCCTACCCCGCAATGGATTTGGCGTGAAGTTACAGATTGATGATTGAAAAAAGACCTAATGCATTATTGGCTAGGTACAGTTTCATATGCAAGGCGAGATCAAACATATAATCTTGATTTAAAATCAGATTTAAAGTCGCTGCAGTAGCGAAATTAAAATGAATATTGTTTTTTACAACTTTAATTCTTAGTTCTTAATTATATAGTTCTTAATTGGTTGGCGGAAGCACACAAAACAGGTTAGATCAAATTGCATGTAAATTGTTCTTACAGATCGCGCTGTTTTTTTTATTGCACCTGTATATTTTAACTCTTCCCACTCTCAGTAGATACAAATTTTGGGTTAACATCCTTAGCCATTTTGCATACAGGAGTCTTAACAAATAGATCACCATCAAAATGCTTCTGTAAGGATTCCATTCTTACCTTTAATCTTAAAAATTAGTCAACAAATATGCTGGCCTCGCTCTTTCAACAAGACCAAACAATCTTGTTTACTTGTTCCTAAAGTTAGCAGGTAGTTTTAACACAAGCATCTAGCGAATGCAATGAGATTTGCATTTCAGTGGCTAGTTATCGCAAGTTGGTATTTGTACTAACGTAGCATGTGACAGGAGCCTGCGCGAAGTGCCGTCTTCATTTAATTTATGAACAAACTTGCCTCCCAACTAGTCTAGGATATTCGAAGCTGACCAAAGTCGGATGCGAATTTTGAAGGACGAAACTTTGTTTTGTGAAATTATGATCATATTAGTTCTTGTAGTGTAACAAAGCCAACTAACACACTAGTGGAAATAACAACCGATTTTGTAACTTTTGGTTGTGAAATAGCAGGTTTATTACGTAATAAGATTTGTTTTTTTTTTATACTACGTCGGGAGGCGTACAAGCATACGGCCCCTGATGTAAAGAGGGTACCGTAGCCTATTAATGCTTGCGATATATTAAATATCACTCGCGCGATGCCTCCTCTGCTGCTTACACAGCAACTCCTTGGGAGCTTACTGGTGACCTCACTCACACGCAGGAACACAACAACCCTCTAGGGAGTTGTTATTTGACTGCGCTTTTCTGTGAAGTGGAGGTAGACGCTCCCCGCTCCCCAGACGGTCTGCTTTGATGCGCCCTACCTCTCTTAAAACATCCAGACCAAGACAAACAGACATGTTCATGCACACAAATGTTTGCCTTGTGTGGGAATCGAACGTTGATGTCAAAGTCGCGTCATTCACGACTGAGCCACCGAGCTCGTAATGTATGTATGTACAAAATAACAAGGGCTTGCACAAAAAAAATGAAATAGGTAATACAAAGGCGGGCTTATCCCTCAAAGGAATCTCTTAAAGCATTTAATTTTAAGTACGCGAGGGTGAAATAAAATAACAATAAAAAGAACAAATACAGTAATACAGTAAAAAGAACAAAACAAATTAAGATATTACACAATGCCGTTAATGTAATCGTTGTCGTTAAGGTAATGTCTGAAAAACAGTTATTATTGAGCTAGCAGTACGAAGTATTATCAAATAATGAATTTGAAGGATCCCAAGGAAGCTGACATTTTTATGTCCAATGGTAAAGAGTTCCAAAGTATAGCGACAAAATATGTGAAAGATTTGACATAGAAATGATGATTATAGTAGGGGGTTATAATAACATATTGGAACTTGTCTGTCTGATTCTATAGTTGCTGAGATAGGTCTGTAAAGCACGCTCTCTTGCGCACGCTGAACGCGTTAAGGAATAATGGGATGTGTTACATGGGAATAGGTATCTTTATACGTATTAGTGTTAGGACACAGTCCATCAACGTCAACGGATATGTCGTAGAATTCAATTACCTTAAGCTACCTCGAAGGTTTTCCCAAAAGACGACAGTATGAGGTTCTAAAAAAAGGCGTGCGAAAGTTAAACAGGGTCGCCTACGCAGGAGTATAGACACTGATGTTGCAAGTGTCCATAGACTATGCTAAATGCTTATCATCAAGCAGGTCGTGCACTTTATAAAAAAACTTTGACAGACAAGTCATATTTAGATTAGCCATATTTAGATACCTGTACCCTGGGCAATTACTAAGTTTAATCAGTGTCAACTACGATTGATAATAGCTTAAACATTGTGATTATCATCTGAACTATACTTAATTTCCAAACTTTGTGATTAGAATAAGTCTGTTTATTTGAAATTAATTATTGAATTAAGCGGAAAATTGGCGGAATTTTATCCCTACTTATATAGTATTAGTTCTAGGACTTTTACACCAAATCCCCAAAAGTAACTGACTAAATCAAGCATTAAAATACACGGATTAGTTCAAAAAAATTCCAATACCTGACCGAACTAGATTCGATTGGCATTTTTGTTATTTTTTGTGTAAAGAAACGGTTTTTTTAGGAAAAATATAAATTAGTCTAAATTGAATGGATAAAGGAAAGAATGATCAAATCAATCAATAACTCTTTGTAACAGATAATCACTGACACACACGTGCATACGAGCACACTAAAAGATCTGGCTAAATTTCGTTTTTGGAATTCTAATTTAGGTCTACACGTACGCACACGAGCTTTACTCACCCTGCTGCAAGAATACTGGTCTCCCTTCAACCAAAATGGATTTAGAGCATTATGCAGGTGAGTGCGTAGCTGAGTCTGTTTTCAAGCCGCCCGAAGATCACTTAGCTTAATGACTGTTATATAACAGCTGAGACTGACAGCTTGGGTATCCTCTGCGGAGAAGCTTGAGATTAAAAAGCAAGCTGCAGTCGACGTTGCCTAACCTGTGTATTCGATTAGAATGACATCATATCACATAAATATTTCCAATTATTAGAATTGCCGTTAATTAAGATCTTTTATAAATCACTTTTTTTCTTAAGATATAATAAAATAATTACTAATGAGTAAGAAATAATTACTATGTCATTGATATCTAAAATTTAACTATTAAATGAAATTAATATTAATTAATTTTAAGATTTTTTTACTTATCTATCTATCGTCAGTAAAATGTTTTAAACTCACAAAATAAAAATCCAAATGACAAAATAAATGAATTTGTTGTAAAAACAAGGAACAAATATACGAAATCCACGACGAGTGAATTCGAAATTATGACCAGTTTTACTGTATTCTTTCATTGTCATTGTATCTAACAGTGCTTTAACAAAATACTCAGGTTCCTTCTATTTTTGATTTTTTCACTTCATACAATATTAAGCAATTGAAAGTTTTATTGAAACATGGAACAAAATTGTAAAAACTTAAGTTTGGTAGTCCGGTGTCCAAAACACGAAAGTACCATATCAAATAGTTTACGAAATCCGTGTGTATAAGATGTATTAACCGTAATATCGACTGGTTATTATGGCGATAACTTAGTAAACCAGATGCTCCCGACATTCTGTTTGTTCAGAGCAGAACTGAGAGAGAATATATACACAAACGTAGATCTCAAATCCATTTCATAGAACAATAGAGCAACTTTTAATAATTCTTAACTACAATCTATTCCAATTACGTTCCATTAAAATATGTCGATTTATACAATAAACATTTTTTTTTATAGTAGTACCTAATAGTAATTTATACGTTAACTTACTCTATGGACTGGTTCTTGCGTAGTTTAAATTATTTAATTACAAAGAATTACTATAAATTGTTCTATTGCACTACAAACTAATCCATAGATCAATACAGCAAGTTACAGTTCCAATTACGTCCCATTAAAATATGTCGGTTTATACAATGAACAAATTTCCTATTTTTTTTATTGTAGTAGTAACTTTAATGTCCTCTATGACTTGCACTATGGACTGGTCCTTGATCATTTAAAATTATTTAATTACAAAGAATTCGTTTCAGTTACGTCCCATTAAAACTTTAAAATATGTAAATTATTAAAAAATATGTAAATGTTGATTGACAAACATATTTATTAACTTGTGTATCGTGAAAACTGCACAATACGTTCGTGTAGAGAGTCATTAAGGGACTTCGTAATTGTTAAGTGGAACTCGATGGCATCGTTACGTGTGTTAATCTAATCGAATACACAAGTTTATCAATATCACTCCAGTTAGCTCCAGGGAGCTTAATAACAAGCTGCAGAAATGAACAAACTTTTTTCTTACTTTTTTAAATAGAAATAAATGTTGTCGGACAAATTACACAGCGCCATCTAGCCCCAAAGTAAGCGAAGCTTGTGTTATGGGTACTAAACAACTGATAAACATACGTAAATACATTTTTTTTTTGTAAATACATACTTATTATATAATAAATATTATGTATAAAAATACCCAGACCAAGACAAACAGACATGTTCATGGACACAAATGTTTGTATTGTGTGGGAATCGAACCCACGAACGTTGGTGTCAAAGTAGCGTAACAGCGCGTTTCACCACTGCGCCACCGAGGTCGTCAATTTTCAATTTCAAAAGTACTATTAATCCTTAATCTTTATTTTTCAGGGGACCGCCTCACTCACCATATATGAATTTGCATTTTACATCTAACCCGTTCAGTATTTCCGTGAGTAAAAGTGCATTTACTCGAAACCACAACCAAAGCCTCGTTCATATTGCGCTGTTTCAACTCTAGCACTCGACGTCACCGAACGCCCCAAATGGCTTTTGTTTCAAATAAATTCCGACTCACCAGCCCAGTGTAGCAACACCGGTGTAAATTTCAACAATGCGAACTCAGATTAAATATTTCCCGGTAAAGCGACGTTGGGATTTACTAGTTTGCTGTAAGTTATTAATGAATTTTCTAA
Source organism: Pyralis farinalis (assembly GCA_947507595.1). NCBI lineage: Eukaryota > Metazoa > Arthropoda > Insecta > Lepidoptera > Pyralidae > Pyralis > Pyralis farinalis. The sequence goes on from OX382273.1 coordinate 6,962,219, forward strand.
AGAAGGTAAAATATGCAAGAGTATTAAATATAAATAGCTAATAAATATATAAGTACATAAATACACACATCAAAAGTGTCTAGGGATCAACATATATTTTTGCAATAACTTTTCTCCTGATTGATATTAATTAAAATTTTCTTTAAGGATTCATCAAATAAAGTGTTTTCGTTTGTCTACAGTAACGATAAACCAAGTCACCTTTGCATTAATAAAGAAATTTGCCATTTTCATAATAAAGGGATTTTTGACATTTGAACCACTAACATTAAAGTTCGAAAAAAAGACTGAAATAACAGTTTTCTTTAAAATTTTATTGGGTAACTTAAACAATTAATAATCCGTGTTTCTACCGCGAACACTAACAACACAAGAACATCGGTTTGGCATACTCAAAATGAGTTCATCCAAATCACGCTGTGGAATGGCCGCCCATGTTCGTTGCAACAACAAAAAAAGGTCTTTGGACACGTTACCGAAGCACTGGTACCGTGGCTGAGCGCCATGGAGGACGGTATCGCTGCACCACACGGAGACAAGACCGATACATTCAAATCACAACTCGAAGAGCTCCAACAATAACCGCCATGATGTTAGCCGTGACGCTTCATCACTCTTCAGGGAACTTAATTAGCGACCAAACAGTCAGAAACCGCTTGCATGAAGTGAACCTTCATTCCCGAAGACCGCTAAGGGTACCACCTATAGCAATGCACAATCGTAGGATTCGATATCAATGGGCTCTTGAACACAGAAATTGGGCAGAAGAACAATGGCGTTTCGTGTGCTTTTCTGATGAGTCTCGTTTTGGTATGAGACCGGATACAAGACGTATACGACACTGGAGAACCCCTGGACGCCAACAGCGATTAAAATCCTGCCAGGAAGTCCATCCTTATAGTGGTGGAACCATCATGGTATGGGCGGGTATTTGGATCGGCGGAAGAACTGAGTTGATTTGGATCAGAGGCAACCTCAACGCTCAAATTTATGCTGAGACGATTGTATCAGACGTCATCGTTCCTCTACAAGTGCAAATCGGTCCCTTATTTCAGTTAATGCATGATAATGCACGACCGCACACCGCAAGAGTTGTAAGACAGACTCTCGCCGCAGCTAACATCAATGTCATGCCCTGGCCTGCTCAGTCGCCAGACTTGAACCCGATTGAGCATGCATGGGATATGCTACAGAGAAGAGCTCTGCCGAATATGGAGGGTATCCAGTCGCAAGAAGACCTTTTTTTGTTGTTGCAACGAACATGGGCGGCCATTCCACAGCGTGATTTGGATGAACTCATTTTGAGTACGCCAAACCGATGTTCTTGTGTTGTTAGTGTTCGCGGTAGAAACACAGATTATTAATTGTTTAAGTTACCCAATAAAATTTTAAAGAAAACTGTTATTTCAGTCTTTTTTTCGAACTTTAATGTTAGTGGTTCAAATGTCAAAAATCCCTTTATTATGAAAATGGCAAATTTCTTTATTAATGCAAAGGTGACTTGATTTATCGTTACTGTAGACAAACGAAAACACTTTATTTGATGAATCCTTAAAGAAAATTTTAATTAATATCAATCAGGAGAAAAGTTATTGCAAAAATATATGTTGATCCCTAGACACTTTTGATGTGTGTAGCTACAATTGACTTTAGGAGCAAAGTAAGAAATAATCATGGAAAGATTGCCATGAACATCTGTTAAGAAAAACAATCCTAAGTAGTAATCACAAATGCTTTGAACAATTTTTTGGTAACGGATTTTTTTCTAACTTTACTCTCTCTTTTTTTACTCATGATAGTTCGATAACATCGCTGCACGTATCATTCTGAGCGACCACGCAGGTTAAGCAACCTAAATGTCTTTGTTCAATGTAGTCAACATCATTGACGCAGAATCTGAGAGCGTGCAGAAAAAGAACTAGAAGCATCATATGGCGCTCAATCCTTTCTGCCTACCCAGTAAGGGACTTTGCGTGAAGATATGGATAGATAGAGAGAACTAGAGAGATTAAATGAAACGTCACTTCCATCCTTTGATAAAATAAACGATACCGATCCAGAGTTTGACTGTATAGCAAATACAAGCTTTTATCCGTTAATTCCGATGCCGGGGCACAAATAGAATTGCCTCGCAATGATAGCAATTAAATAAATGTGTTCGAGCTAGTTACATCAGCTGAGTCGTGCTGAGCCCGCCGAATGGCCTATAAAATTCATGCTTTGTTCAGTACGTACTAAACGAAGCATCAAGGAAACTGCGGTGGGTATTGTTTGGCCTATGGTTTAGATACAAAAACTGTTCATCCTATAGGGGTCTGACAGTTTTTGATGCTACGCAATACCCAATCATACTCGATTTCACATACTTTCTATATTGTCAATCAATTTCTAATAATAAGATAAGAGCTATCACTAGTGTTGTATAATTACGCTTTATACTATTTATTAACAAATCCTAATGTTAAATAAACACTCAAGTGGGGTCTTGTTCCTCCCCCTTTTTGATCCTCCGAATCACGACAAGGACGCTGACCCTAAACTAAATTGAAAGAATAAGAGGATAATATCACTGAACTCTTGTTCAGCCGCATAGCATCCTCGTCGAACGATCACAAGATATTTAATAATTATCACACTAATGTCACGAAACTTAAAAAAAGTGATACCGCTTCCTGAACAGTAAAACTTAGGTCCGCCACGTACATCAAAATACGGACGAGTGGAGGACCACACTTCAGCGTGTGGTTACATCGTAATCGGCGACCCATGAACTACTACATAATTATTACAAATTAAAAATATGAACGAGGAAAATTCCGCTCGCCTCGAGCGCTCACACGTTCCCGCCCTGACGTTTGTATCAACATTTTCTTGCAATGAACCGACGTCAAAGATTACTATATATTTTAAATTGGACTAGTGGATTATATCAAATTTACATAAAAGAAATAACTATGTTTATGTGTAGGCGACAAGCAGTACAAGCTACAAGTCACTCCAACTAAAACACATTAAAAGTGTAAAATAAAGAACTTTACTTTTTACTTTACACGTTCTAAACGGAGCACAAGGTTTCAAGAGCGTAAGCAACGAATTTACTAAAGATAATTAGGTTACAAGTTTCTTACGTCTTTATCGCGCAACAAGATAGTTGCTAGCTTGCTAAAACTCTGATTGAAACAGTACCCATTGGCGCAAATTGCCCAACCTGGCCTTGCTGTTTTATTGCCCGATGCGCCAGCACGGCGGATCGGATAATTGTCTTCATCAGTATAAATATATTCATCAGTCTGTACATCTATGTCAGTCTATTCCTTTGTTAAGCCCCGGACTCAAATCCCATTTTCCGATTTTGATTATTCTTACAACAGTTGATTACTTTCAACCCCATATTTGTTTTAAGATATACGCGGTCCTTAATATCTAAGATATCAACCGCTTAGAACAGTGATAGCCCAGTGGACAAAGAACCGGTCTATTAATCGACAGGCCCCTGATTGGAATCCTAGTGAAAGCAACACACACATATCACATCAACCCTTACTCATCCCACTGCAGGGATACGAGCCTCCCTTCAACCGTAGGGCCTTAGAACATACTCCACCACGCTGCTCAAATGCGGATTTGCGGAGGCCAGTGTTTCAAGCCGCCCGAGGGCCACTGACTTAGCTTAACGACTGTCATCTATCGACGACAGCCGGGACCCGAAGGCTTAACGTGCCCTCTGACGAAGAAACTCGAGATTGATAAACTCCTCCATAAACAGGCTGCTGTCGACGCTGCTTAACTTGCGTGTTCGGTTATAATAACACGCGCAACGACGCCAACGAGCTCTCAAGTGGAAGCGTGTACCACTAAAATTCATGATCTCGGATTTATGAACATATTTTTAATTATCACTTGCTCGGCAGAAGGAAAACATCGTGAGGAAACCCGCGCGTCCCAGAAATTATATTTCGAAAACGTGTGACCTAACCAAGAAAAGATCTGGTTTTCCCTACGGGTCGTGGAGGTCTTGACGGCCGTCACTCACTGTAAAAATCAGTATCATCGCCAAATCCTTAGGTTTAGGTAGACGACCTCGCCAATCCTAATGGATTAGGAAACAGAATAACGCTAGGAACTCAAAAAAATATTAAATTAACTAACTAAAATTGCTTTTTTTCTATTTATTGATAATTTTTCAAAATTTTAACTTAAGATCCCTTAATTTAATTTTTTTACATGTTTATAATGAATGTTTTTGTTCGTTATTGGTATCCAGCGTATCCTTAATCTAACAAATGTAATTTTAGATCCAAATAGTGACTAAATATTTAGTTATGAGGTGCAAAAGTTCAATAAACTGGTGGAAAAAGAAACTTCTCTAAGTATTCCTCCTTCCAACGGTATGCTACATGTAACTAACTAACTGGTAGTTCTCGAAACTTGTCAAATATTGATAATTTAGGGGAGAAAGGTAAAATACAAAAATAAAATTAATATCTTTACAAATTTTGTTCAAATACAGCACAAAATATTTAATTGTTTTTCTCAAATTAAGTTAAAATTGAGTCATAAGACTCAAACTTTTTCCGCCAATTATTGAACTTTGGCACCTCATAACTAATTATTTAGTCACTATTTGGATCTAAAATTACATTTGTTCGAATGAGAATACACTAGACACCAATAACAAACAAAAACATTCATCAGAAACGTGTAAAAACAAAATAAGGGATCATGAGTTAAAATTTCGGAAAATTAACAATAAATAGAAAAATAGCGATTAAAAAAAATGAGGACGCTTAGAGTCTTAATGTTCAATATGTATTTTCTAAATGGGTCTACCTTCATGCTACATGAGTTTAGCTAATCCTCTACAAAACACCCGGTATATTACCGGCAATCTGTATAACCCGGTATCGTATGGAATAATATCTAGGCATTGTACGCAATGCCGAATAAACGTTGTAATCTATGTAATAGATAAGAGTGTAGAAGGGAAAAAGTGCGGGGCGGGATAATAACCGTGATGGAAGTTGTTAGTTTGTTATTATTGAGTTCTAACAAAGGAAGTCCTTGTTAATTTTGGTGATTTTTCAAGAGTGGAGGCATTGGTGAGTGCGTATCCCTTTCGGAGATCATAAAAGGATAAGGAGTGAAAAATTGCAAGAGTGTAAGGAAAGTGTAAGGAGAACATATATGCATCTGGTAAGCGAAAGACTTGCAAGGGGTTCGTCGCCATCCAAAATGGATAAGATAAAGTCTAAAGTATAATTCCTGCTAACAGTTTCGAATTAACAGATTCGAGTCTTGGTTCAGACAAGTGCTGCTGTTACTGCAGGGTAATCTCTAGCATGCGTCGCCGGAAACTCCATTCGTATCGTGCTGGTCTACACAAACACAAAAATATATAATTAATAAAAGAAAATAAAAAGTATAACCCGGCATTTGTGTGGGCGACCACACGTAGTGGAGGAGTAGTGAAGTAGACGCAAAATTCAAAAGAGTGAATGGCATATCTCAAAAGGACTTTTAATGCTGATTTATGTGCTGTCTTCACCAGTACATTTATTGTAGAACTAATTTAGGCCTGCATCTTCCCACTGCAGTTAAGATATTATATGTCGTCGTCGCTGTCATGTCTTCTTTTGTCACCTCTGCCCAAGCCGTTGTAGTCGTCTCTGTAATTGTCTACCATCTGGAGCAGACAATACATGCAACCGCCATCGCTACTGTGGTCATCCCCCTTCTACATCAGCATTTGCTTTAACTAGTTCAGTAACTTTTACTCATTAATGTGATTATCTGTCTTCAAGCCAGGTATGTTGCGAGGTACACAGAGATAATCAAGCGCCATAAGACACGGTCCTTACACACATCGCTCGTTTATTTAACATTCATAGCTCTTTTCATTTACGCTTGTTAGGTTAGATTTCCTAGCATCACTTTTTGATAAATTCGACAAATTGATCGTGGTAGACGAGTCTTGGCCTTCCTCAACTCCAACACCCTTTCAGTTTCGCATTGTAGTCTGTTTTCGTCATTCTTTCTACGTGCCCAAAATAACTGAGCGTGCCTTTTCTTAGCTTTAAGCTCGACTTCGACATTATCTTTCAAACTAACTCTCTTTCATACACCATCATTCCGAATGCAGCCAGCAAGCGTTACGCCACAACTTTTGCGCAATGCTCGCATTTTGACCGTGTTTATTCTACATTCATGTTCTTTCTACCATGTCCAACGTTCACTTCCAAAAGTTAGCGTTGGATTAGCGCCGACTATCTATCTATAACTTCACGCCAAATCTCTTGCAGAGTAGACAGAGAGAACCACGTGACTCGATCCTTACATATCTCACTCGCTTCTTTAACATGCATTGCTCTTCTCATGCACGCTCGCCGGTTTCTAGGGCTCCTGACATCACCTTCTGATAGAACACGACCAATTTGGTTATGGTAGGTAAGTCTTGGCCTTCCCCGGCTCCTACATCCTTCCACTTTTGCATTGTATATCTGCTTCGTAATTCTTTCATCTTGCATTCTTTCTACATGTCCGAACCATCGGAGCATGCCTCTTCTTATTTTAACACCGACGCTCTCTTTCAGACCAACTCTGTTTCTAACATCATCATTGCGAATACGGTCAAAAGCGTTTCGCCACAAATTTTGCGCAACACTCTCATTTCGACTGCATTTATCCTGGATTCTTCTCTTTCAAATACCATTATCTTTGCTTTCTTCGCATTCAGTAGTAAGCCTTTCTCCATACATTCGTCTTTCATCGTTGTGCATACATCGTCTGCATACAGCAGACAGTTCACCACTAGGTCACCCATGCGCAATCCCACATTCGTTGACCTTATTCTCTGCAGACAACTATCGAAATACAGGATAAACAGCCTAGCAGATAGCATGCAACCCTGTTTGACACCAATTCCGACATCAAACCAGGGTGACATGCCACCATCTATCCGCACACATGCTGAGCAATTCTTGTAAGTGGACTGCACAGCACGGAGCAGTGAACCGTCAATCCCATATCTCGGCAATATGTCCCACAGTTCCTTTCGCACAACCCTATCAAAGGCTTTCTCAAGATCCACAAAATCGCAGAAAACCTTCTGGTCTATGGCCAGATGCTTCTCTACGATATTGCGGAGCGAGAAAACTTGATCCGTACATCCCCTTCCATTTCGCAAACCTCCTTGTGCGTCCCACAGCATTTTATCGGATTTCACCCTCATTCTCCTTTCAATCACCTTTCCATATACTTTTGCTGCTAAGCTGATCAAACTGATGGCCCTATAGCTGGCGCAGTCCATGCGTGATCCCTTACCTTTATACAAGGGCACGATGACTGCGCGTCTCCAGTCCATTGGGACCCTTCCAGTTCTCCAGCATAGGTTGCATAAGTACCAGAAGGCGTCCCGGACGTAAGTGCCACCTAATTTGATCATCTCAGCTGTGATCAGATCAATTCCCGCTGATTTTCCATTTTTCAAGCTTCGTATCGACCATTCGATCTCATCCATAGTTATGCCTTCGTCGGACGCCGTCAACGTGGAGTAAGCATCCGACTCACTCTCATTGTCAGCGTCCGAGGCATACTCATACATTTCTTCAAAATATTCACTCCACCGTTCTAACACTTCCTGAGTGTTCGCAAGAATGTAACCATCTTTAGACTTTATCTTATCCATTCTGGATGCCGACGAACCACTCCGAGACTTCTTTACCTCTCTCCAAAAGACTTTGGTATTTGCCTCGAAGTTTTTCGTCAGCCTCTCTTCCTCATTCATAGTTTGTCTTTCACGCTTCTCTTTCACTAAAGCCTTGGTTTCATTCTTGCATAGACGGTACATTTCTTTCTTCTTTTCTCTCATATTTTCATTTAAGGGCAAAGATGATACGTAATCCAGCCACGCTTTCCTCTTTCTTACTACGGAGGATTCAACCTCGTCATCCCACCAGGCATCTCCTTTCGCTGTTTTACGTCTCTTTGCGCATCCACAAGCTTCTTTTGCACTATCCACCATACTTTCTTTCAAAACTTTCCAACAATCATCCACATCTGAGTCGGAGAGGCTTGCATTTGCAAGTCTCTCACTTACTAGATGCACATACATTCTCCTTATACTTTCATCTTGCAATTTTTCGCTCATTATCCTTTCATGATCTCCGAAAGGGATACGCACTCGCCAGTGCCTCCACTTCCTAAAAAGGCCCACAAACCGGCTTACCACCAGGTAGTGGTCCGTCTTAAGAGTGAGGCCTCTAAAGGCTCTTGTATCCATTATAACATTTCGGAGACGTCTATCTATTAAAATCAAATCTATCATACTTTTTTGGTCATTCCTTCTCCATGTATACGTGTGAATATCCTTATGATGAAATAAAGTATTCGACACGAGGAGCTTTCGTTCCATACATAAATCTAGTATTGACTTACCTGCTTCGTTCACTCTCTTATCTCCATACGGACCAAGAACAGCTTCATAGCTGTATCGCTTGGTCCCAACCCATCCATTCAAATCTCCACACATAATCACTCTTTCATTCCCTTCAGCTAAGTCCAGAACATCCCTCACAGACTCCCAAAACTTCTTCAGTTCTTGAGCACACGCTGAGCTTACGGGAGCGTATGCTGCAACCAGAAATACTCGCGTGATGCCCAGTTTAATACGAACCAAGAGAAGTCTAGGCCCTACCAAACTGTAATCTCTTACACCAGTGGCTAAGCGAGAGGAGAGTACGACACCTACACCAGCACTGGCATGATCGTCCCGGTCTACCCCAGACCAGGGCCATCATCCCACCGGGCAGATCATCGGTGTCGCTCCCCTTGCGCTTAGTCTCTGTCACACATAAAGCATCCAAACGTCTATCATTCATTACGTCTATCAATTCATTCGTCTTATCATTCAATCCACCTCTCACATTCCACGTGCCTATGCGGCACTCGGCTCCCCTCGTCCCGCCGGAATTGACGCTGCGTGGTGGGTGGCGGCCCCCACCGCCGCATGCAGCTATATTCGGACCGTCGGGGGCGGATCGGTGCCCGTCGCCTACGGGGGACGCCCTAATCCGCACATCGTTGCGCTTTTGGTCCAGAATTGCAATCGACTGATTGGCAGGGGTCGCGAACGAGCACGCTTCTGGCACATGAGCGCCGACTAAACTTACAAATAATTCAAAAGCGAAATCGCAAACACATTTCCGACATAAGAAGCAACTTCACGAATTATCCTTTGACCTTAGAATTCTATTCAGCAAAAACATAAGTCGGAAAGCATAGCGCTTACGTAAACGAGAAACCGTAGAAAAAAACCTTGTTTTGTCCAAAATCTGGCGACGTTCCTAATCCCATATTCTTCTTGTCTATTTTGTTTGGCTCGAATCGAATATCCGATTTACTACTCTATACGATTCTATCGACAATGGACAGTTGGCTTTCGTTTTATTTACTTGTGTCCTGACATACTAGATGTACTCTTTAGGCGATCTTTAAAATTGTTGCTAAATAAAATGCCATTCTGAACATATTTGGCCAAAACTCAATTTCTCTCAAGAAATTGAGTTTTTAGTGAGTGTTCATTTTATTTTTGTTATTAGGGACGTGTTTTTTTTAATGGTAGGAATATTTTAAGTTTATGCAATTTGATCTAACCTGCTTTGCGTGCTTCCGCCACCAATTAGTTCATGCGGCCTAGCGCCGGCCGGCACCCACCCACTACTGTTAGTACTTGGTACATGCCGACGCTGCCATGGCTGCTCCGGTAGTCTCTGCCTCGGCTGCTGCGGTCGTCCGTCATCTGGAACAGAATCCGCATGCCCCCACCACCACCGTCGCTGCCACGACTGGCCTGGTCGTCGCTGCGACACGTGTTTCGCCTCTCCACGAGGCATCATCAGGCGTTGTAGACGTTAATCGTAAGAATAACATGCTACAAGTGACAAATCCATCGCAGTGCCGTCCCTTATATTGAATTGAGGGTGGGGGTGGATGGTGTGAGCGAAAAGATATTTAATAGTGGGGAATGGTTTACGTCAGTCTGTTTGTTCATGAGAGTAATTTTAGAATTTTTATGTTTATTAATTTCTAATTGTTCCCTAATATTTAGTTTTAAACCTTTGTCTATGGTGTGTAAAATTTGATATGTATTAGTGGGGGATAAGTTATGTCCTTTGTCTATAAGATGCTCGGCGAAGTGTGACCTTTCTGGGCGATTGTTTTTATACGCCGATACGTGTTCGTGAAATCGTGTTATAAAGTTACGACCAGTTTGCCCGATATAAACGTGTTCACATTCATCGCAGAACAGCTTATAGACGCCGGATTTTTTATTGGGCGGGATTTTATCTTTAGTGTTACAAAGTGACCTGAGTGAATTATGGGATTTGAGAGCAACATGTATGTTATTTTTTCTAAATATGTGAACTATTTTGTCAGTGATTTTACCCAGGTATGACAAACTCGCAGTGTATTTATTTGTCGAAATATATGGAACCGCGTACAATAGTCTGTTAACGATACTACTCGTCTTTTTACGCAATAATTTATCGATGGTAGATTTAGAATAACCGTTTGACTTCGCGATCTGATATATTACATCAAGTTCTTTGTTGTAATTATCCTTACTTAATGGAACGCTCGTCAAACGGTGTATCATAGTTTTATACGCTGCGAGCTTGTGTTGCCAAGGATGGCTGGATGACGCGGGAATCGTGGTATCGGTATGAGTTGGTTTACGATATATCGAAAATTGATGGAGGGATTGATTTTTAGTTATGGTTAAATCTAAAAAGTGAAGTGAACTATTTTGTTCTATTTCTAAAGTGAATTTAATTTTAGGGTGGATTTTATTTAATTTGGAAACAAAGAGATCTAATTGACGATTGGTACCTGTCCAGCATATGAGAATATCGTCGACATATCTATAGTAATAGAATATGTGTGGTTTACCGATTATGTGTTCGCGTTCGTAATTATCCATAAATAAGTCAGCCATCAATGGACTAAGAGGGGACCCCATTGCTAACCCTTCTTTTTGAAAACAGTATTTATTATCAAACTGAAAATAATTTTGAGACATGCAAAGTCTTGTCAGTCGTAATATGTCATCTGTCTCGCCAGGATGAATGAATTTACTTTCTAAAGAGGACTTGAGGATTTTTAGACAATCCTCGTAAGGTACGTTAGTAAATAAACTTTCAACATCGAGTGAAATTAATTTGGAAGAAGGGGGTAGTGTTAAGTTTTTTATACTATCAATTAAATGTAAACTATTTTTAAGACTGTGTTTTGGCTCAAAAGATATCTTTTCACGGATATGTACATTAAGAAATTTTGCCAACTTATAGGTGGGAGCTCCAATGTACGACACAACTGGCCTTATTGGAATATTGATTTTATGTAATTTTGGTAAACCATAAAGCATAGGAGAATGGGGATTCATGGGAATAATTTTGAATTTTGAATATGAATTATCCGGAAAGATATATTTCGAGCCGTTAACAGTTAACTTTAATTGGGCCAAATATTTGTTGGTGGGATCTTGACTTACCGTCAAAAAGCTGTCTGTCTGTAAAACGTCACTGACTTTGGAGTTATACTCATTACGGTCCATGATGACTAACGTATTTCCTTTATCCGCTTTAGATAAAACAATATTATCGGTTAAAATTCTCTGCCTGACAGATACCAACGTCTTGGCCTCACTATTAACGGTATTTTGATTTGGAAAACATTTAAGTTGTTGGGCTATGGAGTGCTTTAAGAAATTATCTTTTTTATTTCTAATAACCGCGACCTCCGCGTCAACCGCCTTCCAAACCTTCCAAACCCTTTTCCAAAAGTGTGATTTCCTGGTTAGTAAACTGTGTATTTGATAAATTTTTTACGCGGGGGTAGAAGGTGTGACATGCAGAATTAGTGTAATTTGAGGTTAAATCACTTTGTAACACAAGAGATGGGCGTTGTTGTGAAATGAGTCTGTCAAGTTTGTCTGTTTGAGAGGTGTACTTTTTGTGTATAAAATTAGACGCGAGTTCTCGGGCTTTTTGATCTACTAAATCGAATTCTACGGGATGTAATTTGTGGGCGAGTTCGGTATGTAATATTTTTAAATGTGACTTGAGGTTGTCCCTAACGGCAAACCAACGACGCGATTCCTCATTTAGCCAGATGAATTGGGCTTTTTTGATGGCTTTTTTAGCCGCTATTGAACGTGAATGTGATGTTATAGAAATATAGTTGGGAATCACGTGGTTGTGTTTGCACTGTTGGTTGAACCAGAGATTTTGAACGGCCCAATAAAAAATCCGGCGTCTATAAGCTGTTCTGCGATGAATGTGAACACGTTTATATCGGGCAAACTGGTCGTAACTTTATAACACGATTTCACGAACACGTATCGGCGTATAAAAACAATCGCCCAGAAAGGTCACACTTCGCCGAGCATATTATAGACAAAGGACATAACTTATCCCCCACTAATACATATCAAATTTTACACACCATAGACAAAGGTTTAAAACTAAATATTAGGGAACAATTAGAAATTAATAAACATAAAAATTCTAAAATTACTCTCATGAACAAACAGACTGACGTAAACCATTCCCCACTATTAAATATCTTTTCGCTCACACCATCCACCCCCACCCTCAATTCAATATAAGGGACGGCACTGCGATGGATTTGTCACTTGTAGCATGTTATTCTTACGATTAACGTCTACAACTCCTGATGATGCCTCGTGGAGAGGCGAAACACGTGTCGCAGCGACGACCAGGCCAGTCGTGGCAGCGACGGTGGTGGTGGGGGCATGCGGATTCTGTTCCAGATGACGGACGACCGCAGCAGCCGAGGCAGAGACTACCGGAGCAGCCATGGCAGCGTCGGCATGTACCAAGTACTAACAGTAGTGGGTGGGTGCCGGCCGGCGCTAGGCCGCATGAACTAATTGGTGGCGGAAGCACGCAAAGCAGGTTAGATCAAATTGCATATAGATTTGACTTTCGCAAAGTAACGCCTGAATCTATTAACTATATTTTAAGTTTTTATTTAATATCACATATATATGAACAAAGATTATAATACATTGAAAAACGAGGTCATATGTTTAATTAAATAAAATCAGATCGGTCTTCAAAACATAACATGCAAAGTACAAACATATGTATTACAAGACTTTTGTATACTATCTAAATATTAATTAAGTTGATAAAGTACAATGGTAATGTGTATTTGACTCATTTTTATTAAATAGGTAATTAAAATACCTTGAGAAATACCTTGAATGCTAACTTCTATGATGTCAAGACTTTGTCGAAACAAGTAGAGCACATGAAAGCTGTACGAGTCCTTTCACCTCACACTCACTTAACAACGACAACAACTCCCTGTTGTGTGTATGCGAGTGAGTGTGGTTGCCAGTAACCGCCTGAAGAGTTGCTGTGTTCGCACCTACCGCGATTTTTTATATAACGTCGGAAGGCATACACGCATACGGCCCACCTGATGTCAATCGGTTACCGTAGCCTATAAACGCTCGTAATACATTAAGTATCACTCGTACGATGCCTCTTCTGCTGCTAACAATTCAATAGGAACTTACTAATGACCTCACTCTCACGCAGGAACACACTAACCCTCTAGGGAGCTGTTACTTGGCTGCGGTTTCCTGTGAGGTGTAGGTACGGTCCCAGATGGGTTGCTTTGATGCGCCCTACCTCTCTTAAAAACATCCAGACTAAGACAAACTGACATTTTCACGCATACAAATGTTTGTCCTGTATGGGAATCGAACCCACGAACGTTGGTGTCAAAGTCGCGTCATTCACGACTGAAGTGTTTATCGGCGATAATCGCTTTACGTAACGTGGTCCACAAACTTGTAATCCTCCCGACAGCATAAAAAAAATATTTATGTGAAGCCAATCGCTATAATTTTCGAAGACTATTAAAAATACACCAGATTTAATAGAACAAATTGTACCACATATACAATTTTAGTGACAAATCCAACATACTGTGCAATAAAATGTTTATTTAAGTCAGTAGATTTGCCCCAAATTAAAAACTTATATTTGAAACACCCAAGCAAATCTCATTAGAACAGACATTTGTCTTGCGTCTCTCTTTATAGGACTAAGCTGTCCCCTCAGTAAGCGCTGGAATTCTTTTGTTTGGCCAATGAGTGCAATTTAGTCTAACGTCTGTTGGGCGTCCGTAGTCTATAGTCTCTCCTATAATGCTCTTTTACTGGAACTTTACAATGCATTCTTAGTGAACAAAATCTTCAGTTTTTCGCTTGCAATTGAATTTGTTTCAGTTAATATATCTTTACTGTGGACTTTAAAAGTTTTTTTACGGGTGATAATTAACTTTATAAATGTTTTTTTTTTTAACATACTTGGATACATTGCCGTGATAGCCAATTGGATAAAGAATCAGCTTTTAAACGACAGCTCTTGAATGCTGGTACAGGCATGTAGCACTAAATTCGTGTTTTCGGATGTTGTTATTATCACTTAATCGATGGTATCCTTTACCATCATCAAACATCGTGAGGAAACAGGCACGTCCAAGTAATTATATTTCGAAAGTCATGTGACATAGGAAAGCCTAACCTAAGAAAGGTCTGGAGTCTGTGGAGGTCTGATGTTTTACCTGTGTCGAGTTTCTCCGTGCCTCGGAGGGCACGTTAGGCCGTCGGTCCCGGCTGTTGTCGATAGAAGACAATCTTTAAGCCAAGTCAGTCTTCGGGCGGCTTGAAAACACTGGCCTTCGCCAATGCGCATTTGAGCAGCGTGGTGCAGTATGCTCTAAACCCCTTCGGTTGAAGGGAGACCCGTATCCTTGTAGTGGGATGAGTAAGGGTTGATGTGATCTGATCTGACTTAGTATAATTATATTAGTTATCGTGTATTTTACTGCAATAGCATAACAACAGCCCAAGTTCATCGTCATTCATTAAAAGCACAAAAGTCACTTGCAGTGAACTTCCCTGCCGAGGTTTTCCTACAGCATGTAGGTCTCCGGTTCCTCATAAAGGGTGCGAAAAGATGTTCACATGGTCTCCATAAGCTACATACAGTAAGTGCTTATCCATAGCCATAAGCTAGTTTGCCAACTTAATGATATAAAACGACGAGCTCGGTAACGGAGTGGACTGTGCATGAAGGCACCCGACGCTCACAAAACATTGTGTTTTTGCGCCTAAAATATCTCAGCGGATCGAGCCTACTGACCAATGGGAGAATATTTTAACCAATAAGCCGATACGTGCCGTGATGTTGATCCGCGAACTAACCAATAAGATCTGCGCCTTTTACTTTGCCCTCCGACCAGTAGAGGTGAATTGAGTTACTACGTAATATCGGTCTCAAAGGCTCTCTATAGGATATCTCCTTCGTGTTTACCATAAATTGAAGTCAATTCAAAAAGCACATTAAAAATACTCTCTGTAGAAGGGCTTATTATAGAATTGATGAATATATAACTGACAAAGAAGTCTGGAAATAATTCAGCACATACTAATAACTGTCCTTAATAATCTTTAATTTTACCATTTGATATTATTCTTGTACTAATATACTCGTACTTATGTAAATATTTTTTTTTTTTTCTACGAGTAATTGACAATTTTGAAAGATATTGGCAAGTTTATTTCGACATTTCTTCTTCGCCAATGGTCATTTCCGAAATGCTAATAGATTAAAAAAAGAAAAAAAGTAAAGTAAGAGAATTTAATGAGATAAAACAAGATTATATTTCAAAAAATGTACGACGTGTCTAAACGTGCCCGCGAGGGACCAATGGCAAATAAAGAATTTTTATCTTTTAAAATTTGGGTCTACACGCCTTCTTTCAGGCACTTTTATTGTTTTCAATACCTACTGCGTAGTAATAATATAGTCTAACTTAAAATATGCTGAAGGTGACATTAGGAGCCCTAGACACAGGTGAGCGTACATGAGAAAAGTTATTAATGTTAAAAATGCGAGGGAAGTGTGTAAGGACGGACTCATGTGACGCCCGGTTCTCTCTGACTGTACCGCAAGGATTTGGCTTTCGCGAAAGGAATAAAGTAAAATAAGAGAATTACATAAGATATAATAAATTATATTTCATAAAATGTAAGACGTGTCTAAGTGCCCGCGAGGGCCCAATGGCAAGTAAAGAATTTTTATCTTTATCTTATCTTTAATTCATGATACCTACATTGGACCCATAGAACGGTAGGAGCTTCACAACAAAAACAGAATTTTCTTACTCTGTTCACATTGGACGAACATATTTCATAATAAACAATGAACACGCGCGACACGAAAACCTATTCCTCTAGTTTGAAGTTGGTTAAAATTTACGATATATTTGGTTGCTAATAAAATAAATAAGTAATACCTATTGTTTATCTTAACTTTGTGTGTAAATCTTTTGAAATTCTAAGTAATATTGGATTTAATTCAATTTAGAAACTTCTATTCAAATATATATTCGAGTCGAGACAAAGGGAAAATAGTCAAATCTAACTTCAATGAAATTTATCTACGACATTCAGCATCAACGAAAAGCTTAGATAGATTTATGGCTCACTCAAGACTATAAAAATCTAGACACGATAAATCTGCATTATATAATAAATTGGTATAAACTACAAAGGACAGAGAACAAATGCTAGTTTTTTTTTAATTCTAAATATGGATACTTCATAAATGAGCAGTGGTAGGCCAGTGGATAAAGAACCAGCTTATTAACCGGCGATCGCTGGTTCCAATCCTGGCGTAGTCATATACCACTAGGTATGTGTTTCCAGATTTATGTACATATTTGTAATAACCATTGCTCAGCGATAAAGGAAAGCATCGTGAGGAAACCCGCGCTTCCAAGAAATTACATTTCAAAAGACATGTGACCTAACCTAAGAAAGGTATGGATTTTCCTACGGATTGTGGAGGTCTAATGGCAGTCACTCCATGGCTAAAACAGTAGTAGACCCCGCCAGTCCTACAATACAATACACTTTATTGCACCAAAAGCAAAATACATAAAAACGAAAACAATAAAGTAGCAGTACAACGGCGGCCTTATCGCGATGCGATCTCTTCCAGACAACCTTAGGGTATTGGAGAAATAAGTAACCAAGGTAGAGCGGCGCAGGACACAACTTAAGGAAAATTAAAACTAATTATATAAATATACATAAATAAATTATATAAAAATACACACATATATGTATACATGAACATGACGTAGTAGAGTAAATCAGAAAAATGATCCGAAATACTCTGTGCATTTATATGCGCAATATTAAAAATTAAAAGTGATAGGAATACTATGAAAACTATCACCAGAACAAGAAGAAGAAACTGAAATGTAATATTGATTTAGTTAAGATATTATATAAGATAAACTATATAGGATATATATAGTCCTAATGGATTAGGAAACCCATACTGCTAGGAAGCAGAGACATTCACACTTTTTATATAAATACCAGTAAGATAATGTTTTTCGTAATCGTCAGGAAATAATATATGATTCTGTGATATCTACCCGCTACTTAGAAGGGTACGTTAGATACTTAAAAGAAAATTCACTTCCAGCGCTCTCTGTCTTAAGAATTTGTAATGTTTTAACCAAATAAAATGTTAGTTTCTGCCTATTTTGCACATCGACATGATATTAAATGTCTCACGGTATTTCCGGTAGATGGCGCTATATTTAAAAATGTATAGTATTTGATGCGTTTTATCGATAGTTCGATCTTTTAATACATTCCATAAACATGGCTGCTCCTACTTGAAGGATGTTTTTAATTTTACTCCAAAAACCCACTATCACCATTCTCTGAGTAGTACATCATCGCCGACAGCCCTTGCTAGGTAGGACGGACGGACGACGACGGGACAGCGTAGGCTTGGTAATAAGGTCCGACCCTTTGGATGCGCTATCCTAAAGATATTCACTAATATCAATTGTAACTAATGGCATGTTCCACAAATGGACAAGTGCCCGAGATACATATAGAGGTAAGGCGCAGTGGCAAGCCCGACCAGAGAAATACCTCCACCTCACAGAACACTTCAGCCAAATTCACTGGAAGATTATTGTGTGAATTAGGTTTAAAATCAGGTGAACCGTACGTACTTTTGGCGAGAGGATCGGAAAATTTCGTATAAAAACATTTTATTTATTGTCATTAAATTATATAAAACTAGCTGACCCGACAAACGTTGTTTTGCCATATAAAGTATTCCAATGATTATTTTAGTATTATAAAAATAGGGGTTGATGGTAGAAGAGTGAAAATTTAGGGTTGTATGTATTTTTTAATGCCACATCATAAAAAAATGATAATAAAAAAATTTGTCCGGAAAATAAAAATAACAAATTTAGGGTGGACAACCCTTATCACTTAGGAGTATGAAAAATAGATAGTAGCCGATTTTCAGACCTACCGAATATGCATATAAAATTTCATCAAAATCGGTCAAGCCGTTTCGTAGGAGTATTGTAACTAACATTGTGACCCGAGAATTTTATATATAAAACTAACTGACCCGGCGAACTTCGTACCGCCTAACAGTCGATTCTTTATTTTTTTTAATACTTATTCTGCTATTCGGGACACCGGGTCAGCTAGTAAGATAAAAAAAGAAAAAAGAAAGTTAATAAGTCAACAATTACATTATGTCAAAAAATAAAAATTATAAAACACTTAAAATTCTTTTTTTGTTTATAGTCATAGCGAAAGCAAGCCGTACTGGAAACGCAGTCGTTTAAATTCGAATGGTACGTCAATCGGAATCATTCGAATGCGGGGTATCAAAACGCCTTCTCCTTTATACTTTCTACTAACGTCACTCAATTGTTTTTCCTTCCCGGAACCTCTCCACTAACACTTAAACTTTATGGTATGGTATTAAAGTTCAAATTGACTTTTAAGTATTATTACGAATCTTTTGTATGGGAGTATAGAAAAGTGTTCTATTTAGCCTTTTTTAGGCAATTTTTAAAAATTTTCTCTTCGTAAGAACCATCCTCGTACTTCAAGGAATATCCTAAAAAAAGAATTAGCGAAATCGGTTCAGCTGCTCTCGAGATTTGCGCTTAGCAACACATTTAGCGATTCATTTTTATATTATAGATACATTTAGAATTTGAAATCATGAATGCAAGATGGCTCGCCATAAGTCAGATTTGACGAGCACGGTGGCTCAGTGGTAAAACACGCTGTTACATGACTTTGACGCCGACGCTCGTGGGTTCGATTCCCACACAGGACCAACATTTGTTTGCAGGTACATGGTTGTTTGTCTTGGTCTGGGTGTTTTATGAGAGATAGGGCGCATCAAAGCAGCCCGTCAGGGGAAGTGCTACCACAGAAAACCGCAGCGAATTAACCGAATTAACAACTCCCTAGTGAGTTCCTGCGTGTGAGTGAGGTCACCAGTAAGCTCCTAAGCAGTTGCTGTGTTAGCAGCGTAGGTGGCATCGCGCTAGTGATACCTAATGTATTGCAGCGTTCGTGGCTACGGTAATCACTTTACATCAGATGGCCGTATGCTTGTATGCCTCATGACGTTGCATAAAAAAAATGTTCACTCTAACCAGTCAACACTGTTTTTTTCCTTTTTTATATATAACGTCTGGAGAGGAAACCTGCACGTCTAAGAAATTATGTTTTGATAGACGAGTCACTTGATTTAAAAATGGTCTAGTTTTCGCTCTGGGTTGTGGACGTCGGGCGGCAGTCGCTCCGTGTCAAAATCAATATCTTTGCCGAATCTTTAGGCTTACGTAGCGGACCCCGCCGATCCTAATGGATTAGGAAACGGCATAACGCAAGGAAGAAGAAGAAAATGTAAAATCCTTACCGTAGCTTATGAGCGCTTGCAATACAAGGAGTATCGCTTGCGCATCTCTAACACTGCTAACACAGCAACTCCTCTAGAGTTTAATAGTAATCTGACTAACTCGTGGTAACAAAACAACACTCAAGGTAGTTGCTATTCTGTCTTTAAGGTGGTTGTTGTGTTCCCGCACCTGAGTGAGGTTAACAGTATCGTAAGTATTTGGCAGCGATCTTCCGTGATATAAAAGTACTTCCCCAGTCGAGATAATTTGATGCTTCCTACCTCTCATAATATTATAATGTTAGATATTAAATATAAAGTCTACTGCAGCCGTATCGTATACAGGGCTATCCTAGTTAACAGACTGATCCTCATTTCTAATTCTGTCACGCAGAGAAACCCCGAGCATAGCGACCTTCAGCTTCCCCATACGGCCCGCAGTGAATGGCCACGTCTCAGTTCCGTCTGTCATTACTGGCAACACACACTGTTCGAAGACCTACTCTTCAGGCGTTGAGGTTTGGACGAGAAGATGCGTCGAAGTTTCCAGAACGCTGCCCAACCGAGTTGGATCCGTCTGTTGACGTCTCAGTCGAAGTTGGACTTAACTAACTGAATACTTAACTAACTTAGTGCTTCCAACCATGACAGGCATAGGTGTAACGGGGACATTCGACATTATCTTAGTTTTGTCCACGTTCATCTTGAGACCTACCTGGTTGGAAACACTACTGAGGTCATTGAGCATAGCGCTAAGTTCCTCCAGCGATTTAGGCATGAGAACTATATCGTCGGTAAATCGAAGGTGAGTGATGTATTCGCCATTAATGTTTATACCGTATCCTTTTCAGTCCAAGAGCTTGAAGACATCTAATGCAGCAATAAAGAGTTTCGGGGATATAATATCGCCCTGTCTTACACTTTTTTGCACTTGGATCAGTTTCGTACTCTGGTCCTGTACTCGGATACACATCGTTGCCTTTCTGTACAAGCACTTCAACGCTTCAATGTAATGATAGATAATTCGGCAACGCTGGAGAGACTGTAGAACCGCCCATATCTCAACGGAATCAAAGGCTTTTTCGTAGCCCTTTAATACCAATTGTATTAAATTGGCGTATGTCTCGCCGTATACCTTTGGAGATCTGCCTCTTCAGCCGTATGTACTCTAGCGTATGAGCTGAAGATTGCAACCAAATCTCACGTCTGACCGCCATGAGATTCTGTGTGTTAGTCGAGAGCTTTTGGATTATTTATGGGCGAGGCTAGAGAAATTTAGCTCCCACTGTAGGGACAGTTTCCACGAGCTTACTGTTGATATCGTCCGGTGTTATACAATCATCTAGGCACTGAAAACGATTATGAAAGTTTTCAGGGGTTTGGATCAGGCCACGAGATGGACGAGACGGACTGTTTCATGCCCAGCTTTGCATTGAAGTCCCCCATCAGCACTGTGTAGTGAGTTTTAGAAGTATGTATGGCCTATGTCTTTATACATAGCCTCCACCTCATCATCGGGGTGTGCCGAAGTTGGTGCGTAGACCTGTATAATCTTCAGCGAATATCGTTTAGTAATTCTGGGTTTAAAGTACGCAACCTTCGCCGACACAGCCTCGATCTTTAGTGCATTGCTGACGAGGGACTTACGGACGATAAACCCGACACCACCATGGGACAGATGGTTGCCCTACCGGTAGTAAATAAGTTGCGGGATTTAAGGATCACCGTGTCCTCCCCATATCTTTGGACTTCGGACAGTCCTATTATATCGCATTAGAACTTGCTTAATTCCTCTTCTAGCTCCGCTATCTTCTCGTCGGTCCTCATTGTACGCGTATTGATTGTATGTTGCCAGGGCCAGTCCCTTATGTTGGTAGCCGCGGCGGAGCCGGAGCCATGGATTCTTAGCACCCGCCTATACTCTGACTGCTCCTGTTGCTGTGGGGGGCGTCTTTTTCTTGTACCGGGGGTACAGGGTGCGTCTTATTCTTGTACTTGTATAGAGAGGGTTTTTGACATAGTTGCCACGCTTCGCAGGCGGGTTGGCAACCGCAGTAAGTTATTAAAGTACGCTGCTGCCCGTCTCCTGGATATTTCCCTTAGTCGCCTTTTACGACACCCACGGGTTGAGATGGGGTGGCCTATTCTTACGCCAAGGCCACACGGCTGACGACTTGTGAAGATAATGTGTATAATTTGAATTCTTTTTGAAGTGAAAACTTCTTTGGCATCGTTGTGATTTGAATCACAATGAAGCGACAGTAAAAAGAGACACATCACAACATAGCTGTAGGATTCAACGTGCGAGAGAATGAGATAGAAGGCATTATAAAGTGTTTATTACGGGGTCCGAGCATTGGACGTGTGTTAGTACGTATATATACGCCCATGTGTATTACAAAAATTCAATTAACCTACTCCTGAAATTATACATTCGTCTCATTATCTTTAAGTTCACATTTTTGAAAATTTCACTTCTATCGCGTGTGAACTTCACACATATTTTTTAACACAGCAATGTCATATGTATACATACACGGAAGAATTTTCATATATTTGAAGTGAGGCTTACAAGAAATCATTTGTCGTAATCCACATATCTATTGCTCTTACGCGCCTTTTCTGCACCTTTAATACCATATCGGTGTTTGTAGAAATATTCGTACCTCAGAAATTAATTCCGTAGCGCAGAATAGATGTAATGTAACTATTATATGCGATAAGCGCGTAAATTACGTCATTCCTGGAAAACCATTAAAGTATGTAATACAACCTAGTCTCCATTAATTACATAGACAGCCAGTTAACATGCTTAAATTCGTTATATTTGCTAATAATAAAACAATGTGTTAGTTTATTTTTTTTATTTACTGATCACCAACGTAATAAACATCATACACATTAATAAGACCAAATGATAATTTGTTTTCATTAGCTTAATTAGATGAAGACTACACGCATTCTTGCAGGAACAGTGAAAATACAATGAACCAAAAGCCACAACAAAATCAAATATTATGAACAAACTTACATTAATACTTCTTGTTGCACTTACTAAAATAAAGCGTTTTGGTTTTAAGAGGGCAGAACTCTAAAAGTAAACAATTAGTTGTCATTAAAAAAAATCAATAACTTATTTTATTTAGATTAGAAGTCCTCAAATGAAACAAGTAATTAAATCGAAACCCTGTCTGAAGAAGTAAGATTTTAATGTAGAATTATCCCAAACCGTGGATAATTTTAAAACTATTAACTTAATAATATATTCATAGTATTCGGAAGTAACAATCCAAATAGATCCGGTGCGGGAACCTCAAAATTAAGGGGTCTTATCAATGGACCCCTGGGATTTATTGGAATCAGGGTACTGATGCGTAATATCTTAATTACTTTATGACTGAGCCGGTTGGGTAGGATTTGTTAACTGATTAATAAACCTTGCTTACATATTATATTTTACTATGTATATATATGTATCTAGATTCACCTACCATGACCAAATTGATCGTGTTTTATCAGAAGGTGATGTCAGGAGCCTTTGAAACCGGCGAGCGTGCTTAAGGAGTAATGAATGCTAAAGAAGCGAGTGAGGTTTGTAAGGACCGAGTCATGTGGCGCTAGGTTCTCTCTGCCTACCCCGCAAGGGATTTGGCGTAAAGTTATAGATAGATAGGTAGATGTATCTAGGTGGTCATGATTTATGACAGCAATATTTGAAGCGTATTTAATCCATACTATCGTCACTTATGGGTTAGAACATGGCTGCAGACATCAATATATTAAAATGACAAGAATTTTGCCAGCCAGTCCGATGTACACACTCTCTCTAAAAACTATATATAATAATACTAACACCAAAAGGTGAGCATACAAATACGGGCGAGACGGGGATGTTAATGAGCGAGGCCAGTCCACTTTATAATTACGACTATATGCAAATTTCAAGAATTACTTGCGCGGCCACTCGTGTCTTCATACATTTAAACGATAACTGACAGAATGTATACTCTAGCAGATCTCTTTAGTTAAAAGAAGCAAGGCGCATAAAAGCAACCCGTCTGTGAAAGTATCTCCATCTCACAAAAAATCGCAGCCAAATAACAGCTTGAAGCGTAGTTTGACGAGCTCGGTGGTCAGTCGTGAATGACGCGACTTTGACACCAACGCTCGTGGGTTCGATTCCCACACAAGGCAAACATTTGTGTGCATGAACATGTCTGTTTGTCTTGGTCTGGATGTTTTAAGAGAGGTAGGGAGCATCAAAGCAGCCCGTGTGGCGAAGTATCTCCACCTCACAGAAAACCGCAGCCAAATAACAACTCTCTAGAGGATTGTTGTGATCCTGCGTGTGAGTGAGGTCACCAGTAAGCTCCCAAGGAGTTGCTGTGTTAGCAGCAGATCATCGCGGGAGTGATACTTAATGTATTACAAGCGTTCAAATACAACGGTAACCGCTTTACATCAGGTGGGCCGTATGCGTGTATGCCTCCTGACGTTGTATAAAAAAAGTTAGTTTATTGTTCTGAATGATTACAGTACCTATCACGTAAAATTAAAAATAACAGCAAACAAATCTCAGACAGCTGTCATCGTCTACACGAGTTCCGGATGTGGCAGAATATGCATCTCCCTCTTAGACCTTCTACTGGCGTGCCTGCTTGACACTGAAAATTATCAGACATCTGTTGTCTCTCACTGGGTCACTGGGTTGTCTCTCAGATATTGTTTGCTATTGAGTGACTTGATCCTGTCTGTGGATGCTGCCATGCTGGCTCGCAAGGTGCTTCTTCCCGCTTCGTTTGAAGGATGCCATCTTGTAGGAAGGGGGAAACACCGGCCGGCAAAGCGTTTCACTTGTTGCCAACTTTTTAATATGCGAAGAATTGGTCTCAATAGTGGAATAATGACATCGCAAGCCTGCACGTATGGTTCTATGAAGGAAGGGAGAGGGTGGGTTAATGGAAACACAGTTCTTCAGAGCACTCACCGTGGTAAATGTGGTAAAATATGCTTAACGAGCCAATGTCCCTACGAAGTTGAAGAGGTTCCAGGTTTTTGGTAACCTCTTCGTCGTCGATTATGCGGATAGTCTGTCGCTGTAACCTATCGAAAGCCTAGTGAAGATATTGTGCAGAACCGTCCAGAGACGCGAGCTGTACTCCACGCAGGACCAAACTTGAGTCTTATAAGGCAGACAAAGCTGGTCCGGCGCGTCTAGTAGAGAGGGCGCCTGACCAGCGATGTCTGGTATTCTGGTAGGTTGGTCTACCAATTGCGACAGGCTGTGCGAAAGAGGAACGCGTGGTCGGTCCTGCATGGTTAGTTATGGAGGATCCCAACCAGGAATCGTAGTGAGAGTTAAAGTCCCCCAACACACCATCTCTGCAGTAGGGTACCGTTCTACGCTTTATCTGCCGCCCGACTCATGTACTCAAAGAGCCGAGTCATCTCCGTGTCCCGAGTATGGGGTCAGTATAGGCACATGTAAATACGGCTCTGAAGGCCCAGGTTTACATGCACCCAGAGGACGGGAAAGGAGGAATCCTCTAGGCAGCGCAGACGGCGACAACATACATCCGAGCGGACAAACAAGCGGGCACCGGCTTTAGCGAGGAAATTTTCCTCAAGCACGTAACCGGGGTACTGGAGGTAGTACGTGTCCGCTGGATGCTGGATCTGTGTCTCCGTCAGGAAGACCATGTCGGGCCACGCCATCTCAAGGTGTTGGTGGACGGCATAAAGGTTTGAGTCCGCGGACGTTAGCGAACTTAACATTGAACAGGGTAGTGAGGGAGTGCACCGCCACAAAACCATGTATTCCTAATTGCACTGTCATGAGAAGAGTAGAAAGGGGAAGCGTGAAACGGGAGAGTATTGCCACGATATTGGAGAAGAGGCACGATGGGCTGTTTCTCCATAAGTTTGTCGACAAAGATGTACTGATCGTCGGACAGAAAATCAGACCTTTCTTAGGTTAGTTCACACGTCTTTTGAAATATAGTTTCTTGGGCGTGCGGGATTCCTCGCGATGTTTTCCTTCAACACCCAGCAAGTGATAATTATAAATATTTGCTACTGCATACATATAATATTGTTGAAATAAATTATACTTTGAATGTACACACATTGTATATTTTGTGAATCAATGAATGTTAAATGCTATGTGAATTTACTTACTTTTGCCAATTTGTTATAACATTTTGAAAAATATATACACCACGAGCGATTCAGCGGAAAAGAAAATAGACTGTGATAGGAAAGCATTTTTCCCAAAGAAACTATGCTTTAGTTTTTAGTCGTTTTCGAGTTACAGCTTATCAAACTCTTTTTCATAGAAAATGTCTTGTGCCGACTCTAAGTCAGCTGTTTACGCGTGAAGCGTGCTAAATGTTTCAATGACAGTGGGATTCTATTTGAAATTTCCGATTTCACTTAAAGTCAAAGTCAAAGTCAAAATCTTTTTATTCCGTAAAAATGGCTACATTTGTTTGGAATCGTCACAATTTTTTTCCCTACCGTGCAGTTAAAACAGATAATACTTTTGGTAGTATCAAAATCTCTCTAATAACTCCAAAATAAATAATACGTCGTTATTATTTCAATATTAGTTAATTTCCTACAGAGTTTAAGTATGTTTTTAATAGAGGTGACAAAAAATGAGAATAAAAATCGGCCAAGTGCGAGTCGGATTCGCGCACGAAGGGTTCCGTACCACTATCAATAAAAACGGCAAAAAAATCACGTTTGTTGTATGGGAGCCCCCCTTAAATATTTGTTTTATTTTAATTTAATTATTTATTCTTAAAGTGAATATATAACTAAATATTCTGTGAATATTTCAAGCGTCTACCTGTTGCCGTTATCAATATCGAGCAAAAACGAGCAAATAAATCACGTTTGTTGTATGGGAGCCCCCTTAAATATTTATGTTATTCTATTTTTTAGTATTTGTTGTTATAGCGGCAACAGAAATACATCATCTGTGAAAATTTCAACTGTCTAACTATCACGGTTCGTGAGATACAGCCTGGTGATAGACGGACGGACGGACGGACAGCGAAGTCTCAGTAATAGGGTTCCGTTTTACCCTTTGGGTACGGAACCCTAAAAACTAACGATGGATGGCGACGCGCGCTTCCCACACATATTTTGTTATTAGTAATGGCTACAGTGCAATTATAATATTATAATGTTAAAGTTCATGTAATTGTGGAAGAAAATACGCTATCCCGAGGATCATTTACATAAAACGTAGATACAAAAAACGGGCGGCATGTCGTAATGGGCAAGCCAGTACGACATAGAGGAACTTTTGAACATCGGATGTAAAATTAGCTGCTTAACTTTTATTTGGTACTAGCTGTGCCCGCGCCTTCGTCCGCGCGGAATAGTTATTTTTTTATTATTTATTTATATTAATAAAAATAAATAAAATTCTAAAATAAAAGTAGCCTAAGTTACTCCTTAATACATCAGTTATCTGCCAGTGAAAGTCCCGTCAAAATCGGTCCATCCGTTTCAGAGATTAGCCGGAGCAAACAGACAGACAGACAAAAATTGTAAAAATATTCATTTTGGTATATGTACCGTGTATACATCCATATGCATTTGGTAAAAAGCGGTTATTTTAATATTACAAACAGACACTCCAATTTTATTTATCTGTATAGATAAACTTTATATCCATGAGATAGATAGGTCAGGTAGTTTTTCAGTTAAGGGCACGTCAAGCGTGATACTTTGACTTTTATACTGTTCGTAAGCCGGTACGTAATAAGAGATACAATAGAACTTCGAATGTTAAGCATGATCTGTTCTTGACTGTACTCCTACATTATTTTATTTGCAATTGTGTTCTGTGTATTTCGTGCATTACCTTGTAGATGAAGGATTATCAAAGCGTGATAGGTATAGGATGTTCCTACGTGTTCCATACCAACGTAGATATCATATGTATGTACGTACGTACATTCGGCTTGTGAAGCGTATGAGCGGGTCTGGTTTACGATATGACTTAGGTTTGACAGTGGAGAGGAAATGATTTATTTTGAAGACGAAAAATTATACGAAACGTATGTTTCTAACCATTACACATAGATTAAGGAACTACAATATAACACCATATTTTCGGATGTGTCGCTAGTTTTATTCCTCCCGGTATATGCTATGATCATGGAGGTATAACTCATGGAAAAAGCAATATTAATAATGTTCAAACTTAAAAATTTCATTAATAATGGTCGAATTTCGACCACTGTGTGTCGAGTGGCTACTAGTATATTTTAAATATATAAAAGTATATTTTATAATATTAAGGGTAATATTTACAGAGCTGATTTCACTTTCCTTTTTTCACCAGCGTAAAAATAAAAAATAAAAAAGTTATATATATATATATATTATAACTCTTCACGCCAAGTCCCTTGCGGGGTAAGCAGAGGGAACCAAGCTCCACTTGACTCGGTCCTAAGATATTTTACTCGCTTCAGTGTTGTCTTAAAAATATTTCGACCATAATTACGTTTATTCTAGAGAGATTTCTACTATCAACTTTGGCTAAGTTGGTACCCATTGTTATTTCGAGTCCCTAATACATAAGAATGCTTGTAAAAACAAATAAAAAGCACTAATTCGCCCTACAAAAGTTCGACTGAAATTTTATAAAAACAATCGGGTGGCATCACTCTAGAATTAGAAAATAGCGTACATTTTCAATCACGTGTTCAAACATGAAAACTTTATTATTTTTTTAATGATTATTAATGATTATTTATAAATAATCATACATATTTGATAACAATGTGTCACCTATTTTAATGTTTATTAAGCCAAGAACAGTTTAATCTATATTTTCACTATAGTCAAATACATTATTCTTTGTTTATTCAACCTGCGTATTAAGCTACGAGTATATCTCACTGAGCAACGCAATCTAACTACATTAAGTATTTCTTGTGCAGCCCTCTTAACACAATACACGTACGAGCCCTCCTGCACTTAATGAAATATCAACATAGCACAATAGGTTAGAAATACAATAGGTGAACGCGTCGTTAGTCCGAGATTTATCTCGACTTATTACTGGGATCGGGAACGCGGCTATAACTTACGATGCTGCTCCTGTCTGCAGCATGTGTGGGGTGTGAAAATGTAGCTGGGTGCCGCTCTGCTGGAATGGCTGGGATTAATCAGGACTACAGGTTTAATTCGTATCTCCTAACGAAGAGACATGTGTGAGAGAAGAACATGGCATAGATAGATAGTATATGTAACAAGAACAGTATCTATACATCTATATCTATACATATAAATAAAATTGAAGTGTCTGTCTGTGATTTCAAAATAAAGCCTTTGTCTTAAGCTCATATTATTATTTTCACGTTACCAAAGCCTAAATACGCATTTTTAACTTTATTGTCTGTCTGTCTGTCCGTTTGTTTGTCCGGGCTAATCTTCGAAACGGCTGAACCGATTTTAACGAGACTTTCACTGGTAGGTAGAGGACGGTTCAGAGCATAATATAGGGTACTTTTTATCCCGTAAATATTTAGGATTCCTGCGTAAAAAATGAAAAACTGTTAAAATTAGGGGGAAATATCTTCCCCTTCGGGGGACTTTGCAATTATATTTTTATTATTTTCATAGAATACGTATTTTTTGTAACATAAAATAACTACGTATTTTTTCTGTAATATAAATAAAATACATATACGTTGCCTCCTGTAAAGATCAATAGATGGCGCTGTACGAAAATTGAATCGCTCTATGATTGCATCTACGACCCGGAACTTTGTTTTTTTTTTAAACATAAACAATTTCATGTCTACAGAGAAATAAAGGCTACTAAAAGCCCAAATCTCATGCGTGCGAAGCCGCGGGCTTCTGCTAGTCTACAATAAATACGTAAATAAAAAATAGTTCAGTACAATCAACCAATTTGGTTATTTTTTGTTTAGTAGTTATTAAGGAGCTTTAGTGTGATCGATAAAAAAAATTGGAAACTGATTTGCCTTCAATGGCTTTATTAAGAAATGTTGATTCGTAATACATTACGCTCATTATGTTCACAATATACAAATTTTGTACAATAAATCTTTAATATAAATACAAAAAATATTTATACCTATGTTCGTTATAGGCTTTGAGACTTTTGGGTTATATTCAACACATTACCTACCGAGAAGGTTTAGAGAAAATAAAAACGACCAGCGAAGCGGTGTCGGTCACCGCTAGTATTGATATATACTATGTATATGTATGAATGAAAGCCTTGGTGCCTAGTGGATAAATAACCCGCCTCAAAGCAAACTGAACTGATGAAGCAACTTGGATCGAAACCTAGTGTGAACATGTACTACTAAAATCATGTTTCCAGATTTATGTACATATTTGTAATTATCAATTGGTCAGCGATTAATGAAAACCGCACGTTCAAGAAATTATATTTTGAAAAACGTCTGACTTAATCTAAGAATTATCTTGTTTTCCCTCTGGGTTGTGGAGATCTGACAGCAGGCGCTCTATGTCCAAATCTGTATCTTCTCCAACGATCGGTTTCACCACTGCGCCACCGAGCTCGTCAATGTATGTATTTACAAAAACAAAAAAAGATTGTTCATGTATGTTTACCAGTTACCTAGTAGTACACATAGCACAAATTTTACTCAGTTTAAATATGAGCGTTCTGTAATTTGTACGAGAACATTTATTTATTTATCTATTCCAGCAGAAAACATGGAAAGTACGGTTTTGAAGCTTCAATGCACTTCAGCAAAATATATGTATGTAACTAGTCGGGCCATAAATGCTGTTACATAGAAACATATTATGTTAAAAACTTATTTCGATTTCCCGCCGTTTTACATATTAATATATGGAATGGGGTGTTAAAGAAAACAGGATTGCAGTGATTGCCTTGCACAAATTATCCATTAGGAAACAAAAAATCTTATCGCGAGAAATGAAGATTCCCGCTAAGAATCTGTCGCGTATAATAAAACAAGACCTGAAGCTTGGCTCTTATCGTCGATATACAGGTTATGACCTAAATCAATTCCTACAGTTGAAGAGACTGGATCGATCAAAACGCCTTCTGTCCCAATACGTAGTTGAAATGTAAAGAAATATCCTCTTTACTGATGAAAAACTTTTCACGATTGAAGAGCACTACACAATCAAAATGAGAAAGCTTACGCACACAATTCTAATGAAGTCGCCCAAATGGTCGGAAAGGTACAACGTGGTCATCATCCTGCGTATGTAATAGTTTGGTGAGGGGTGTCTTATCAAGGAGTCACAAAGCATCATTTTCGTGAAAAAAAGAGTAAAGACTTCAGCCAAAGTGTATCAAGAGACGGTCTTGGATCATGTTGTGAAACCTCTCAGCAATATACTTTTTAAAATGTAACGTGGACTTTTTTTATACCACTAGAATGGCCAACAAGCATGCGGCCCGCATTATATGGTAAGCTGTCACCGCAGCCTATTGACGCTCGCAACACCACGCCACGGGGATGTTACTCGCGCGCTGCCTTGTTAATCTTGTAACCTAAGGCTGTTTCGTCACAGTACCCAATAATTGCCTGCCATATGTCACTCTTCAAACTGGAACCCAGCTATATAAATATAGCTGCTTGGCGATAGAAATAGGTGAGACAGAGGTACCCACGCAGACGACTTTTGTACACGAATTACCCAACCCTGGCTCGAAATCAACGTTCCGGACATTATAAAAGCTGAAGCTGAAGCAAGCAGTGGCTTTTCCCATGCAAACAGTGCGTAAATCCATAGATTCGTGGCCAGAATTTAATTAGATTTAAAGAGATTAAAGGCCTGTATTAAATTATATTCAAATATTATTATTATTATTCGAATAGAATCATTTTTAGGGTTCCGTACCCAAAGGGTAAAACGGAACCCTATTACTGAGGCTCCGCTGTCCGTCCGTCCGTCCGTCCGTCTGTCACCAGGCTGTATCTCTTGAACCGTGATAGGTAGACAGTTGAAATTTTCACAGACGATGTATTTCTGTTGCCGCTATAACAACAAATACTAAAAAATAGAATAAAATAAATATTTAAGGGGGCTCCCATACAACAAACGTGATTTTTTTGCTCATTTTTGCTTGATATTGATAACGGCAACAGGTAGACGCTTGAAATATTCACAGAATATTTAGTTATATATTCACTTTAAGAATAAATAATTAAATTAAAATAAAACAAATATTTAAGGGGGGCTCCTATACAACAAACGTGATTTTTTTTTGCTGTTTTTATAGATAATGGTACGGAACCCTTCGTGCGCGAGTCCGACTCGCACTTGGCCGATTTTTTATTTTTTGCTCAGACTTCCATGAATATGGGCATATAAATTTTATTAAGATTACATTACTACATAAAAAAATAAATGCATATTCATTTGTAACAGAACTTATGGCCGAACTATATATATATTACATAGCAGTTTCCGTAGCTTATGGACACTTGCTAAAGTCATCCATCACGCATACGTTTTCGACCCTCTTCACGCCCTTTTGGAACAACCTCATGATGTAGTTCCTAGGAGAAACCTTGGCACCTGTTCATTTTACAACTTATGGGTTCTCGGAAGAAAACTCATGTAGGTTTAACTAACCAGTTTATCATTGGTCACTGGTATTTGTATTCTTCGTATTTAGTTGTGTTCATGTTTATGACATCAATTTGACTGCATACACACGAATTGTATTACTTTAAATATTATTTGTGTAAACGCGTATTTAAACGGCAGCAAGATTCTTTTTTAATTAGTTTACCTGCACATACTTACGACATATTTTCTTAGTGAACGTTAAAATCTTTGTTCATATCTTACTTTGTCGGTTTTCTAATTAGTTTACATGCACATACTTAACATATTTTCTTAGTGAACGTTAAAATCTTTGTTCATATCTTACTTTGACGGTTTTTAATACAACTGGTGCGTCTTGTTAGCAAATTCGCTAGTTTCATTCCTGGATTTAATGCCTGGATACTCCCGTACAAATTGTAATACTTTCGCGATACAAATATATTTCGTCATTGTCACTAGTGTTTTCAATCGAGATGGTGTTTCTGTTAATAACTACTGCAATTGATGATACCTGAACTTAGCTGGTTGATGAGCAGGGTACACAACTTGTAGGTGATGCTTGTTTTAAAACTAAAGTTAATAATGGGTCAGTTACACCCGAATAGTCACATATTTTATGTTGTACACAAACAAAACGAATACAACATGACATGCCCGAAACAAAATGCCCGAAATAAATTGTGCTCGTAATGGAAAGGGTTGGAGCTGTTTATCTGTGTGCGTTTTATTGTATGCGAACAATCCGAACTGCCAGTTGCAAACGTCAACAAAATCTTCATTGCCTGCATCAGAATTAGAACAAAAGCTCACTGGGGATCGTTCCCTCGCATTGAATATGCTACCATGCGGACTCAGTTATTCAATACAAGAGATTATTAAATAGTTGTATTTAACAGTAATAGTTAACTTAACAATTAAAGATTAATGTAGTAGACGTATGTATATTAAACTAATTCAAAAATTTTATTCTATACTAATATTATAAAGCGGAAAAGTTTGTTTATTTCGGCGCTAATTTCAGGAACAAACAGTAAACCGCCTCAATATATGAAACAACTGACATGTAAGCTAAATATCGCCGCAATTGAAGTGACAAACGCATTGTGGTCGTTACGCCTCGCCTTGGTTATACCATATCCATCCATCGAGAATTTTCTTAATGTATCCCTTAAGCTTCGGGAATATAATAGACAGTATCTTATCTCTCAGTGATCTATCTTATCGTAATCACACGGGCCACCTGATGTAACATCACTTTACACACTCTTAGGCAGTTTGCACGCTTGCGTATATTTATCGCTCGCGTATTGCCACCTTGACGAGCTCGGTGGCTCAGTCGTGAATGACGCGACTTTGACACTAACGCTCGTGGGTTCGAATCCCACACAAGGCAAACATTTGTATGCATGAACATGTCTGTTTGTCTTGGTCTGAATGTTTTAAGAGAGGTAGGGCGCGTCCAAGCAACCCGTCTAGGGAAGTACCTCCACCTCACAGAAACTCTCTCACTCTAAAGATGACTATGTGGTATCAAAATTTATACTCATCTGTTTCTTCTGACGGTACCTTTGAACTATCTAGCCTACAAGCATAGCTACCATAGCGAATAAATACTCAAAACAAACAGAACTGTATCTATAAACTAATTTCATTTATTATTCTATCGAGCAACCAATGTGTACAAAGCTTTGGATGTGTCCGTTTTCCCAATTCAATGATTTTGGATTGAGAATGCACAATATAGTTCCATCGAACGGTAATAAATGTGTTTAAATTTTAGCCCACGAGCAAGAGATTAAATTGTCGAAAGCAAATCAAAGTAACAGCTCATTACTTCAACAAAGCTTACTCCTAACTGGGATATTTCATACGTATGTAGTATATTGCATAATGAACAGGTAGCCTAATAGATATACAGAACTCATTTGATGAACAATCTCACCAACAAGTTATATTATTTGCGGTATAATTATTACGAGTTTAAAGTTTGAAATTCCAGTGATTATAATAATTTAAATCATTTATCTGGAAATAGGCATATCGCCTGCAATTTGTACTAACTGGTCTGGCCATAAATACTGTTACATGAAACTTCTTTTTTCAACTGTTTAATTCTTTTGAATTTGGATCGCGTTTATTATGTTAAAAACTTCTTGCGATTTCCCGCCGTTTTACATATTTTTTTCGTGTTTATTATTAATTACAATATGGTATGGGGTGTTAAAGAAAATGGGATTGCAGTAATTGCCTTGCACTAAGTGGGTATGGAGCCGTCGGTCATATTCCAGACACTTCAAATGCTTGGTATCATCCGTATGTCCATATATCGTACTATCGACAGATATGCCAACACTTCCTCTGTTGAAGACCATAAAAGTCGGGACGACCGCGTGCTGTTAGAACTACAAAGGCTGTTAATGCTGTTAAAGCCCGAATTCGCCGAAACCCCATTAGAAAACAACAAATCTTGTCGCGAGAAATGAAGATTCCCGCTAGGGCTGAGTGGCGTATAATAAAACAAGACCTGAAGCTTGGCGCTTATCGTTGATATACTCTACAGTTGAAGAAAGTGGATGGATCAAAACTCCTTCTGTCCCGGTACGCAGGTGAAAGGCACAGAAATATCATCTTTACTGATGAAAAAAATTTCACGATTGGAGAGCACTACAACAAGCAAAATGACAAAGTGTACGCACATAGTTCTAAAGAAGCCGCCCAAGTGGTCCGAAAGGTACAACATGGTCATCAACCTGCGCCTGTAATGGTTTGGTGAGGTGTCACAAAGCTTAAGTTTTATGAAAAAATAGTGAAGCCTTCAGCCAAAGTGTATCTAGAGACTGTTCTGGATCGTGTTGTGAAACTTCTGAACAATAAACTTGTTAAAAACGTACCATGAAGTTTCCAGCAGGACTCTGCACCTTTTTTTTATGTGGCCTGTCAAAATGTCCCCATCGCGCCTGATGCAAAGCGTCTATTAGAACCAGATGTGAGAACAGCCATCACAGTGATTAACGCTGTGCTGGCTGTCCTCCCCTTGACGGCACGCTAAGGTGCCTCTTCACACCCCGCCTAAACGACCCGGGATTGTAGGAAAAGGGGAACACATTATCCAGAAGCGAATTCCACATTTTGATAGTCCGAGAAAGAAATGAGTCGCCGAACTTCTTAGTGCGGGAGGTAAGCAACCCAACTCTATGTGGATGGGATCTCAGCCGAGCGCGAGTGTTCCAGATGAGGAAAGGTGAAGGAGGGACGAGGTCAAAAAGCTGCTCAGAACATTCCCCATGATAGACACGGTAGACAACACTCAAGCTACCAATATCCCTACGCAGAGGTTCAAGGGAGTTAGTGACCTCAGCACTATTTATGATGCGTATAGCGTGGCGTTGCATTCTATCGAGAGCGTTAAGTAGATATTTAGGTGACCCGTCTCAGAGGTGAGGACAGTGCTCCACGCATGGGCAGACTTGCGCTTTGTATAAAAGGCAGCGCTGCTCAGGCGTAAAGAACCGTCTCACCCTGTTCAAGATTCCGAGTTTTTTAGAGGCCACGGAAATAACGCTCTCAATATAGTCTTTGGGGTTGAGGTTGCCTCTGATGTTGATGCCGAGGATGGTAAGGCTATCATGTATCTGCAAAGGGGTGCTGTGAAGAGACGGAAGAGGATGAAATGGAGAGACCTTGGCTCTAATCGCACACGCCTGGGTTTTCTTGGCATTGAACTCAAGCAAGTTGTTGGAGCCCCATCGAGAAACGCGAGCTGGTTAACCTGGTCGAACTCAATTACTAGTGCACTTCTTTTATCCTCTACTTCAGTGTGGCTTACCGCAGTCCAATGGTCCAAAATATCGCGTATGAACTGTACTATCATCTGCATAGCAATGAATATTACTAAGTGATGACATGACATTGATATGTAGCAAAAACAGGGTGGGCGACATGACAGACCCCTGCGGAACTCCAGCATTTCAGCATTTATACGCAGAAACTGTGATGACTAGCCGTCGCAAAGGACTCGTATGCTGCATCCATGGTGAAAAGCAGCAATCCAAGCGCATAATCGAGGTGGTAGATATACGATCTACCCCCAGGCTGGAAGCGTGGAGAGAAGCGCGCGATGCCAAACTCGATCAAAAGCTTTGGCTATATCTAGGCTGATTGCCAAAGATTCGCCATACTTGTCCATAGTCCATTCACACCACAAGTGAGTTACAGACGCTACAAGATCACCCGTAGACCGATTTGGTCTGAACCCGTATTGGCGATCGTTAATTAACGAGTAATCTTCCAGGTAGTGGATTAGTTGAGTATTTATAATCCGCTCAAATACCTTGCAAAGAATGGAGGTGACAGCTATGAGTCGGTAGTTGGCAGGGTCAGACCGATTACCTTTTTTGGGGACCGGTTGTATGTTCGTCTCTTTCCAGGCCTCCGGCACGATTCCGGCACCTAGTCACAAAGCACGAACTACCCAAGTCTGGCTCGATACCAACGTTCCGGATATTATAAGAGCTGAAGACTGGCACTCGTCTAGCCCAGATCTGAACCCCTTAGACTACAAATTATAGTCAGCTTTAGAAGACATGGCCTGCTCGAAACGACACGCCGACATTCTGTCTCTTAAGAAATCTCTAGAGCAAGCAGTGGTTAAATTTTCTACGGAAACAGTGCGTAATTTCATAGATTCGTGGCCTGACAGATTAACGGTCTGTATCAAAGCCAAAGGCGGCCATTTAAAATAGAATGTTTTTTTATTTTTTGTTGAGTCTTCCATAAATATTTACATGTAAGTGTTATAAATATTACATTACTTCATAAAAAAAAAATGCGTATTCATTTGTAGCAGAGTTTATGGCCGGACTAGGTAGAAGCTAATGTGCTGAAAATATGATTATACAATTTTAAAAGCACTGACACTGGCGGCATTTTGAGTTTTTCGGTCAAGCACGTTTCCATGAAATCCATAGGTTATATTAGACTAAACTTAAATTTCTTAATGGGAACCAAGAAAGATAGTATGAATTAGCAAATGTTAGAATTTAAAAACAAATAAAGATAGAAAAGAAATTTGCAAGATTATTTGTTTTATTATTAAATTATAAAATAATATTTAAATTTTCTGAATTAGTCGGGAAATCTCACTGATAATATGCGCCGGACTTGCTTTGTTTTCGAACCGTAAGCCTGTCACTGTGATCAGGGTATCAGGACACTGCTCTGTGCGATTTCTCTGCAATTACTATAATACTGATAGCAATGGAGGTAAAACAAAAAAACAATTAATTACTTTTTTTTATACCACTTAGGTGAAACAAGCGTACGGCTTGCCTGATGGTAAACAGTCACTGTACACACATGCGTTGCCGACCCTCTAAAAATCTTCAACTTTCAAAACTTCTCTGGAACCGCACAGTACGCGTTACCATTGCGGTTTCAGCGTGTCAAAATTTAATTGCGCCACTTGATAGCTAAAGAATCACGTAAAACTCGCGGCCGTGTCCACGTTTTTCAACGTCACACCCCGCTTTTCACTTTCTACTTTACACATTACCAGATTTCTAACGGCTAATTCAAAAAGTTTGAATAATAAAACAAATTTCAAGACAAAATGTTTATGTCTTTATACGTCAATGTATTTCTGTATAGGATTCTGTTAAATGTATTAAATTTTGGTTTGAAATCTGTTCTAGCGTTTTATTGATAATGGCCACACACACTTATTCGTTTGAAATATAATTGCTGTTTTATTAATTTGCTGAACCGGCGAGGGAACGAGACGGGTGAGACACGAGGAGAGGCTTTGTCTGGGATATGACTGTAATTTGTGACATCCACGCGACGATTTACTTAGCCGCATTTAATGGCGGGAAATTGAAAAGAAAATCATAATTTTAATGTGGGTGCTTAAGGTGATCTCTTCACAGCCACTTGGAGTTGCCGTAGATACAACTATACTTACACAAATTTTATACGCTCCTACTACGCACTAGGAAACCACTTGACGGCGCATAAATTTCCCACTAACCAAAACGTTGTATATTAGCGCCTAAATGCTGCTATTACGTCGCTCTATTAAGCAAATGAAGACTTTTTAACGCCATCATGTTAGTATCTACAGAACACAACAGAAATTAAGTTTCTTGGACGAGGTCGGGTTTCCTCACAATGTTTTCCTTCACCGCCGAGCAGTGATAATATTATACATGAATCAGAAAACAAGAATTTAGCAGTAATGCCCATGCCAAGATTCGAGGCAGTGACAATAGAATATTAGGTATATGCCTCTCACGTTGTATATAAAGAAAAAAACGATAATTGAGCTGTAGACGTGTAGGCGAGAAATAAGGTCCTGGATCCTACCTGAATAATTGAAAAAAAAAATGTGAAAATATTTCCGCTTACAAAAAAGAAAATATCGACGAGAAAAGACCACAGTGCAAGAAAAGATGTAGCGAAATTATAAGCTAAGCTCTCGATAGAATGCAGCGCCGCGCTATACGCATCATAGATAGCGTTGAGGTCACTAACTCCCTTGAACCTCTTCAGCTGCGTAGGGATATAGGTAGCTTGAGTGTTCTATCATGGGGAATGTTCTGAGGAGCTTTTTGACCTCGTCCCTCCTTCTCCTTTTCTCCTCCGGAATACTCGCGCTGGACTGAAATCACATCCACATAGAGTTGGGTTGCTTACCTCCCGTACTAAGAAGTTCGGCGACTCGTTTCTTTGTCGGACTATCAAAATGTGGAATTCGCTTCCGGCGCATGTGTTCCCCACTTCCTATAACCCCGGGTCGTTTAGACGTGGCGTGAAGAGGCACCTTAGCGGGCCGTCAAGGGGGGGACAGCCAGCACAGCGCTAATCACTGAAATGGCTGTTCTCGCATCTGGTTCTTATTGACGCTTTCCATCAGGCGCGATAGGGACATTTTGATAGGCTACATTAAAAAAAAAAAAAAAAGCTAATCTTTATAAAGATATTCAAATAAATATATTATCCAAACAAAAAATATGTCGTCGGTAATATGGTTAGGCTTAGGCTCTATGTCGATATTATGAGTCTGGGTACTCAAACCAGTTACTGTCAGTTTTAAGTACGATCCTCTGCTTTAAATCCGTTTAGGTGTGGTATACAGGTCTAGGTATTGCTTAAGTCCGGTTTAGAGCCAGGTTAGGTCTGGCGTAGGTCTGGTTCATATTAACGTAAAGTTTATAAAGAAAGGAAAGGGAGAGACTATTAAGAAGATACCCTATAAACGTGCTATAATCTGCTTATCACTCAGAAAATGCTTACATCATGATGTTAATAGAGTTGGGAAAGCCATTGATAATAAAGCGACAGGATAGATGAATTAGAATTGGTGGTGTCGTGGTCTCTAGCGACCTTAACGCTCTAAGGTCCTCGGCGGATATCGTCGGCCGTGTGGTCTCGGCGTAGGAATAGGTCACCCCACCTCAACCCGCGGGTGTCGTAAAAAGTAACTAGAAGACGGGTGTCCCCTGCGGATTTCAATCACTTACTGCAGTGTCAACCCGCCTGCCAAGAGTGGTAACTATATGAATAGCCTCCTCAAACATAAGTACTGAAAATTTGTAGCACATTAGTAGGTACCTACGATCTAACAAAGTTATGTAGGTCCGCATTTTCCTTCACCTAGCACCTAAATAGGCAGACGTTTTAAAAATTCAAACATTCACGTGCCCTCTGTCTAATTCTTGCCTATTAAAGTAATTTTACTCAAATTTTAAGTCGCACTCGAAATTAATTTGCATTAATTCTAAATGTAAAATTCAAAACTCGCGCTGATATAATGGTCAGAATAATATGCGACAATTTCAAAACGTTGTTTATCTTAGAGTTGAAA
Organism: Pyralis farinalis; assembly: GCA_947507595.1. Classification (NCBI taxonomy): domain Eukaryota; kingdom Metazoa; phylum Arthropoda; class Insecta; order Lepidoptera; family Pyralidae; genus Pyralis; species Pyralis farinalis. The sequence continues at coordinate 7,002,542 of OX382273.1, forward strand.
TTACCTGCCTTTTACGCATTTTAATTTGTCGTTTTAAGTTGTTGTCGTGTCAAAAATATATTTTAACAAGTCTGCATTTTCGGATTATACTTATAATTATATTAGGGGTTGAAGTATGAAATTGCCGATTTGTACTGAAAAATTAAAACTCGCTTATTTCTAAGAAGTAACATATTTATTTAATCAAAATATTTACCTTCATTGCTGCTATCTAATCAGAAGTTTATTTATGCCTTTGCGATAGAACTCTGGGGATCTAGAAACGACAGACCGTGTGAATGCATTTTGTACTTGCTTACGGGAAGAAAAATTGTCCAAATCAGGAAAAAATAGGTAGTCAGTTGGAGCAAGGTATGGCGAGTACAGTACGAAGGATGACGTATGGTTTCTAACTGCAGCTCCTGTAGAGATACAACGGTTTCTTGTGCAGCCTTGCGTTATCATGGCGCAATAATGGTGAAGATCCATTCACGAGTCGGTGCTGTTTCACTCTTAAAAAAAACGAGTTTTAATTTTTCAGCAAATCTCAGTTTTTATTGTTACATATCAGCCGAAATACGTCCACTACTGACGTAGGCCTCCCCCTTAGACGTAGACTTCCACAGCGATCGGTCTTGTGCTGTTTGCATCCAACGGCTCCCTGAGATCTTCATAAGATCGTCTGCCCATCGTGTGGGGTCCGTCCTACGCTGGGTTTTCCGGTTCGTGGTCGCCATAGGTTAACCTTTCTGCCCCAACAGCCATCAGTTCTCCGAGCTATGTGGCCTGCCCATTGCCACTTCAGCTTGCTGATCCTTAGAGCCACGTTGGCAACTCTAGTTCCTCTACGGATGTGCTCAGTTCTGAGCCTATCCCGCAGAGAAACTCCGAGTATGACTCTCTCCTGCGCACGCTGTGCAACCTTGAGCTTTCGTATGAGGCCCATAATAGGGGGAAACGTTTCTGTGCCGTAAGTCATCACTGGCAACACACACTGGTCGAAGACTTTCGTCTTGAGATATTGAGGTATTTTGAACGAGAAAATCTTAAGCAATTTCCCAAACGCTGCCTATCCGAGTTGGATTCGACGAGAGACCTCTTTCTTGAAGTTGGATCTACCTAGCTGGACTGGTTGTCCTAGGTAGACATACTCCTTAACAACTTCGAGAACCGAGCTCCCAACTGAAACTGGAGTGGGTACAACATGTACATTCGACATAATCTTCGTTTTGTCCGTATTCATTTTAAGACCCACTCGTTGGGATGCTCTATCGAGATCTTCAAGCATTGTGTTCAAATCCTCCAGCGAACTTGCCATGACTATCTACTATATCATCGGCAAATCGAATGTGAGTGATATACTCGCCGTTGATATTAATGCCGTATCCTTCCCAGTTCAGTAGCTTGAAAACATCTTCCAATGCAGCAGTGAACAGTTTCGGAGAAACAACGTCGATCTGTCTTACTCCTCTATGCATTTGGATATTGATATTGTCTCGTAGTGGACACTATGGAATTCAATAAGAACTCAAAATTACTGTAAACTGGTTTAGAACTATTTATTAGCCAAAATTATGTGCACAGAAACAATGTGTGAATGCCGAACAACCGAGTAGTTTTTTTATCACATAGTGTGAGGTATATTAATATAAAAAGCGCCTTCCAAGTTGTGTAGCAACATGTAAACAATATTAATCTGTATACAATTCTATCAGGCGCGAACATAACTCCCCCCGTTGAAGACTCCAGCTCTTCAACTTCTTTAATCTTCATCGTTGAGTAGAGGACATAAACGAACTATGGGCCTTCGTAAGCATCCTGTAGTTGTATTCACGTCAGCGACGCGGGAAACTCCGTCTGGTCCCGGATATAGTTTGACTACTCGTCCAGTGCGCCAACAAAGCGGCGGAAGAGATTCCTCGCGCAGAAGGACTAGGTCACCAACTTTTAATCTAGTCGTATTGAGCCTCCATTTGGATCGTACTTGAAGTTCGGATATATATTCCTTTTGCCATCTGCGCCAAAAGTGCTGTCGAATTTGTTCGAGTCGAGCATAGCGATTCAGACGACCTTCCGGCTGATTTTCGAGAAACGGTGATGGCAGCGCATTCAGTGGTCTCCCTATCAGAAAGTGTCCTGGGGATAGATAGAGGGAATCGTCGGGCGAAGAGGATAAAGGACAAAGGGGGCGGCTGTTAAGTATGCTTTCCACTTGTGCAAAAAGAGTTGTAATTTCCTCGAATGTTAAGTGGGAATTACCCATTACGCGTTTGATATGATACTTCGCGGACTTAATGCCGGCCTCCCATATGCCACCAAAATGAGGAGCGTAAGAGGGAATGAAATTAAATTTAATGCCTTCCTGAGCCCCAAACCCAGCAATGGCATTGTTTTGTTCCTTTATGAAAACACCTATTTCCTTAGCTGCTCCTACAAAGTTACGGCCATTGTCGGAGATTATTTCTGATGGCTTTCCACGACGAGATATAAATCTACGCATAGTCATAATAAACGCATCTGACGTTAGATCACTAACAGCCTCTAAGTGTATACATTTGTAACGTAAGCAAATAAATAAGCAGAGATAGGATTTAGTTACTTTAGCGCCGCGACCCTTACGATTTAAAGTATAAAACGGTCCAGCCATGTCAATTCCAACTGAACTGAAAGGAAAGTCAGTAGATATGCGTTGCGAAGGTAAGTCTCCCATTTTTGGGTATATGATCTTTCCTCGCACGCGTCGACATCGTACGCAGTTGTGAACTGTAGTTCTAGCAACCACTCTGCCCTTGATAGGCCAGATTCTTTGTCTGACTGTCGCTAAAAGCAGCTGAGGGCCCGCGTGCATATTACGAATATGTTTCATTTTGAATATTAACTTACATAAATGATGCGACGAAGTCAACAGTATTGGGTGTTTCTGCTCATAGGGATAGCTAGACCCATCAATTCGACCACCCACACGAATCAAATTGTCTTCATCGATGAAAGGTGACAGTGATAAAATTTTGGATTTCACACTCAACTGTTTTTTGTCAGATAATGTTTTGTATTCAGTGGGAAGAGATTGTTTTTGAGCCATAACGCATAATAATTTAAACGATGAATTTAATTCGTCAACAGTTAAATCACCAGACAATCTATTCTGTCGATTTCTTAAATTATGTATAAATCTTTTGACATAAGTTATTGTTCTTTGTAGTCTATTTAAATTTGAAAAACGTTCGAATTCAATAAAAGGTTCACTAATGATTACGGTAGCAACCATTTTCTTAGTTTCAGGTAACTCATTGGAATTACTACATTTTAGAATAGGCCACTCATTCTCATCGTTCAATAGAAATGCCGGTCCATGCCACCATAGAGATGAATTCTGTAGCCGACTGGCGCTTGCCCCACGTGATATTAAATCGGCAGGATTTTCTGCAGTGGGAACATAACGCCACGAAGATGGTTGGCTGATTTCCTGCACTTCAGTGACTCTGTTTGCAACAAAGGTTTTAAGTTTGGATGGATCACCTCTTAGCCAACCTAATACAACACTAGAGTCACACCAATAAATGATGCGGTCAGCCGTGTAACGGATGGAATCTGTAACAGTTTTGCACAATCGAGCAGCAAGCAGAGCGGCGCAGAGTTCTAAGCGTGGAACAGAAGTCGGTTTCAACGGTGCTACCTTCGATTTTGAGCACAAGAGATTGATCGTGATGTCGCCGTTGGAGTCAATAGTTCTGATGTAGACGCATGTGCCATATCCTACCTGTGATGCATCACTGAAAGCATGAATTTCAGTATACCTTGGTGAATCACAGAGCACATATCTTGGAATTTGAAAAGCGGTAATAATATTTAATCCCTTAGAGAACTCATCCCAAGCTAAGCGAATTTTCTCAGTTACGGGTTGATCCCAGTGAACCTTAAGTTGCCACAAATTTTGTAACATTAGTTTTGCTTGCATAATGTAAGGACTTAATAGACCTAGCGGATCGAAAACCTTGAAAGCACTAGACATAATGGATCTTTTTGTAATTGATACATTATTATGCGAAGAAATATTTATAGGAAAATTTAATGTGTCGCTATTTGGATTCCAGCCTAAACCAAGGGTACTAGAAGATTCGCTGATAGTTAAATTTTCTTGAGTTGAATTTGGAGAATTTTCGAATATAGAGGGCAAGTTTGTTTTATACTTACGTAATTTGAAACAACCTTTGCTTAGTTCTGAGGCTACCGAAATTTGTATGTATTGTAATTCTTCCTTGTTATTTGAGCCAGTAATCAGGTCGTCTACGTAAAAATCTTTCTGAATGATGACTTTAATCAAAGTGTTATCACACTGCTCTCCTATCTGCCAAATACAACGCGTGCTTAAATAGCTGGCACTTGCGGTACCGTAAGTAACAGTATTTAGTTGCAAAGATCTGATAGGTAAGGACTCATCTTCTCTCCACAAGATAAGTTGCAGAGTCCTGTCACGGTCGCCAATTTATGTCTCGTAGTGGACACTATGGAATTCAATAAGAACTCAAAATTACTGTAAACTGGTTTAGAACTATTTATTAGCCAAAATTATGTGCACAGAAACAATGTGTGAATGCCGAACAACCGAGTAGTTTTTTTATCACATAGTGTGAGGTATATTAATATAAAAAGCGCCTTCCAAGTTGTGTAGCAACATGTAAACAATATTAATCTGTATACAATTCTATCAGGCGCGAACAGATATGAAGATTGATCTTTAACTTATTAAACAGGCACATACGTATTGTACATATGGTAAATACCTGCAACACCATTTTTATTCTTACTGTGTGCAAGGACGGCACGAAAGTCAAACAGTCTGGCTGGAGGTATGAATGTTAAAAAAGCGAGCAAGGTGGGAAAAACCGCGTCCACGCCGCGTGAAGACATACAATACAAAATACTAATATATAATTATTGTTAAAATTAGTACATTATACCTATTACCATATCCATTTCTTATACAATTTTAAGCAAATTGTATTTTTTTATGCAATGTCGGGAGGCATACAAACATAAATTCCACCTGATATAAAGCAGTCACCGTAGCCTGAACGCTTATGATACAAGTATCACTCGCGCGATGCCTCTGCTGCTAATACAGGAACAACCCTCCAGGGAGTTATTTGGCTGTATGTCATGTATTATAATTTTTGTGATACTATTAAAAAACGTACCTAAACCTACATTAAAATATATAACGTTTATCTGTTAGGACAGAGTCACGTGGGGCTCGGTTCACTCTGCCTACCCCGCAAGGGATTTGGCATGAAAATATAGATCGAAAAACAGATAGAGTATTTATTTAATTGTAAAGATTCCTTGCGAGGACTGAATGCCACAACTAAAAGAGAAGAAGTTGAAAAAAAAATTTTTTTTTCTTCAAGGCTGGCTCCACTGTGAGGCCATCCATTCTAAGTATGACTACAGGTATATTTCTGTGACCGAAACTCTGTCCATTTTATTATTACACAAGGACTTAACCGTCAAACTTTTCAAACTAAATAGAAACATAAAAGTTAATTAATAAAAAACCACAGATTATATTACTATAATTTTACCAGCTTCACGTATCGATGTAGAAACTAAAGCAGTTTTTCTAAGGATGAATACACTTATAACAAAGAATTTATCGGGAAGTCAAACATACACACACACACACACAAAAAATATGAACCTACCCCGCTCCTATATACTCTTTTCTACTCTACTTCCTCTTTTATACTTCTCTCGTATGTCTGATACTATTATTTTGAAACAAGATTAATCTAATTGAAACCAGCTGATGAGTAAGACAAATGTAATTTCACTGATAAAAGCATGCAATGTTGCCATAAAGTTGTAATAATCTAATTACACGACATAAAACAAATACTCACATTGAGAGTAAAGGTCAGGTTGTACTGAACAAGCCCCTCAATAGGATGCCTCATACCAGCCTCCGGGTAATAAAGAAAACCCCCCCTTTCATTGTTCTTTATGCGTCTGCCGGCACGCAATATCGTTAATGTTCGACCCTTTTTCGGTTACTGTCATCGACACAAAATTTTACCATTGAGGTGCACCACATACAGGAAAGTTTTAACTCTACGAATAAGTAGTGAAATTAAACACATACACCCGGTATCGTGAAGGACCCAAATTTGTCTACTTGTAGTAGCATGAATATGATCTTGAGAATCTTAATTAAAAATGAATAGATCCTAGAGCTGTCGTGAAGATATCGATAGCAAGATACATAATATAAAAGTACAAATCAACTAGATATATATACTCATAGTAGATATATATACTGTATTCCTATGAATAAATGAATTTATTTGCATAAAATACGGTTACATAAATAGATATTATAATTATAACAATAAGTTTCTCGTACTTTACCAACTTAGGCATGCAAATGTCATGCATGAGGCACAAATATAATAAATAACAGGTACACTCATGTAGATAACTAAATTTTAAAAATCCTAATTTTATCATAACATTAAGTCATACTAATTAATTTACATCATTTACATTTATAATTAAAGAACTCTTTCAGTGAATAGAAATTCTTTACGAATTTCGAATAGAATCATTTTTATTTTTTATTTTTGTGGAGACTTCCATAAATATGTACATATAAGTTTTATTAACATTACTTCAAAAAAATAAATGCACATTCATTTGTATTTCAGAATTTCAGAATTTATTTGCTTCAAACTTGGTTTTTTTTTTTATACCACTAAGGTGGCAATCAAGCATACGGCCTGCCTGATGTTAAACAGTCAGCGTATCCTATGGACATTTGCAACACCAGAGGCGTCACTCATTCGAGATATGATATATATATATTGGTATACAAGATCTTAAAACTATATAAGCACAGCATATTTCACCTGACAATTTTATTACAAAATTGTAATGAAATTATTTTCAGAGATCCCACAAGTATACGTAATATATTTACAATAATAATAAATAATAATGACAATATTTCCCAATAAATATGCTCAATTACATATTAATCCTATCAAAAAATAGTCTCAACATAACATCATTTACATCCCATGGAATAACAATTACCATTGTCACCTTGAAGCTTAATCTAGATTACCAACCAACCACCACATCAACCCTTACTCATCCCACTGCAGGGATACGGGCCTCCCTTTAACCGAAGAGGTTTAGAGCATACTCCACCACGCTGCTCAATGCGGATTGGCGGAGGCCAGTATTTTCAAGCCGCCCGAGGGCCACTGACTTAGCTTAACGACTATCATCTATCGACAACAGCCGGGACCGACGGCTTAACGTGCCGTACACGGAGAAACTCGAGATAGATAAACCCATTCATAGACAGGCTGCGGTAGACGTTGCTTAACCTGCGTGTTCGATTAGGATGACACGCGCAACGATGCTATCGAGCTCTCCATCTATCTAAGCTAAGTTAGCTTGCTCTTAAAAAAAAATCGATCGAAATTTATATTACATTTCGTTAATATTACACAGCATCAACTTGGTTGCTCTTAAATAAAAAAATTTTCTGCCGAATTTGCTTTTTTTTCTAATTCGGTAACAGTAACTGAATAGCGTCAGCGAACAAAATCGTTATATAGTAGGTGTGCGTGCACCTCTGTTCGCGAGGCCATTGTCTGCACTGGATGCTGGCCACCAGAGTGATAAATGTATCAAGCCACTCACTATCGACGGTGACCTGATAATATAGGTAATGTGATGGAAATATGGGAACAGAATACTTCTATATCATCATTAAACTCATCACCGACCATAGCTTCACAGACATTTGGTTAATTTCAGCTTAATCGCGGTTAATTTTTTTTTATACTCTTACTATGTCAGGACGCATGCAAGCGTACGGTCCACCTGATGCAAAGTGGTTACCGTAGCCTATTAACGCTTGTAATATATTAAATATCACTCGCGCGATGTCTCCTCTGCTGCTTACACAGCAACTCCTTAGGAGCTTACAACAACCCTCTAAGGAGTTGCTGTGTAAGCAGCAGAGATGCTATCTCACGGGTGATGCTTGAATATTACGAACGTTCATGGGTTTCGGTAGCCGCTTTACATGAGGTGGGCCGAACGTTTGTGCACCTTCTGACGTCGTATAAAAAATATGTAAGCAGGTAATGTCTGTCTTAGATACATGAAGTGCATGAAAAGAACTACGAATGTTAAAGAGTCGAGTGAGGTAAGCACCGCGTCTTGTGGCGTACGGTTCTCTCACTCAGCAGGGAAGATGTCTAAATTTAAATAAATAAATTTCATTATTTTTGTCAATTTAGGAATACTTGTGGGTCGAACACATTTATATAAATATGTAGATAGATTTTTTAAGGGTTATGTAGATATATAACCCTACAATCCGCCCACGATTCGACGAATTCATCGCAAATCATCATTATAAATGTAGGTAGGTTATTATTGTCGTTAGCCGGGGTTCTGTCCTAAACCAACAACAGTCGTCCTCGAGGACGAGCATTGTTATCATTGGCTTTATCAGAACAGTACCGCATTCTCGTCCTACGCGTTCCTGAAATACATTCATAAGTAATAAGCACAAAGGCATACTTCATTGATGTTTTGGAAACGATTTACAGAAGTTCAAAGGTGTCGATGATGTTAGAGGCAGAGTTGATCTAAAAAAGAACGTAGATGTTAAAATGAGAAGAGGCATGCTCCCTTGGTTCGGACATGTAGAAAGAATGCAGGAAGAAAGAATTACGACACAGATATACAGCGCGAAAGTAGAATTTAGTAGTCTAGGAAGGCCAAGGCTTAACTACTATGGCCAAATTGAAAGTGTTGTATCAGAATGCCGTGAGCATGCATGAGTAAAGCTATGAATATTAAAGAAGTGAGAGAAGTGTGTAAGGGCCGCGGCATGTGGCGCCCGGTTCTCCCTCAAGAGGTTCGTAAGGAGTTGATGGATGCTGGTAGCAGAGGAAGCTCTAGGCGAATGGTAAAACCGCTACTGGCATGTTAACATGTACTCATCGGTTAATCGCTATTGTACTGTACCCGCTCGGAAAGTGACTTCTTACTTCCATAACTAACCCGAAAGTACGTCATTGTCGTTAATTTCTTAGAAACATGCGGGCGGTAAACTTTTGTGAAAATCCATTAGGTATAAAGGAACTGAGTAGGAGGTAATTACGTGAAAATTTATTGCTAACTTGTTTTTATAGTTGGGCAGCAAACAGGCAAACTCTCGTCCGATGACAAGCGTATACCGGAACCTATAGTGCTACAAAATGTTTGATTATAGGCGTAGCTTAAGAGAGGTAGGGCGCATCAAAACAGCCCGACTGGGGAAGTACCTCCACCTCACAGAAAACCGCAGCCAAAAAAGTTAAAACAAATAGTTTATTGTAAATACAAGCTTGGTTACAAAGTGTGTAGGGTCTCATCCTTTTAAACTTGTGTTAGGATGGAACTGCTCTTCCCACAGGGTTATAAACTAACTTGTGAGCTAATAAAACATACATAAGAACTTAACATTACATATTGTTACTGAATACAAAACAGGAAAACTTAGTGTTACAAAATAGAAATATAATTTAAATTACTCTAGTGGATCACACGGTGATGTCACTTCGTTATAGTGAACAAATTTTCAATTCTCTCATAATCGAGTGACCTCAGCCATGTACTAATTGAATTCCTAGACTCCATATATGTCTGTGTATATGTTGCCTGGTATTCAGTGGGAATCGCTCTTTCTACTTTCTTTCTTTTTCTCAGCTTCTAAGAGTCGTATCGTGGTGTTAAATAGCATATAGCCTTCCTCAAGAATTGGGCTATGAAATATAAAAAGAATTTTTCAACTTTCCGAATGGTAGTTCAGAGATTAGCGCGTTTTTTTTTATATATTCTACGTCGGGAGGCATACAAGTATACGGCCCACTTGCGCGATGCCTCCTCTGAGGCTTACACAGCAACTCCTTGGGAGCTTACTAGTGATCTTACTCACACGCAGGAACACGACAACCCTCTAGAGAGTTGTTATGTTATGTTATGTTCAAACGAACAAACTCTTCCCTTTACATATTAGTATATTTATTCGTAGTTAGTATAGTAAATAAATATTCAAAAAGTATACTCGCGCGTTCTCACCCCCGCTTTGTGCATAAGAACATTTTTTTATGGAACTTCGAGAGGCATACAAGCATACGGTCAACCTGATGTAAATTGCCTACCGAAGCCTATGAACGCTGGTAATACTTAAAGCATTAAGTATCACCAACGCGGTGCCACCTCTGCTGCTAACACATCAGCTCCTTACGAGTTTACCGGTGCCCTCGCTTGCACGCAGGAACACAACAACCCTCTAGGGAGTTTGTTATTTGGCTGCGATTTTCTGTGAGATGGAGGTACTTCCCGAGATGGGCTGCTTTCATGCGCCCTACCTCTCGTAAATAGTGACCTTTCGTGGTTCTTTGGTGACATTACCCATACAGAAATACAGCTTTCCATATTAAATATCAATGTACAGTATTTTGCCAGAGCCTCATCTGCTTGTTGGCAGGGTACATATATGTATATGGTACATACAGGTGAAGTAGAGAGAATTTTTAAATAATGATCCTTACATATAAAAGATAAAGATGAAAATTCTTTATTTGCTATTGGGCCTTCGCGGGCACTTAGACACGTCTTGTATTTTTTGAAATAAAATCTTATTGTACGAGGGTCATTTGAAAAGTTCTTAGCCTAACATGGTTAAAGTCATTGGTTTTTTTTATAACTACCCTCATTTTGTAGTTACATTATTTAGCAACAAGTATGCACAGTTTAGTTTATTCACAGTAACTCATTGTTCGTTTACACGTGATACCGTAAGTCAAGTCAGAGCTATTTTTGAAAATGGATAACATTGAACATCGTGCAGTGATAAAATACCTGAATTTGAAAGGTTTAACTCCAAAAGCTATACATGAAGACATGTCTGCTACTTTGGGTGAGTCCGCTCCTTCGTATGTGACTGTTAAAAACTGGGTGGCAGAGTTTAAACGTGGTCGTGAGACCATTCAAGATGAGCCCCGTAGTGGCCGGCCTTCGACTGCTTCCACTGATCAAAACAAAGAAAAAATCTGTGATTTAATTTTATCTGATCGAAGATTGACTGTCGAGGAGATAGCTAAGACTGTAGGCATCTCATCTGAGCGAACACATCATATAATTACTACTGAACTTGGATTCTCTAAGGTGTCTGCGCGGTGGGTACCGCGACTGCTTTCAGTGGAACAAAAACGCAACCGACTCACAACTTCTCGCGACTGTTTAGAGTTATATGATGCTGACCCAATAGAATTTGTTGAAAGATTTATAACCATGGATGAAACCTGGGTTCACCACAATACACCCGAGACAAAAGAACAGTCGAAACAATGGAAAAGAGCAGGCTCGCCCACCCCAAAGAAGGCAAAGGTGGTTTTATCGGCGGGCAAAGTCATGGCATCCGTTTTTTGGGATGCAAAGGGTATAATTCTCGTGGATTATTTAAAAAAGGGTGAAACAATAAACTCCGATTACTATTGCAACCTGTTGCGTCGTTTGAGAGAAGAAATAAAAGAAAAACGTCCAGGTTTATTGAGAAGAAAAGTCTTGTTTCATCAGGACAATGCGCGCGTTCACACCTCTGTGCAATCCATGGCAGAAATCCATCAATGTGGCTTCGAATTGTTACCTCATCCCCCATATTCACCGGATTTAGCACCGTTCGACTTTTATCTGTTCCCAAAGCTGAAAAAATTTTTAGGTGGTAAACATTTTTTTACAAATGAAGAGGTCATAGCCGCCGTGGACGCTTATTTTGAGGAGTTAGACGAAGATTTTTTTAATAAACTCAAAATCGTGTGGTTTCATTAAGTATGTTAGGCTAAGAACTTTTCAAATGACCCTCGTATCTTATTCAATTCTCTTATTCTACTTATTTATTTTATCTCCTCCTCTTTTAAATATGAATAATATTAAAAAACAACGAGAGCATTGTTAACACTCCTGTGGCACTATTATAAAGTTTATCTTCGTATTTGGCTCACTGTCACCTTTCTAGCGAACCTCAACTGCACGTGGTGATGTGGGATTGGTATAGAAAAGTCCAGACTCTCTTCTTATATCCTTTTCACTCCCCCTCTTTTATTTTTTATCCCTCATTACCTAACAAAGTTTCGATGATGTGAACAAACCCAAGAAACAAAAATGTAGGTACATGGAGATGATATTGTTGATAGTAACAATAATATGTGAATAATGAAAGCTTCAGACGTCATACTTAATTTCAAAACAATGCTATTATTCACCTCGTGTTCTGTAAAGCAAGAATATTTCAGCATAAAGAAATGCTTTCCAGTCTTAACTGCAGTAAGGTGGACCGCACACGGTAGGAAGGTTCGGACTTTAATATAAAATATGCGTTTTTTTCTCTTATCAACGCACCTTGGTCACCACCAAAGGTGATCAAAGCATCTCAATTAGTGAAGTACCTACACAAAACCGCAAACTAGTAACAACTCCATGAAGAGCTGTTGTCTTCGTGCAAGCGAGTGAGGTTACCAGTAAGCTTTCTAAGGGATTATTAGCTGTGTCAGAAGCAGGCGTAACAAGTTGCGAGGTTATACTCCTTCTATTGCAAGTCCACATAGACTAAGGTAACCGCTGTTCATCCGATGGACCCTATGATTGTTTGTCATCCGACGTTTTATTAAAACAAAAAAGATTCCACCTGCTATCTTTGAAGCAGTAAGTTTATACGGTGTCAGTGAGACATTCAACAGTGTAAGCTCCCACCTAAATGGGTAGTTGAATTTGGTGACCTGATTGTCACCTGAGTGGTATACAATTTTTTTAAGAGAGGTTAAATGTTTTAAGAGAGGTTAAATGTTTTAAGAGAGGTAGGGCGCATCAAAGCAGCACGTCTGGGGAAGTACATCCACCTCACAGAAAACCGCAGCCAAATAACAACTCCCTATAGGGTTGTTGTGTTCCTGCGTGCGAGTGAGGTTACCAGTAAGCTCCTAAAGAGTTGCTGTTAAAAGCAGAGGTGGAATGCGTAAGTGATACTTAATGTATTACAAGCCTTTATAGGCTACGGTAACCGCTTTCCATCAGGTGGTCCGTAGGCTTGCATTGCTTCCGACGTTGTATAAAACAAAAGTTAAATATGTCCTATATTTACAACGGATATATTCATGCAGCCCGCCTAGTAAGAGTTCGAACTCAGGATCTCGTGATTGCAGAGAATGCTCTGCTAACTGAGCTGCAAGGACTGTATGAGACGGTGACGAATTTTCCCTTTCAATGTATCGCTGTAAAATCACGATTTAGCGCCATTTATCTACAATGCAATACCCTACTAAGTGGGCATAGTAGGCCATCGTTATCTATGGGATCCCTTTGCTTTGAATTTTATTAGATTTGATGAAATATACCTACATTTCCGAAATTATATATAATTCCGAAGACAACTATATATACAAGATTTTTAGCCACTTCATACAAGGTAAATGTAGGTAGGTATTCTTTATTATTTAAAATAAAAATTTACCTACTGTATTACTGTAAATGGTGGAACAAGTGTACATAAATGTTCGTGTATAAATTACATACCATCAAAAATTTATGCAAATAAATACTTTAAACGTTTGAAACGTAAGTCTGTGGTTAACCTAAAACTTCACCTTCGTCGGAGATCTAGCCCACTGCTTGCAGTGTTTTGTTTCTTTATGCCTATTGTTGCATGCCAAGCTCGCTACTTCCACGCCTTTGTACACTGAAAGTATTATTTCTAACCAAATTGAGTATATATGCTTACATTATTTAGATCTTTTCAGAGTAAAGGAGTTTCTGGAAGTAGAATATACAGTCAACCATATAATATACAGTCAATCATAGAATATACAGTCATAAGAGCAGTGATAGTCTATATCCACTATAGTGGATAAAGAACTGACCTATTGGCCAACTGGTCGCCGGTTCGAATCCTGACATGTACCACTAAATTTGTGTTTTCGGATTGATATACATATTTGTAATTTATAATTTAACAACTCCCTAGAGGGTTGTTGTGTTCCTGCGTGTGAGTGAGGTCACCAGTATCCTCCCAAGGAGTTGCTGTGTAAACAGCAGAGGGAGCATCGCGCGAGTGATACTTAATATTACAAGCGTTAATAGACTACAGTAGCCGCTTTATATCAGGTGGGCGGTATGCTTGTATGCCTCCCGACGTAGCATAAAAAAAGCACTTGTTCGGCGATGAAGGAAAACATCTTAAAGATACTCACATATCCAAAAATTATATTTTGAAGGACGTGTGACCTAACCTGAGAAGTCTGGTTTTCCCTCTCGGATGTGAAGGTCTGACGGCAGTCACTCCATCGTAAAAATCAGTATCTTTGCCAAATCCTTAGGCTTAGGCAGCGAACCCTCCCAATCCTAATACCAATGGCAATGGGTTAGGAAACGGGCTAAGAAGAAGAAGAGAGTATACAGTCAATCTTATGTCTGATTATAAAGTTATTGATTGACAATAATAGTAACACTCGGTATTTGGTAAAAAATTAATTTAATAAGCAAATAATAAATTGTTCGCAGAACCGATAACTAATAGGGGAAAAAACCTGAGAGGTTTGTAGCGAGTTGATATCTAAAGAGGCACTCTAGAAGGGAAGCATATATATAGTGGACGAACACGGACTGAAATTATTAGTACTTAGCTACAATATATTATAATTAAATAGGTATTTCAGGGTCGGCAACGCACGATTGATGCCTCTGATGTTGCAAAGTATTCCAAAGCTACGATAACTATTTACCATAAGGCAGGTCATACACTTGGTTTTCAATTAAGTGTTATCAAAAAAAATTCAATTCTCTATCGTATTAATATGCTAAATATGATAGATTGTAAGGATGTACAAATGTTTGTAATACTTTCCCCCAAGAGTGGCTAAAGGGATTTGGATATGGATTAGTGCAGATATTCTGGATTAACACGCTTAGTTGATTCAAGAGTAATCATATTACAGACAATTTCTTAATAAATTAACTCTTAACATAGCTTTTTATATAGCAGAACCAGATGTTGTTCTTTATATTAATGTTTTTTTTTAAGTATAAGACTTATTGTGTAATAATGAACAATAAAATATGAATAACAATAAACATAATTAAGCTAAATTATACAACGATAAATTTAATAAGAATAAACATTCATCTATCTATCTATAACTTCACGCCAAATCCCTTACGGGGTAGGCAGAGAGAACCGAGCGCCACGTGACGAGTCACGTGGCGCTCGTTACATACCTCACTCGCTTCTTTAACATTCATTGCTATTTTCATGCATGCTCGCCGGTTTAACCTGTGAGACCCCGTTATATACGTTTTCCCATACATTTCTTGGCGGAAAAGCGGTCCGCGGGTAATGAGAGAATAATAAACATTCATTACAGGCTAAATTATACAACGGCTGATTTGTCCCAATAGGGATCTCTTCTAGTCAACCAAAAAAAAATATTGTAAAGTAATCCATCTCATTTCATCGGTTTGGTAGAAAGCATACGCTTTGGTTGCATAATATAGTTGGAATGAAATATATTTTATGCGATTCTTACAAAAAGAAAATTATGCTCAAAAAATCTTTCCACTTTAATTCCAAAACACTTTTTAGTGAATATTTTATTTATATTTAAATCATTCCACTTTGGCTTCAAGATATTTTAAGGGATTACTACGGCGCGGTACAAAATGATTGTACAGCCAGCGCGCGAGCTTTGAGGAATAGCGCAATGTAAAGACAGTCACGTCACGACCCCTCAGAGCTCACCAATCCAATCAAAGACCAATCAGAAAAGAATCTGTTTAATTTTATTTTAGAAATTAGAAATATACAGTGTGTGTAATGAATATAATATTGATAATTACATGCGTGTTACAAGCCCTAATACTTTAATTCAAAACTCCATTGTAACATACTTATATACATTGATGTCAATTCGGAGGAAGCATTACTTAATTTAATTGTTTATATGATACCTGTCCTCTTCAATACAGAAACAAAAAGACAGAATCCTTAAATAATCATTAGACTCGACATTAATCATGCATTTTTGCTGCTGATTGTACCAAAATTATTTTGGAGCCAAGTGGAATTCAAGTACGTACATATTTCTACCTGGAAATTAAATACCTAAAATCACTTTGGAATCGAAGTGGAAACGTATGGGCGATAAATTTTTGAGAACAATGACTTTGGAGTCAAGTGGAATGACCCAATATTATGCAACAAGGCGCTCTTATTGCTAAAAGTAATATTTTCAAGGCAACCTTAAAGTAATGAATCGGTGTACATAAACTTACCAGTGCCGTGGTTTACCAAAATACCGTCTTAACAAACATAGTAGAACCTCTTTCTCAAACAATGTTCAAAAACAGACACTGGATATTCCAACAGGACTCTGCACCAACTCATAAGGCACGAAGCACTCAAAACTGGTTGACCGCCCGTGGAATTGACTTCATCGGGCATGAAGACTCGCCCTCTTCTAGTCCAGATTTAACCCACTGGACAACAAGATATGACGACATTTGGAGGAGAAAGTCTGCGCTAAACCTCATCAGAATTTGGAGTCTCTCCGAACATCTCTGGTTAAATGAGCGGCAGAAATAGACATAAATGTGGTGCGTGCTGCGATCGATGACTGGCCGTGTCGATTATGGGCATGTACTCAAAATGGAGGAGGGCATTTCTAATAATGTAAATAAAATTTTATTGTACATTTAATTACCTTTCATTTCATATATAACTTTTACATAATTATCAAAAAGTGTATGCTTAATTACATCAAAAGTTTTTGACAGAACTTATGACCTGACTAGGTATGTATACACATAACGTACTGCATATGTACACTTATATAAATATACACTGTACACGAAATAAATTATGTGTTTTTTAATAACGAAGAGAGAGTTGATTTTTACTAGTTTTTTTTTAAACGGCATTAGATTTCGCTGTCCTGATAATCACAGGTAGGGTACTCCATATCATAATAGTTAACATTGTCATAACATTGTTTGATGCAAACGAAATTACGTGTAGGTACGTTTGTAATTTATGTACAAACGTACCTACACGTAATTTCGACGAGCTCGGTGGCGCAGTGGTTAGTAACGCTTCTTCGAACTCTCGTGAGTTCAATTCCCACACAAGACAAAGATTTGTGTGCATGAACACGTCTGTTTGTCTTGGTCTAGACGTTCTTAAGAGAGGTAGATAGTATCCATCTCACATAAAACCGCAGCCAAATCTCCAAGCCAAAACTCCTTGGAGGGTTATTATGTTCCTGCAAGTGAGAAAGGTCACCAGTAAGCTCACTGGAAGTTTCTGTGAGAGCCGCAGATGTGGCATCGCTCGAAAAATACTTAATAAACAAGCATTTATAGGCTATAGTAAGCTTTAAATCAGATTGGCCATATAATTTGGGGGTAACCCGACATTGTATAAAAAAAACAATACTCATTCAATATAAAATACCAAATTTTTCATATTCAGGAACACCGTTCCTATATGAAATCTATATGCTTGTATGTGCGTTTGTCTGTGTGTTTGTCTGTCGCATTTTTCGAATATTCGAATTTTGACTTCAGATTCGGATTCGGCATAAAAAAGTAGAATAGGAATGTTCAGAAACACCGTTCCTATCTCTTAAGGAACATGGTAAAAATGGCCGACAAATTAAAAAAATATATATATTGTCATATAATTGACGAGCCAGGTGTTCCTCTGGCAATGCAAGCTTGCGCATTCTCAACTGGTTTTTTATGTTATTGATTTGATGCAAGTGAGTCAATATTGTAAGTAAGGTAATGTTAAACCATGCCGCTAACTCATAGGTAGTTTGACTCGGATCGGCTTCCACCATCTCCTTTAATTCAGCGTTATTCACCTGTGTGGGCGGTCTTCCACGTGGTTCGTTCTTCAAGTCGAACTTTCCATTACGCAAGCGTTTAAACCAAAAACGCACGGTGCGTTCATTAGCAGTCGCCTCTCCAAACGCAGCATTGATATTGCAATCCGTTTTTGCCGCGTTAGTTCCGCATCAGAACTCGCATTCAAACATTACTCGGATTTTCGAAGTGTCCGTCTTTCCCGTCTAAGCTGATTAAAAAAACAATTGAAATTCGAAATTCAAATGTTGCACATTTTTTAAAAGAAAAACCTCATTATTATTTTTTTAATTTTGCCCAGTATTATGTGAAAAAAGTTTCACTCTAAAATCTCACACCATGAAGGTTTAATGTCAATCCAAAGTATCTATTACTATAAAACGGCAATTTCATACCTTAACCCCTATTATATCTTCACGCCAGGGCCCTTGCGGGGTAGGCAGGTACCCCGACATTGTATAAAAAAAAACACAATACACCTCATTCACAGACCGTTACAAAGAAAATGCAAAATATTATGTATAATAAAGCTTTTAAAATAAAGCTATAAAGGTTTACTTTGACACCAACGCTCGTTTGTTCGATTCCCACACAGGATACACATTTGTGTTTGTATTGGTCTGGGAGTTTTATTAAGATTAAGAGAGGTAGGGCGCATCAAAACAACCTGTCTGTGGAAGTACCTCCACATCACCGAAAACCGCAGCCAAATAACAACCCACTAACGGGTTGCTGTGTTTCTGCGTGTTAGTGAGTTCTCCAGTAAGCTTCTCAGGAGTTGCTGTGTTAGCAATGGAGGTGGCATTGCGCGAATGATACTTAATGCGTTTATAGGCTACGGTAACCGCTTTACATCAGGTGGGCCGTATGCTTGTATGCCTACCGACGATTTACAAATAAATATATATATCTATATTTGCAGGACATGGTAAAAATAAACTAGTAAACTAATATACCGTGATAGAGTTCATGAACAAACTCATCGTGCAGGACGCACGGGGAGTACGTTTGCTGGGCTGGACCGCTTTGACCCGCCTGCCCAGTGACTCGGCAAAACTGGGGCTCGCCCTTGTTGAATATTGTACAATGCTTAACTCAGCTTATTAAATTTTCCAAGAATATCTATATGTATTTACTATACCTACGTGTGAAGCCAATTCGAAAACTGCCTACTCTTACAAACTTCTTCTGATTAAATTCGTTGTGAGTTCCAAGGCAGCTGTAGTTTAATCCCCGGGACAGCATTGGACTTCACTATTCATTGCCTTTTTGGTGGTCGCCGCTGTTAATTCTGGCTACACAGGAGGCACAGTGGTGGGAATGAGTGGTGGGCCTGTCCCATATACCTACGTGTATTCAATAACTATATGTACAATAACTAAAATTAAATAAATTCACAATAAAACTAAATTACATCTAAAATTTCATAAATCACAAATAATAATAATAAACTAAAATAAATCTAAAAAGTGTGGCCCCCGCGGCATTGTACCAACGATGCTGGCAGCATTCCCGCGCTGAATCGCAATACTAATGCGCTGAGCGAGAAAACTACCAGCTCTTTGGTCGCCAGTGACGTCGATCAGACGTCTCACTAGTTCTTAAAAACCTTAACCAACCATTGGACCAAGGGTCTCTACTCCGAAAGCAACTAAGTTATACTCGGAGCCAAGACTCCTGTATTTATTAATTTTTAAATGTTCGGCCGCCTCAGCCGCCCCGCCCGCCTTGGTGGTAGTGCGATGAAGATGAGAAGAGGCCAGTGTGTCAACGCAAGTTGCGTCCCACACTAAAACCCTCCCCATCTTCCATGGAATCAACGACATCCCGTCGGGTCGCCTACCATCGTTCCTGGCTAGTCCGGTGGGTTCCAGAATAGCTGGAACGTTGACAGAGGCGAGGGCCCGACGTATAATGTCGTTGAGTGCGGCATGACGGGAGAAACGACCTGCAATTTTTTGACAAGAAAGTCCGTGGTGTCCAAACTGATCGACATCACTGCCGCAGAGGCACTTCTGTGGAGCATATATTGGGACTCCAAGCCGCAGACAGACAGCCAGCCTGAGGATGTCAGGGTCTAGGAACGTGCCCGTATTAGGTGACGGGTAAATATATATATATACAATTAATTTACTGAATTAATTCTTCCTAGGTTATTTAATTAAGTTTTAACAGATCATTCACTAAGTAAGAGTCAGAAGACACCCGCGGTAACCTATTATGCGAAGACCTCGTTGTGAAGGAGAGATGGCGCTAATATTTCCACGAGGTGCTGAACAAGTAGCATAAAGAGGTGAAGCCACCGACTCTCCCTCTTAATCAGGGACTAGTGCCACTTATAACGCCTGAAGAAGTCCAAAGGCTCTTCGTCTCATGAAGAATCGTAAGGCGGTCGAAGCCGATGGAGTCATAGAAGCCTGGAAGGCGATGGAGACTCGTGGTGTGATCATTTTGACTGGCCTATGTAACTGCATACCTACTCCTTACCGAAAAAATCCCGGACTAATGGAGATTGAGTGTCATCACTCCAGTTTTCAAAGGAAAGCGATCGGTATAGGAGTGTGGCAGTTACAACGGTAAAGTCATGTCTCATACCATGAAGCTCTTTGAGCGGATAATTGACTTCCGAATCCGACAGGAGTGCACTGTCTCCGAGTGTCAGTTTGGCTACCGACCTGGTCATGGGACCATGGACCCCGTTTCTGCCCTAAAGGTCGTCATAGAGAAATACAGGACGAAAAATACGCCTCTGCATCTTCTGTTTTCAGACATGGAGAAGGCCTCCGACTGTGTTCCTCGCTCGGGCCCTGAACAAAAGGGTGCCAGATGTCTATATTGATATTTGCCGGGACATGTACCTCGATACCGATTCCACAGTTAGGACTACTGCTGGCGACACACCGCCCTTCCCGATCACCGCCGGGGTACACCAGCGATCTGTCCTTAGTCCGTTTCTGTTCAGCGTAATATTATACGTAGTGTCGGACAGCATCAGAGATGCACATGAGCAGCTGCCATGGTTACTCATGTATGCTGACGATATTGCGCCTGGTGCGGCATGTGAATACTTTTTTTTTCGTGCACCCCCGCCATGTGCAAGGCTGTTAGTATACCAATGATATTTACAAACTAAACACATTCATACATCATAATCCCTTTCATTCCACAATTCATCCTTTCATTCATCAGCTTTCAGTTTTATGCCCATTTATAAACGCCGGTGAAACGATTATGGCTATTTCCAAAAACTTCTCTCCCTATAATGCGTCAGTCCAGCTACGGGCGACAGAGAGCTTCACAGCTCCACCTAGCCACCGCGATCCCATCGGCTATACATGGTATAGCCGAGGTATACTGCATTAGCACGTGAATACGTGAATACTTGGAGAGGGTCGCTTGGGAACGGTGGTCTTATAATGAATCCACAAATGTGGCTGCCCTACGTAAATTATGTACATAGTTGAAGGGGAAACTAATGTAACCGTGTTAAAAAGTATATAGACTTTTCGATCATACTTGCAATAATATTTTTTTATATTTATATAAAATATTTTTTTATATTTTACAACATCAGGAGGCTTATGCATACGGCCCACCTATCATAAATAGGTTACCGTAGCCTATAAACACTATAATACAGGAAGCATCACCACCGTATTCGTTACTATACCAACCTTAACTCATTCCACAGCAAGAATTTGAGTCTCGCATCAACCGAAGGAGTTTAGAGCATACCCCACCACTGCTAAACCGCCGGAAGGCCACTTAGCTTATCGACTGTCACCCATCGACAACAGCCGGCTTAACGTGCCCCCGTACGGAGAAGCTCGAGATGGATAAACCCATCCATGGACAGGCTGCAGTAGACTTTGCTTACCCTACGTTTTCGGTTAGAATGACACGCGCAACGACGCCATCAAGCTCGTTAATTGTCATATAATTAATCTTTAATGTACAAAATTCATGTTTTGAGACAGTGAAACGTTTAGATCATCAAACTCGCATCGTCTACGTATCACAGAGCGTAATTAAGGTCACTATTCACGACCCGCCCTCGTCGGATATTAATAAACAGTGCGGCTAATGGGAATATAATTTCCATTCATTCATAATTAATCAGGTATGTTAATTGTTGGAAGGCTTGAAAATGTTAGTATGGATTTTTTTTATTATCACAAAATCCACTGTACTTGAATATATCGTGTGTATACGTTATATATTAATACAACAGTGCACAGACCAATAAACCACTTGATGCTGCATAAAGACCCCCGTTACTCATCAAAACGTAGTGTTTTAAAAACTCGCGTAAATATCTCAGCTATTTGAGCATACTGGCCAATGAATGGGAGGATATTAGAACCAATAAGCCGATAATTGTCACGATGAGGATATTACATTGGGTTTAGACATGTTATTTTCTTCATTATTTTATTTTTTTTTAGCCTAGGAAAGCCAATACTTACCTACCATGACCGAATTGGTCGTGTTCTATCAGAAGGCGATGTCAGGAGCCCTAGAAACCGGCGAGCGTGCATGAGAAGAGCAATGAATGTTAAAGAAGCGAGTGAGATATGTAAGGATCGAGTCACGTGGCGCTCGGTTCTCTCTGCCTACCCCGCAAGGGATTTGGCGTGAAGTTATAGATACAGTGGCGTAGCGTAGTGGGGGCGGCAGGGGCGGCCCGCCCCGGGCGGCACTTTTTAGGGGGCGGCAAAATTTCTCAATAAATAATAAAAATATTTGAACCATTTCATATTTTTATCGCAACTACAAATTCGGACCAATTGAAAAGAGCACGGAATCTTTCAATACTTATTCTGTGACGAATTCGGGGAATCCCCTTTCTTTAAATATTTTGTAGCAACTGCTGACAACAGCGTTTATACTGATTTGCGGTGATTCTCCGTATGTATTTTATTTTAAAAACTATAGGTAGGGGTAAGGAAGTACTTGTTGCTTTGACAATTCAAAGAAAGTTTTATTGATGGATCGTCTGTTGTTCATTTCACATTGTCTCGTATCGTAATTTATGTTACGCTTTAAAACTGTAATTTCTGTGCAAATAAGTACGTGTAGTGGTTGTGAAATTATTGAGCTTTGCGAAAAATTGAATTTTTCCGCTATGTGTACCTACATTCAACAGTGTGAACTGTAACTTTTTAATTTAAAATCTAACCCGAATAATGCAAAATAATGATGACTGTACTTGCCGAAAAGTTCTCTAGAATTAATGTATGTAATGTATACTATACATTAAATTGAAATACCTAAATAAGAGGGCGGCAAAATTGTCTTCCGCCCCGGGCGGCCGACACCCACGCTACGCCGCTGTATAGATAGATAGATTTTCTTCATGTAGCAGTGATAGTACAGTATAAGTATAAGATACTCATGTTAGCAAATTTCTTTTGGCATTTCTTCTATGCCAATAACCATTTCCGAAATGCAAGCATATTAAAAAAGAAAAATGATAATTTAAGAGAATTAAATAAGATACAATAAAATTATATTTAAAAAACGTAAGACTTGCCTAAATGCCCGCGAGGGCCCATTGGCACATCACAAACAAATATTTTTATCTTTTATATAAAAATGTATTATTATAATTTAACATTAGAAACTCATAAGTGTGTGTGGAAAATGAACTGGTGGTCTAACATCTGTCGGAAATAACTGGAAGAATCGTAAAAATTAAGGTGTGAAGATGAACAAAGTGAATGTGTAATTGCCTATAAAGGTGTATCTAACTGTTTATTATTCAGTATTTATATTATTTCATTTAATTTTCTACCAATTGTGCAATCGGTTATGTTCCAAGGAGTTCTTCGATATGATACTAATAGCCTCGTTTTACAACCGTACTGTTCGCGAATAGCTTGAGCTAATCAGTAAACGTCATTGGAACACTTTCACACAAGTGACCGTGATGTCTGTTCTATATTACCCCTTTTCCTCTCAAAGGTATCTCTCAAGGAATTTGGCATAGATTGAGAGTATCAGACTAAGAGAACAATTAGTCTGTATGATGAATACATCCTCATTGGGTTTGGTGTCATTCTGGTTAACATCCAACAGGTCGGATATTAGAATCAAACAGAGATTATATTAGTACAATAGCCAGGTGATAAATATTAAAAACTCCGGATTGCCATCGGGCTCAGCTCGTGAACTTGACTTTAGAATTATAGATATAAAATTGTAGTTCTGTAAGTTGTCTTAAGTTCAACTTAGGAAACCCATGTTTAGAACTGAAGTGTTCCCTGTCAATTCTCTTACGTCTTCAAAACTTCGTATGTCTAACGTGTTTTCTATTTCTCTCTGTGCTCCACTATCTTCCTTACTTGGTACGTCTCACATAACTGAATCCCATTTGAAAAATTTCATTATTCTATCTCATTCGTCACTCCGCTCTCCATATTCTTTCCTACACGTCTACAAATTTCTCATAAATACGCGCTCGTTGCACCTCTTGCTTCTCTAATTCATCTAGTCAGTTTTATATCCCAAGTTTTCTAATTTAAACACTAAATATGAGAAATTCCTCAAACATACTCATTTCAAGTTTGTAGAATATTTGTACCTTTTACTACGGTTCGACCGTTTCACGTGGTCGGTACTTATATACCTACTTTAGACACCATGAAAGAAATCATCTGTCAGTCATTCGGGCCGGACTTTACTTTTCGTAGAATAAATGTATATCTCTATTATCTATTTACGAAGTTCCATACTCTTTGTAAAAGTAAAATCTAATTTCAATCTGCATTAGCAAAAATATCCCATAAAGTTGGTAATCGCCTAATCAGGAACCTCGAGACAGTTTAATTTTTTACAAAATATCTCAAACACAGGATCCGTATTCCTCAGAACACGACGCGCTAGTCCGAAGATGAGTCCCTGGGGGAGGCTAATACCGGCATTACTGGACCTTCCCGGCTTAGCTGACAAATCTCGCTTGCAAATGATTCAATTAAAATTTGCATAGTCTGACATCCATTTAACACGAAAATGCGTATTTGCTTAGTGATGACGTTATAAGAGAATGCTTTACTTGCCTACGAATAAAACTCCATTTTCTACACCACAGATATTTAAATATAAAGAGACCAGACAAGCTGTCCAGTTTAATATAGTCAGAGCGTTAGTGTTCCAGGCATACTCAAGCTCAACTAACATGTAATAATATTACTATCACGTAAGTAATATTATTATGAGAACAAAAATCTTCACTGCACACGTTGGTATGCTTTGGGATAATGCAGATCAATGTACTGTGTCCATGATGAGCAGCTCCGGGTTGCAAAGCTCACCAAGAGACACGCGGAATTCGTCGAGGACCGTTGCTTCTGGACGACTTGGAGACTCCGGGCGATGCTCTAGCTGACGTGTGTGGAACCCAGCAACAGAATGGAATGTCAGTAATAGGTACTACTGTAAATTATATTCCGTGTTCGTACTCTACTGGCGTATTACTGTGGTGGACAGCTATACGACTATTATTACTTTACTTGCTAAATATGGATAAAGAATATTTCAGTCCGAAGTCATGAAAGTGTGGCCATATCGACGATTGGAAGAAATTGTTTGATTTGCTATTTTTTAAACGCTTTATTTCGACCGTGACCGCAATTTGGAGTGTGGAAATGACGTGCGGCAACAAGAAGTATAGACGCATTTGATTAGGAATATGTGCTAATACCTAATAACTTTAAATTTCCGTTTATGTCGAATCGGTCCCATCGCTGGCACTCAGTAGGCTGATGTCTACTTCTCCGTTAAACCTTTCAAGAAGTGAGCTTGCATTAGCACGCACAATTTATCGCAATTCGCATCTGTGGTAATACTCTTACACTATATATATACAACGTCGGGAGGCATACAAGCATAGGGCGTACGTGATGCAAAGCGGTTACCGTAGCCTATGAACGCCTGAAATACATCAAACATCACTCGCACGATGCCAATTCTGCTGCTAAAGGTCACGCAGGACAACCGCACTGCTAAATACACACAGGATCCATGGAGGGTCCATGGAGTTGTTATTTAGCTGCGGTTTTCTGTGAGGTGGAGGTACTTGCCCAAACGGTACTGCTTTGATTCTCTTATAAACACCCAGACCAAAACTACATACATATTATATATGTATACTAATGACAGGTCATAAGGCCTATATAATATGATGGCCAATTTGGTGGCAATTTACAACGATGTGGTTATTTTGATTGAAAATTGAATTTCTGCAATTTATATGAAGATTAGAGATTGGTGCCACCATACCTGGCAATAACGGATTCAAAACAAATGACGTATTTAGTCTATTTTTGAAAGAAATTGGGAAGATGCTCCTTTTTAATTTGTTAAGAATATCCCAATACAATGAAGAGTCATTTGCTTTCAAAACCAAAATCAGTCTGGCGCTAGCTAGGTAGTCTGAAAAATCCCGTCCCTTCATTAACATCTAAAGTGCGGCAACCGTTCGCAACGCGATAAGAGATTATGCAAATCTATATCAAATTGTTAGTGGGCAGGATTTGTCCAACCTAATCCTAGGGGAGACCTATCTCAGAATTTATTTTACGGCTGACACCATTCATTGCCGGGCTATCGAGGTCATAGCTTTTCTTTTATTTTTATCGTACATTTAAGGCGTTACTACACTATTCTTAGTGTAGTAACGTCTTATTACTTATGAAATTTTAGGGCGTTACTACCAAGAAAAAAAATAATGTATCTACAGAATAGTTTTTTTAATATACAAGGTCGAGAGGCATACAACCACACGGCCCACCCAATGCTAAGCGGTTACCTCAGCACATGAACGCTTACCTATCTATTAGTACCTATCTCCCTATTCTACCTATTAGTACCTATCTCCCTATTCTACCTATTAGTACCTATCTCCCTATTCTACCTATTAGTACCTATCTCCCGCGGAGGTACTATCACAGACGGGCTGTTTTGATGCGCCCTACCTCTCTTAAAAACACCCAGACCAAGACAAACAGACATGGTCATGAACACAAATGTTTATCATATGTGGGAATCGAAACCACGAACGGTGGTGTCAAAGTAACGTAACAGTGCGTTTCACCACTGTGCCAATGAGCTCGTGGAAAGAACGGTTTCCACGAGCTTTAGCAATGTAAAAATTTGTATGTATATATATTCATAATTCTTTTATTCATTGTAGAAACATAAGTGGGCTGTTGCAATATGATAGGTATGTAGATATATACCTTACCTACAAATATACAAACCTTTGTCAAACATGACAGGCAATGTATACTTATAGTCTAATCATACGACGCAGAATTGTGCTCGCACCCGATAAACTTTAAGGCCGGGTTCAACACTCAATATAATCCAAAAAACACTATATATGTAGGGGCTAAACTCTACCCCCTCGAAGCCACCCCCATTTTCATTTTTTAATGATATTTTTTTACGTGTGTGTACTAAAAATACAGTATTACAAGAAGTTGGAGTCGTATTAACTTGAAACAAATTTTAATTGAAAGGTATAAGTAGTGGCAAATGAATAGGATTCAATAAAGTATCCACAAAATTGTGAAACATTAGAAAAAAAATTTAATTATCGTTTTATAACACGAAAATTTTCCAAAAAATTTATGTTTACCTAATTTACTCCAAAAATCTTCCCATTATAATACTTTTTTTATGCATTCATTCAAAACGATTTGAGTTGTTCTAAATAACGGTACCAAAATCATAATCGTATCTATTTGCGTTTAAGCGTTATTGTTGCTTGAACATAGCACTAGCGCAAAAGGGTCATCTTATCAGTTAATGAATTCCGAGGAGGAGATCGGCAATACTCTTGCTTTTTGGATACTTTATTGAATCATATTCATTTGCCACTAATTATACCTTTCAATAAAAAATTGTTTCAAGTTAATACGACTCCAACTTCTTGTAATATTGTATTTTTAGTACACACACGTAAAACAATATCATTAAATAATGAAAATGGGGGTGGCTCCGAGGGGGTTGAGTTTAGCCCCTACATATATAGTTTTTTTATGTATTATATTGAGTGTAGAACCCGCCAGTGTAGAACCCTCCCTTAAAGTTTGTCGGGTGCAAGCACAAACACATTCTATAATAACTGATTATGGAAAAAAGTGGAAGTTTATG
Source organism: Pyralis farinalis (assembly GCA_947507595.1). NCBI lineage: Eukaryota > Metazoa > Arthropoda > Insecta > Lepidoptera > Pyralidae > Pyralis > Pyralis farinalis. Next base: position 7,030,658 of record OX382273.1, read on the forward strand.
CGAAAGCGGCCATACTACCATGACCAAATAGGTCGTGTTTTATACGAAGGTGATGTCAGATGAACCAGCGTGCGTTCATGAAAAGACCTATGAATGTTAAAGAAGCGAGTGAAGTGCGTAAGGACCACGTCTTATTGCGCTCGGTCCTCTCCGCCAACCCCGCGAGGGACTTTGCGTGATGATATACATACAACTGATTATATTAATTGAACATCTCATAATAATTCCGTACCTAACATTATAAAATACTTAATATTTAACCATGGCAGTAATTTTGAGTTTTGAAAGTAGACATAACGAGTAAGTGTGCTAAATTTGAACTCTGTAGGTTTCGTAGTTTTAGGTAGGATTTTCGTTGAAAAAAGATTTCGTATATAACATTTTTACATCGTAAAGAATTTTATTGAATATCCTAAAATGCCTAGCAATACAATTACTTCGAGACAGATTCGTTTACGTTACACAAATTTTAAACTGACTAGTGGGATGTCGGGAGGTATAAAATTGGTTTTTGGCAGAGCTGCGATAGCCAGCGGAGCCACATTACCCTCAAAATTGCCGTTTGGGGTAGACTGATGTCATCCAGCTAGCGTTTAGACGGTAATAGTGAGAAACTCCAAAATCGACACACTAGTAGCTAACATATTGTAGTTTTGTATCCTTTAATTTGAAATTTAAATGTTCGTTGGTGAGGAAGAACGGTCCAAAATCGTTCCAATTAAAAAAAAAACATATGGGAAAACGTATGGCCGGCCACTCTGCAGTGCAGACTCTGCACTCCCATCAACAGAAAAAGTAACAGCACTCGTCGCTAGATGTCGTACAGGGTTCCATATATTTTTCAAAAATTAAAAAATTAAAAATAAAATATTTATATATTTTTTAAATTTAAAAAATATCAGCTCTGCCTACACAGCTTGCTGTTATTTACTAGTATCGTTAGTTTATGACCATAAAGGAACAGGACAATAAAGGATATATCGTTAGCGCGATGCAACCCCACTGCTAACACAGCAATTTCTCGGAAGCTTACCGTTAACCTCACCTCTACTGTCGTCTACGACCATTTCGTTATGTAAATACATATAGAATTATCATATGAAGATTTTTCGTCCTAAGTATATTTTATGTCTTCGCAAATGTGATGAAACCTATTGTGTACAACACGGGCGGTATGGGAATTATCAATCAAGCGCGGTCTATATAGCCAAGCGACTCGTATGTAATTTCTACATTACCGCCCTTAATACACAATGTTACCGCTCATAACACACACTATTAAACACACAATGAGGCTGTAAATGGAATATTTTTCTATAGACTTGGCGTCGTTACACAAGTGTTAATACAGTTATAGACTGTTTACTATCATACACTGTTTCATTTACACGAATATAAAATTTGCAATACATCAAATTATCCCCACTACTTAATTTTTGGTCACTGTGAGTGAGTTAAAAACTCAGATGAAATAATTTGTGAAAAAAATGACGTTCGAATTGAACCCGCCACTCAATGAGTGCGGGTCTTGTCGCCATGTTCGCGCTGCCGCATATAATTTAAATGAAATACAAATTTCTTTTTTTTTATATATATAAAGAAGTTAGTATTAAAAACATGATGATGAAGGTGCCCCCCCCCCCCCCTCCCTCACCAAGACGTAATTTTACTGCCTAAATATCTAACTTGTAGTCGGATGACGTTTTACAAACCCGCATCATTAATTTAATGCAAAGACTTCTATGTATACTACTAGACAGGCTGAGTAACATATATATTGTGTCGTAGCTCGGAGCGCGCCGGCTGAGGGCGGGGTAGCGGAAGAGGGTTGCCGATGCAGTGAACAGGCTGCTCACGCAGACGCGACAATCGATTGAACTTTACCTATTACCAATTTGACTTCGACTGTTACTAATACCATTTCAATATAATGGTAAATTAAAGTATATTGTACATAATACTATATGTATACACTAATAATACATAATCCAGAGAAATCTACGATAGTAACAATTGTGTAATTATATAGTACATACAGTAAAATATTAAAACTTACTTATGAAAAGTTATTCCTTCAGAAAACTTTTTTGTTCTTTGAGAATAATTTTTGCAGTATCTAAGTATGCAATTCGGCATTATTGTGAATATATTGCGATTCAATGGGTACCTAAAATACAAAATCACAGAATTATCTATTTGCAAATAAAATTAAGTTTCTACCTATTTCCATATCTGTTTGAGCACCTGTTACATAGATCTATGATGTGATCGTCGGTAGTGCTACTTACGCTACTAGAGAGTAAACGAGATGGCAATAGTGTCATGGCTATTTTTCATGTTAGGTACAGTTTCATAGTAAAATACAAAAAAAAAGTAGTTACCAAAAATAACAGTTGAATCACTTGAACAAAGTATTCACGTAAATATAATAATGATTAATTGTTATTTCGTGGCATTTAAAACAAAAAAAGAAACTTATTTGTCGACCGCAACGTTCTCGTTTAATTACGAAACAAAGGAGTGCTTGTATCGCTTGCTCGCAACCGACTAAAGGAGTTGCGGAGAATTGACCGTAACTTGATGCGCAAAATCCGAGTTCCGCTCAGCCTGTCTAGTAGTATACATAGAAGTCTTTGATTTAATGCGCCAACTTTACGTAGATTTTGATGAAAAGGAAAAGACTGTTAAAATATGCACTTTATTACTTAGTAACAATCAGCTATAATTTTAACCAACAAATCATAACTAAAGACATCTGTATTACCAGTATTTAATTCATATTGGTAAAACTAAAAGTTGAATAATACATCCAAAAACGTAAATTATGGTCTAAATGAAACAATGTCCAGTGGCATTTAATTGTTATATGGTAAAATACTTATAACTTAATTTTGCCTGGCACTTTCTTCTCAAAAGTAACTTTTATATGGTAACCCTGGCGGTACGTAGTACTAATAAACTACGCAGGTAGACACTGTATAAAAATCATACTACGTAAATGAATATTGAAATGAAAATAATCAACCAGGGCATACTACGCGGACAAACAATTTTACATCATTCACCCTACATTCAAAATGTTCACAGTTTCAAAATATTTATTACTACATTTATTATTTACGTAGAATATTTCCTCCTTATTTTTACAAATAAGAATTGAATGCGTTGTACAAACAGCTTTAAAATCATCGAGATGCAGTGTACTACGTACCAGAGGAGACTAGCCTTCGTACTAGAAGATACCACTACTACGTTATTCAATTGTGGCAATCGCGCTTTTAGGTATTAGGTTGAGATATTGAACAATAATAGAAAAATACAGCGACGTGCAAAGGAACAACTTTTCATCGGTGTATTGTAATTTTAAAATTAATTACGAAGAAAATATTTATCCGACGTCAGGTTTATACAAGATATATCATTGAAGCAATCTAGCGCTGCATGTTTTAAGCATTTGGTTGCACGTTTAATTGGTTTAGCGCTGCTGCAGCGAACTCTTGCTTTAGTTCAATAAAAATTAAACAGGTATTTGCTTACGATGACTTCTTTAGTACGCTGTACGTTATATCTCGATGCTTACAATACATTAAGTGCAGAATTACATGTATTGTGGCAGATTCTATTTTAAAGTATATATGTCAAAATAACTTAACCAGGCAAGTTTATTCGAAAACTATAACATAAATCATTATGATTGGGCTGCTCACGTGTATAGAATATACACGGCTGGAAACATTGGAAAGTTACGAGTCGCAGTTTATTCATTATTATACTATTGACGTCTAGTTGGTTTCAAAGTATCAGTGTTAAAATTAGACCTATCATGTTCCGTTGGTTCGGACATGTAGCTTTAATGCAAGAGGAAAGTATCGGCAAAACAGATATACAATGCGAAAGTGAAAGGACCGAGAAATACCACAAAATGGTGGTGGTTTATCAAAAGATGAAATCAGCAACCATAGAAACGAAAAGAAGAGCTATGAAAGTTAAAGAAGTGAGTGAGGTGTATAAGAACAGAGTCACGTGGCGTTCGAGTACCTCTGCCTACCACGCAAGGGATTTGGCGTGAAGATGCAGATGATTATTGACGTCAAAGAAGTATATACAGAAGACCAAGATGTCTGATTATCGTTTGTGAACTATTATGACCTTTGATTCGATCGAGATACGGTCTGTGCTCCAGTATCTCCAGCGGCGCCGCATTGATTATAGGTATATCGAAGAGTTGAGGAGTATGTATAAAAACACGACTATGACGATCCGACTACAGAACCAGAGAACGAAACCTATATAATTGCAAAAGCGTGAGACAGTGGATGTTATTGACAGTGGATGTCATTTCTACGCAACTGCAACGGCAACTGGTCACTACTGCGTTAGAAGAGAATCGCCAGAGGACCTGTGCACAATGCTCGAAGACCTCTACATAGCATCCCCAACGAGTGGTTCTTAAGATAAACATGGACAAAACGGTGATATGTCGAATGTACCTACACGTTGTAGCCACTCCAGGTTCAGTTGGGAGCTTGGTTCTCGAAGTTTTTGACGAGTATGTCTACCTAAGACAAATAGTCCCGTTAGGCAGGCCCAACTTTGATAAAATGGTCATCTCATCGAATCCGTCTCTAATGGGCAGCGTTTGGAAAATTGCAGAAGATTTTATTGTCCAAAATACCTCAATGTCCCAACACGAAACTCTGCGACCAGTGTACGTAGCCAGTAATGGCTTACGGCACAGACACGTGGTCGCTTACTGTGAGCTTCATACGGATGTTCAAAGCGTGCGATGGCGAGTCATGTTCGGAGTTTCTCTGCGAGACATACAGAAATGAACGCATTCGTAGTAGAACTGGAGATACCGACGTGGCTCCAAGGATCACCAGCTGAAGTGACAGTGGGCAGGCCATATAGCCGGAAGAAGCGATAGCCGTTGGTACGGAATGGTTCTCGAATGTCGACAACGAACCGGAAAATGCAGCGTAGGACGACCCCACACGATAGACCGAGGATCTTGTGAAAATCGCCGGAATCAATGAGAACTGTCGGTTGTCATACGTGATAGACGTACGCGACTGATTTGCGCTTGATGATGTTTGAGGCCCGTAAAGGTACAGAGTTGGTGTTCTTGATTTCTTTTGTTTGCTCAACCAACTTAATGCATACGTCAAATATACATACATGCAAACTGCACTTTTAATCGCTTTTTCAGTCATTCATCCGTACCGCGTTTACTACTTGGCAGGATTCAACTTAATTTGTATGTCGAACAAATTAAGTTGAATCCTGCCAGGTAGTAAACGCGGGAACAACTAGAGACATGATTTGTCACGCCACTTACGAATACTGTCAAATATAAAGTCGTACCATGTCATATAAAAGATTGGCTCAAGCTTCAAACAATTATTTTAAACAATCAGTACAATTGATTATTATCAAACATGTTTGTCTCGAGCAAAAATGTACATGTTGTTTCAAACCGCTTCACCGAGTCGGAAGCGTTTAACTATATGATTTCTATAAAAACAAGCAACAGAGGATAGGTCGAAACAAATCTACAAGTTACACAAATCAGAGGTATCGATGTCACAGGTGAATATGATATCGCGACCATTATATGGCGTAATTACACGCCAAAAAGTATTCAGTTGCTATAAACAATATAAATGGCGTGTTATAGCAACCGAGTACGCTGAGGCGTACGATCAAGAAATGCGCCACGTAATTTACTTGAGAGTTGTTTTCTCAATTCGAAATGGTCTGTTTAAGTCACTACGAATGGCAGAGACTATCGGGGGTAGATACTGCACTAAGTATTAGGGGTAGAACAATAGTATAAAATAAGACATCCCCGAATACATATAGCGCACAGGAGACTTTCGGGATTAAATAAATCTCACTTCCCGTTCCTAAATCTATGTGACTGCACATATAATATATGACTTACGCTTAGGTTTCTAGCAGCTGCCAGTTTGTGAGGAAATCATTAAGCTATAAGTAAAAATAAAGGAAACAAAAACTGTTCACAACAAGGAGTATGATCCGCACCGATTATTACATTATTATTTTTGACTCGCGTATCTGACTCCTCACTACTTCAGACAGCTTGCAAAGTCAGGTTGACTGAACGTACTTACTATTAGCGCTAAATATTAATAAATGTACATACTATTCATATTGGCGATTGATTGCGATCTAAGATTGTGGTGGAGCGAGACGAATCTTTTCGACAATCATTTTCTGCTTGAAATGAAAAATATAAATTATGCTTACATAATTGTCACTATCGACATTTTGATATTCCACACGGTAAGGTATCTCGGCTTCATAATTTTGCAAAGCCCATCAGCTCGCTCATGAACCCAGCTTAGTGTAAAGCCAGTTACAATATCTATTTGTATACAAATAAATAAAATTAAAATGTATACAATTTACAATGATTTCATTAGAACAACAGCGTTGGACAGTTTTCTCTTTAACCATCTTTCCGCTATTCCCTACGCTATTTTGCAACTTTATTACAAGCTGGTAGAAATTTTGCGGCTTTTCCAGTAAGTATGGATTTTTCACCAACTTTCCAGAGTGATACGAAATATAAAATACAATTATATAAAATATATAAAAATTGAAACACGTAATAATTAGAGATGAAAAATCATTTTATATATACGATTTTAAAATTCAACCTTTAATGGTATCACACGAGTGTCATAATTAGAGTTGCAACGAATATTCGGTCACTAATCGGTATTCGAACTACTCAGCCTATTTTTTGCTATTCAGCTTAATACCAAATGTTTAATTTTTCGGCTGAATATCTTAAAACATACAAGAAATAACAAAAAACAGTTAATAAATCGCGTAACTATTATTATCGCTAAATAGATAGATGCTCAGTAAGTATACATTTTGCAGATTAGTACCTATGTTAGTGTGTCTTTACCAGTTGTCTTGAAAAATTACGAGGATTGTCCTCCAACACGAAAACGTTCCAGCTCACTTCGCCAATTGGAGCAGTCGACTATAGAAAGTGAGAAATAAGTCAGTACAGTGAGTGAGTACAGTTCCAATCAGGCATCTTGCAACTTTTATTTATTTACGAAATAAAAAATAAATGCAGAGGTATTCACTTTATGCACCCTGAAGATGCCACGACTGCGTTCGAAGAAGTCGTCGAAGATATCCCTAAAGAAGAACGAGCTCACTGATTCAGTTAATGGTCCCATCACATCACATATGACGGTGTTCAGAGAGGAATAGAGACAATAATAAATATTGTCGGACAAATTACACAGCGCCACCTAGCCCCAAAGTAAGCGAAGCTTGTGTTATGGGTACTAGAAAACTGATAAACATACGTAAATATATATTTTTTTGTAAATACATACTTATTATACATAGAAAATACCAAGACAAACAGACATGTTCATGCACACAAATGGTTGTACTGTGTGGCAATCGAACCCGCGAGCGTCGGTGTCAAAGTAGCGTAACAGCTACTTCGAGTTTCATCATCTGTTTTTAATATTGTCTTGCGTATTCTATGATATCTGGTACTGTCAAATCACTTATAACTCTCGGGACTTTATCAATCCTAATAATAATATCATAAATAGCGAGGACGTGTGGATGTTTGTTACGCTTTCGCGAAAAAACGACTGAACGAACTTGGATGAAGTTTTTGATATATATTTAGTACGCTAGTGGCAATTTGTAGATTAACAGATAGACATGCTAATTTTAATCCTGAAAATATTGAGGGTTTCTGGGTAAAACTTGAAAAACAAATCCCTCTATGGCGATCAGCGAGTAATAAATAAATTACATATACATAACACAGTTACATTTATAAAAAAAAATTGGCATTTCAGCTAATTCAAATGTCCATTGATCAGGTTCGGATTGTCATAGATATATATATTAATACATGGAAATGAACGGCGACAAACATTTTTTAATACAGGTTTGGAACAAATCGGCCATAATAGGATTACTTCTCACTAGAAAAAAAATCCAGAAAACTACATTCTTACTGTGTCTGCATTGTGACTATACTTCATTCCAATTACGAAGCCCTGTAAGTACACGCTTTGATTTTTTTGTGAATTAGTGTCAGGTTTTGTATTGATTTATGTACTTGTGTATTTGGTGATAACTACCATAAACAAAGACTGTTCAATTTGTTAATTTATATTAAAAGATAAAAAATCTTTATTTGCTTTTAGACCCTCACGGGCACTTAGACACGTCTATTCTATTCGTTCTATTAAATGCGCAGAGGTACGGTCTGATAATGCCGAATGTGACTTTTAATTGGATTGAAGTACAACGTTTGCCTGAGATTTTTTCAGAGATGAATGACACTAACCTACATCATTTATTTTCTATATATTTTTTATTAGAAAATTACGAAATAGTAGTGGACAAATAACTTTTTGTTTCATCTTGGTTTCATGGCGATATTGCTCGCATAGTTGAGGACAGGATTTGTTTTATATATTTATGTAATCTATCTATAGCTTATCTGTAAAAATATGTAAGTAGTTCTCGAATAAATATATAAATTAATAAATATTCTCTCGTCACTTTACAAATAATATAGCAGAAATTAGGCGCCTAATTTCTGTTATTTGATTTAGATACTAATTTTCTTTAGATTCGCCGGGCGCGCCGATCAGATACCAGCGAGTCCGCGCACGGACGGCCATATTGCGAACTAGCCTCTTCTTGTCGTCGAGAGATGGCGCTAAATCTAACAATATGTCCTGTTTGTGCGGCAGCAGCAAGCTTGTGCGATAATTGTTCGCTATATCATAGAGGCATTGAAGGCTTTTTATTCTAACATCCTGAAAAAGAAGGAAATAATAACAATCGTACTACCGAGAAAGAACTGCGAAGAGAGTCACTAAAGGCCCAGTAGACCGTACCATATCATGATCGTGATATGAACGCATCAAGCGCGGAAAGTAACAGGGCATACCAATATGCCCACTATAACGGATCTGCTACGTTGTATGCCTGTATGCAACACGTATAATGACCATATAATACGCGTATGATGACTGATATAGTATTTAATATTTATTCTCGCATACGTGTTGAATTGACGAGTCTCAAAAAAACTGATATGTGGCTATTAAACTAACTGTAGGCAATGATAGCTATTATTTCGGACGAGGAAGAAGGAGAAACCCAAAAAAAGACTCGACGCTATTGGATTCACGAGAAACCGAGGGAGGATATTGCGCATATTTTTTTTATATACTACGTCGGGAGCATACGGCCCACCTGACGTAAAGCGGCTACCGTAGCCTATTGACCCATTGCGTGCCGAGCGGTTTGATCGAACCATGCGCGTTATGGCAACAGGTATATAACGTCGTTTGACGGGTTGACGCTTGTAATATATTAAGTATCATTCGCGCGATGCCTCCTCTGCTGCTTACACAGCAACTCCTTGGGAGCATACTGATTGGAGCATATGTTGGTATGGATCATACCGTTAACGTTCAAGGCGTTTGTACATCGTTTCGCGGCGGAAATGCACGGCAGGCTGCGGTTTGGCAACGTCGCGTGCCATGCATGGATCGTATCAGCACGGGCACAATTTTTTCGGCGTGAATTCGGTACAGACCCAGAATATTTTTTTTGTATGTGCCGGTACGGTTACGGTCATGGTATGCTCCGGACTACTGAACAGACTTTTAATGTGACATTTCTACGCTAGTAAAGTTATAACATATTTTTGCCCATATCTTCGCTTGCATTAGATTCCAATTAAATTATCATACTGTCTATCTTTTCAATTAAGTAAAAATTACTGGCATTTGAAATCAGGATTCTTGGACCATTAATATGATTAAGTACAAATCAACCACTTACCATAGATTTTATATATCTAGACAAATTAACCAGCCGTGGCAATATTGTCTGCAAGCTGTCAGATATAAAGGTGTGTTTCGATTGCACGAAATAATACAGTATATCAGTCATGACGAGCAGCAAATCTTTGTTGTCATAAGCTACAGCGTCTACCACTATGGAAGCAATCTGCAAAAAAAGATCTTATTTTAAAAAGATAAAAGCAAATTTTAGAAAAACCGGCGTCCCATTTATGCAGGTGTATTACAGACTCGGATCAGACTTCTACGCATGAGAACCTTACCGATAATATTTCCGGTATATATAGAGAAGAGAAGGACATATAGAAAAAATGCGGGATTAACAAATAACAGTTATACAATGCGAAAGAGGAAGGATGTAGAAGAAAGGTCAAGACTCATATCTACCACGACTAAATTGGTCGTGTTTTAACAGGTGATGTCAGGAGTCCCAGGAACCATCGAGCGCACATTTTTTTAATACATGGTCGCAAGGTATTCAAGCATATGGCCCACCTGATGTAACGCGGTTGCCGTAGCCTATGGTTGGTTGTAATACATTAAATATCACTCGCCCGATGCCTCCTCTGCTGCTAACACAACAACTCCTTAGGCGCTTACTGGTGACCTCACTTATACACAGGAACACAACCCTCTTAGGGAGTTGTTATTTGGCTGCGGTTTTCAGTACGGTGGAAGTACTTCCCCAGATGGGCTGTTTTGATGCGTCCTACCTGTCTTATAACATCCAGACCAAGACAAAGAGACATGTTCATGCACACAAATATTTGTCTTGTGTGGAAATCGAACTCACGAGCGTTGGTGTCAAAGTCGCGTCATTCACGACTGCGCCACTGAGCTCAATTCAAGTACATGATAAGAGCTATGCATGTTAAAGAAGGGAGCAAAGTGTGTAAGGGCCGCGTTTGTGTATTACGGAGCTCGGTATTATATATATAACAGCGCTGGCCTGAAGATATTTATCGAAATCGAAGTATTGTATTGTTTATATGACCATTGTGCGCTGCCAACCTATAAAAAATTCTTCACGCCTTTTGGTAGAAACTGAACCTTACAGAAAACTACGCTAAGTAGCTATTCACTCAATCGTTACTTGGACGCGGTGTTTTGTGACACTCCTAACGATCAACGCACGAGTGATATTCTTGTGTTGCAAGCCTCTATAGCCGACAGTAATCATTTTCCATCAGGCGGACTGTATGCCTCATTTGATTTTATTGTACAAAAGCATTAATAATTTACCTTAGCCACTTCATTTTTAAGTACACTTTTAGGAATATTTTGTAATAGAAAAGCCCAACTCAAGTAATATGTTTCTTTGCATTCCTCGTTCAACGCTGGCAAATTCTCAGCGAGTGTTGAAAAGCTCTGGAACATTCTCTGCTTGTACAGCGGACTTATTCTACAGTGTTGCTTCGAGTTCAACCGTTCTGGGTGCTCTGTCATAACTAATCGAATTGCTTCCGACGCCTGTTGGCAGTAATCTGCGCTTGATAGTGCATTTGTTATCTGAAATATCAAATATATAAGCTTTAATATATTTAACACTTGGAAATTGGCACAGGTTATGCATAAGTTCCATCATGACGAAAACCAAAAATATCTTGAAGTCTGCACTTTTTTATGTCGTACCCATTACGTGTATATAAGTAATTTAGCTGATCACGAAAGGTCAATGACCACCGTACGACTGACGCTCAGCTGATCACTGGCCAAAGCAAACTAACATCAGCAAAGTTTATTAAGTTAATTATGAAAGACAATGATACTGATTTTAATACCCAGTCGATCGGGCTTCACTATGCGTTTTTTATATTTTTTGTATATAAAGCCACCCTGAACATAATCTTAAAAACCAAAACCTTATCTAAACATAAAAATGGATCCATTTTGGATAAATTTCATTGTGCATTGCTTGCATGCAGCAGCAATTATTGTTGCCCTCGTTAATCTTGGCTACGCAGGAGTACTAGTGGAGAAGTGTTGGACCTGTTCCAATAAAAATTAGGGGATGTGGCATTTTCTCCAAGTGTAAAAAATCGAGAAAACTTGTAGTCTGAATAAGCTGAAAAGTAATGACAACTCCATAACCTCATAATACAATAACAAACTATAAATTTATCCACTATTCAAAAATCAGCGTAATTGTTTCAGCGGTTCGGGACTAAATTAAGCGCAAATTTTCGTTAATATACCCACGAAGAAACAAACGCACGTACACAGCCACTCTCTCAATGGTATAGAATAAATCAGGTCTTGGCACCTAAAATCCGCCAAAAAGATCATCTAACGGTGTAAGCAATTACAATAACTTTATATAGAAAGTTAAAAAGGTCATCAAACTAACCTACAAAAGATCAAATGTTCGTCTAAAAAGATGCTAAAAACACATACACGACGGCGGTTTAAAACTCAAATCACCCCTTTATTTGGGTGATGATTCTTTCCCTAGCACGGGAAATTAAACATATCGTTGTTTTAAAAAAAGATGTTAAAAACAGATACACCAACAGTAGTTTAAATCTCAAAACACGCCTTTATTTTTGGGGAGATATTTTCCCTAGACCAACGGAAAGTTAAAAGGGTCAAGCCTAATAAAACGGTGCTTAAACCAAATACACCGACGGCGGTGGTTAAAAATTCATACGTAAGACCCCTTTATTTGGTTGGAGATTAAAAACAAATTTTATTCTTACCTCTTTCAGCCAAAACATGAACAAATCGCTTCCTCTTGTAATTAAGGCCTTTGTTATCCAACCATACAGCGTTAGTAGTCGAGGATTTATTGCATCACTTTCTTTACAAGTAAGACAACTTTTTAACATTTCATACATTACATCGAAATTTTCACCCGAGTCAGTCTTATTTAGAAAATGAGCTACCAAAACACAAGCTTTAGTCCTTATTTGTTCATTTTGACTATTCAATGCTAGATTTAAAGATAAACTTATAATTTCTTCAAACTTCGGCTCTTGAATACTCCGATGTAACGAACTGTATATACTTTCTAATATATGAAAATATATTTCTTCTCTTTTACATTTTTCTACTATATCTGGACTGTGTTTAGATAATATCTTTAACTGTTTCTCAGGCAGCAAACTGCTCATAGTGTTTACTATCAAAACATAACCATGGCCTAAAGATTCCGGAGAACCCTTTATCTCTTGCAAAAGCCAAACTAGTAAAGTATCAATAAGATCATGATCGCTTTCTATTTCAGTCACTTTTTGATCCGAAAACAAACTAGAGTTTGACATAGACTCACTGAGTGCTTCAACTACCTTCGAAGCACCTTCATCACTATTCCTTAATAATTTTAACATTTCCTCTATAATAACCTTCGTAAACTCATCTATACTTGCTAAATTAGAAAGCAAATTGAGTCTTTTTAATAAACCTGTTTTATCTTCAGATAAATTTTCTAAATCACATTTTCCTTTAACAACAATATTCATGATTAAGTCTGGATATTTTGTTGCGATCGCATGAACTGCTTCGACACTGATAGTAAGCAAATCAGCGTCTTCAGAATGCTGCACATTATGAATAAGGACTTCAACGAAAGGTAACACGAGTTGGGATGGTAAGGCGTTTATAACTTTAATCAGAGTTTTAAATCCAGCTATTTGGTAATCCTTTGATGGTTGACTAACAACAGTTAAACACAATTGAGGAATCTCTTCGATTTGCTTATCAACCTCTGTTAACACTTCCCAATGCCTCGCTAATCCATACATGTCGGCTAAAAAGTCTAAGCTAGCAGTTTGGAGTTTTGGTGATGTCCGAAAACCATAATAGGCGACTGTTGCTGGTATCATAGATCTAATAATGATTACACAAGATTCTTTTGAGGCATTTGCTGCAGTCAGCAAAACCTTTGCAGCTTGTACAAATTGTGCGACTATTGTTGATTCTGCAATGGCTGTCTGCATTACTATAAGTATGCCTTTAATAAATCCTTCGAAACCCTTGTCTGTGTTAGCTGCCGTGGATAAATTCGCAATTAATGCTGATAGAGATTCATGAGCGGTAAATTTTAGTTCCTCATCTGTTTTTTGGTTTAACTCCCTGTGTATGGAAGACCATAATGCCTTGAGAAAAGGGCCATAACTCTCCGGTTTGAATGTTTTGCAGCTGTTGGTCTGAAAATATATTGAAAGGTCTATTATTAGTAAAAAATTTAAAAAGAAAATTGTTACAATCTTTTTGGAAACCTAGGTCAGCAAAGAGTCAGGGAAGCGACTGTAGGAAATGGCATGAATTATTTGAATACGATGATTTAAAATGAATTAAATAATATATAAGACGTCTATAACATATGTTAAAAAAATTGATTTAAAGTTTTACTGATCATATCATGGAAATTAAAATCGTATCTGAATCTATGTATTTAAAACAATTATTGTGTTTAATGATTCGGAATAGAATCATGGTTAAAATGCAACAATGGGCCAATTTTAATCAAATTCAAGCCCGACTGTGGGGGACCTTGCAGAAAACCGCATCTAAGTTGCTGTGTTAGCAGCGAGAGTGGCAACATACAAGCAATACATTATATATTATAGACTACGAAAACCATTTTACATCTGGTGGGTGGGTGTGGTGGAGAGCTCGATGGCGTCGTTGCGCGTGTTATACTAACCGAACACGCAGGTTAAGCAACGTTGGCGTCGCAGCCTGTCTATGGACGGGTTTATCTATCTCAAGTTTCTCCATGCTTCGGAGAGCACGTTAAGCCGTCGGTCCCGGCTGTTGTCGATACATGACAGTCGTTAAGCTAAGTCAGTGGCCCTCGGGCGGCTTGAAAACAGCCCGAGGGCCACTGACTTAGCTTTGGCCTCCGCCAATCCGCATTTGAGCAGCGTGGTTGAGTATGCCCTAAAACCCCTTTGGTTGAAGGGAGTAGGTATCCCTGCATTGTGATGAGTAAGATTTGATGTGGGTGGGTGTATGCTTTGGAGAGTTGGCAATGCATTTTTTTTATACCACTAAGGTGGCAAACAAGCATAGTGCCTGACTGATCGTAAGCAGTTGCCGTAGCCTAGAGATAGGTGCAGTACCAGTGCGTCCCATACATTGCAGACCCTGTAAAAATCTCTTCACGCTTTTTTTAAATAACCTCATGCTATAGTCGTTAGGGAGAACTTCGGCAGGAAGTTCTATAAGTTAAAGAGTTCTCGATAGAGAAGTTCTTTGAAATCGCAATGATCATGCACTGATGATCATTGCGGTTTCAGTGTGTGACAATAAATTTCCAGACGTCAGCGAGCGGTATGTATGACGTATGCTTAACCCACAATAAATTCTAATGCATGCCTTATTCTAATATGCATACTAACCAGTAACCTCAAAGAATCCAATTTAGCCAACCTTAGACTAGAATCTAACTTCTCAACTAGTAATATAAGGCATTGCTCTGCGAATTCCGGTATAGCACATAAACATGGGCATAAAGCTGATGCCAATTCGTCCCTAGATACCGCAGTAGGATCATCAGGGGACGGATGGAAGTCTATTGGATAGTAACAGGACATGACGTCAAACATTTCTTCATTCAAATGGCCAATTGGTATATTCTTTAAAAAATATGGTAGAAACTCAAAGAGATGTAGTAAGTTTCGAGGGTCCCGTTCGCCGTCCATTGCTGATATCATACCACAGACTAGGTCTGGTCCCAATGCTTTCATGTCTGAAATAATAAAATATTGATAGTACTGGTTAGATAGTTCCTTACTAGAATCGACAAAGGAAGAAAAATCATTTATTATCTATAACTTCACGCCAAATTCCTTGTGGAGTAAGCAGAGAGAACTGAGCGCCACATGACTCGATCCTTACAAACCTCCCTCACTTCACTAACATTGATTACTCTTCTTATGCACGCTCGCCGGTTTATTATTCAACTTAATAAATAAAATAAAAAATAAATAAAATAAATAAATATTGTCGGTCAAATTACACAGCGCCATCTAGCCCCAAAGTAAGCGAAGCTTGTGTTATGGGTATTAGACAACTGATAAACATACGTAAATACATTTTTTTTTTGTAAATACATACTTATTATACATAGAAAATACCCAGACCAAGACAAACAGACATGTTCATGCACACAAATGTTTGCCTTGTGCGGGAATCGAACCCACGAGCGTTGGTGTCAAAGTCGCGTCTTTCACGACTGAGCCACCGAGCTCGTCAAAATATATTTTGACTTCTTACAGATTTATAATGAAATTAAATGTCCGTTTTAATATAGACTACACAAATGACGTGTGACTATGGCTATACAAAACGGACATTTAGTAATAAAATTTTCATTATAAACTGCCAATATTATACAAAATGTCAATAAAATAATTATGGAAGTATTTAATGGATATATTTATTACTACAATTTAAAGTATTCATAAGGATAAACTAACTTTAGAATCTCAAAGGTATAATGGCTGTATCAGTCTAGTAAAGGTAACTTAAGGCAGCAGGCCATAGTCTATTAACCGGTTCCGGGTGGTCTAATCAGATCACTCGCTTATGACATATATACTGAATAACGGTAACTGCGGAACACGGCGGGTTAAGGGATGAGTTTAGATAATTTGGATACCTCTGAGCTCCTTATGATAAGTAACCATTGGTACTGGTTGTCTCTGACATATGAGTTTACTATGAAACGTAAATTGCAGCCTGAGCCTTTTTATTATATAGACACAAAGCCAGGATTTACAAAAATACCTACCTTTTTTTTTCAGGATTTGTCTATAGTTTATTAGATCTTCATGTATGTTCACAGTGCAACATAATAAATTTAAGTCATTTATTTTTATATACAAAATATTGTAATGTTACGTGGGTTGTTGAATATAAGTCACAAACCAACTATAGCTCAAAAGTTCTAAAGAATAAATTCAATTTCAATTTTCAAGTTCAATTTAGATTTAGATGATCTAAATTGACAAAAAAAATGACAAAACAAAATTGTAAACCATAAGTAAAAAACTACCCACCCCACCATGAACTAAATGATTCATACCAAACCCTAAATTGTCTTACATCACCTCATCCTCACACATTTTGACTCAGTGGTGGCAGTTGAAAATAGACCTTTACAAATACCTTCATTTAAAGAAACATGAGCATATTGGCGTCTCACAATACAAGAGGTGCTCATTTTTTATTATCAGATGTTTTGAAGGCAAATCAAGCAGTTTATTGAGAAAGAGCAATTTTAAAACTATTCTCTCAAATTTTTTCTTGTTAATTACATTTTCACTCAATGTATTATATTTTTTAAAGGGTTAAACAGTTAATTATAATTCAGTTATGAACAGTCAGGAACACAAAACTTTAAGTTTCGCTCATATACATTATATATTAAATTTACAATACATGCTTGGATACTATCGAGCCAATAGAAACAAAAAGGAAAACTGGAATATAAAGAGAAAAAGGTTTTGAACTAATAAGCCTTTTGAGATAAGTATGATATATGGCAGCAGTTAATGTATTAAAAGATTAGATAGTGATTAAGCATTCCGGGCCTTAGACGGTAAAGCATTCCGGGACTTAAGACGGTAAAGCATACCGGGACTTAAGATGGTAAAGCATTCTGGGACTTAAGACGGTAAAGCATACCGGGCCTTAAGATGGTAAAGCATACCGGGCCTTAGATGGTTAAGATGGTAAAGCATTCCGGGACTTAAGACGGTAAAGCATACCGGGCCTTAGATTGTAAAGCATTCCGGGCCTTAGACGGTAAAGCATTCTAGGCCATAGACGGTAAAGCATTGCAGGTCTTAGACCATAAAGCATTCTACAGGTACACTGCTGGATCTGGAAATGATTTGGGTTAGGTACTATAGTAGTAATAGACAATAACAGAACATTGTTGGAGACTAGGTTATCTCACAAGAAAAGACCATGGCTACTTACCACAAGACAATGAAAAATATTAACTTACATTCCAATTCTTTATCCATCAGGTTCTTTATAATCAAATATACATTTAACCTATCTTGTCTCACTTGAGATTGACATGAAACTTCTCTAAATAGAATTGTCAGGAACTCCATTGCATTACTTATATTGTAATTTGTCATGTCTATAATAACTAAGTACCCTTCCAATACTGTTGGTATAACTCTATGGTTATCGTTTAAACGGTCAGCGTAAAATTTGGCTATAAATTTGACTTGCATTTCTGATAAATAGTCTTTAGGTAAATCTTTTATTAGTTTTGTGAAGAATCTCATGCCTTTCTCTCGGTTTTCTGCTTCCTTATTTGTTAAAACACCAGCCATATTTTCAACAACATGTGTTATGTCCATTCGCCCCGATATAATATCTGAAATGTAATAATCAAAATGATACTAATAAAAAGACTGTATAGAGCACAATTAGTAGTTTATTGAGAATTTCTAGTTTATTCAAGCCAATCATACAATACTAGATGGGCATAGACAGGGCCTTTTCATGGTGCCACTGTCAATCAATTAAAATATAATATGAACCCCTAAATACTACTTTAATGTCACATCCGTTAGGCTATTTAGAGCAGGATATTGATGAGCTCAGTGGCGCAGTTGTGAATGACATGATTTTGACACCAATGCTTGTGGATTCGATTCCCACACAAAACAAACATTTGTGTTTATGAACATGTCTGCTTGTTTTAAGGATGTTTTAAGAGCTGTAGGGCACATCAAAGCAGCCTACCTCACAGAAACATACCTCCACCTCACAGAAAACCACAGCCAAATAACAACTCCATAAAGGGTTATTGTGTTCTTGCGTGTGAGTGAGGTCATCAGTAAGCTGCTATGGATTTGCTGTGTTAGCAGCAGAGCAGGCATCGTACAAGTTATACTTAAATAATATGAACTATTAGACTTTTAATTAAGTTATTAATTTAATTTGTTCTCATTGAAATTACATGTGTCCTTTTTGAAATTAAATAAGTAAATAACATATAAAAACTGAAAATAGACATTTTAAATATTCAAGATAAAATATACAAATACTGCTACTAGTGTCATGTTTGTATAACAATATTTCTAAAAAGGTCACATCTCAAGTTTCTCAAAAGTTAAGACCTTTTTAAAATAAAGTCATGTAATCATGATGATGGTAACTGTGACTTTTTCAAATAAAATATAGATAAGAATCTTCCATCCGATTACATGAAAAAATGGTTATGTCCAAATATACCAAATGTGCCTAAATTTACAAAATTTATGCAAATCATATAGTTTAAAATTATCAATAAGTACTTTATATGCATCATTATTAACAAAAAAAATAACAATGCTCCTTGCAAAATTCTCCTTTTCAAATTTAGTACTCTACCAACCTGCCTTACCGTACCAGGATCCAAACATACCACTCTCGCTTCTTCCACATTCATCAACCTCTACATGCATGCTCTTCGGTTTTGGGTACTTTTGATTTGGCCCTTTTTCAACAGCCAATTTGATCTATATGTGTGCGTCTGGGGTGGCCCCTCCCGACATCACCATTCACTCTTGCTTGATACACTTCTTTCGTAACTCTTTTGTCGTAACTCTTTTGTCGTAACTCTTTTGTCGTAACTCTTTTGTCATTCATTCTTTCTAAATGACCAAACCATCTCAGAATACCTTTTTAAATTTTTGTCACTACATCAAATTTCATTTCACAAAGTTCTCGTATCGTGCTATTTTTTATTCTATCAACCTTTCTCACGCCACACATACTCCTCAGCGCTCTCATTTCTGCGGCTTCACCCTGCTTTCATGCTTCTTCTGCCATACCCATGTTTCACTACCGTACATCAATGTTGGCGTTAATACACCCTGAAGATAGCAAGGCAAGATTTGTTCGATATATATATATATATCTTCACGCCAGGTTCCTTGCGGGGTAGGCAGAGAGAACCGAGCACCATAAGACGCGGTCCTTACACACCTCACTCGCTTCTTTCACATTCATAGCTCTTTTCATGCACGCTCACCGGTTCCTAAGGCTCCTGACATCACCTTCTGATAAAACACGACCAATTTGGTCATGGTAGGTTAGCCTTGGTCTTCCTCAGCTCCTACATCCTTCCACTTTCGCATTGTATATGTATATATTATATAGTAAATTTAAATTAAGTAAATGCCATAGATACATCAGAAATAATGGTATTAGTTAAAAGCAAATTTTATGAAAAATTTAATATTTGAAAAGTAGGTCTCCACTGGAGAACAACGTTTCTATAATCTTCTAGACTACGGAGTATTAAACGATTCTAAATTATTTGTCTATCTGCAGAATAGTGCGAGATTATAACTAGGTTAATGGATGCAATTAGAATGTAATTAATGTCAAAACGATAATTTATGTTAGAAGTATAATTGTATTGTTTAAGTACAACATTTATAATATTGTCGTTAAAATAATTTCATATCAAAATTAACCTTCAGATGCAGATGATGGAAAATGATAACCTTGAAAATTTACCTGCTACTACACTTTTCGTTTGCTGAAAAACATCGTTGTTCTTAATAATTTCGTCTGCTAATTGGGGCTTAAACCAAATTGACTCCATTGTTATTGTAATAAGTTGCTCTGTAGTTAAAACAAAATCTTGATAGAATATTATATCACTTTTACGCATTTGTCAACATTATACGTAATAAAAATAATGTTTAGAAGTTATTGAATTATATAGTTTTTTTATATGTAACAAAATGTTGATTACAATAAGTTATAAGTTAGAGGTTATTCACAGGGTTACCACTTTTATCATTTTTTTTTTTTTTTGGTTCTGTTTATCCCCGAGGGGAAAGGCAAAGGGATCTAGCCCATACAGCCAAGTCATCAGTTTAGAACCATTTGAAAATCTTAATTCTATGTTCCAGCTTCAGGAACTGTGCTGAAAAAATACTTGGGAACGGTACTTCGACCCAATCAATCCACTTTAATTACCACCCGTAAAACGATAGTGATTTTTACAAGGTTTTCTTGATGAACTTATTCACGTCTTTCAAAAAGTGCATAAATGTGTTATATTTGAGTTTTTTCATTACTGTATAATTTCACTAGCACTTATATTACAAAATACTATCAAAATTGTCACATAAAACTAATTTTATACTGAATTGTAAAAATTTCAAGTATAACAACAATGTTACTCGTCAAAAGCGCGGGAAGAAGTCCCCACTTTTATCATAAATTCTACTTATTAGAGATGTAACGACTCGACTTTTCAAACCGGTTTGACCATAAACCGAGTTGGATCGGTTAACGCGTCTACTAAACCGATTCGACTGCGTGCGTCGTCCGTCCATCCGTCAGGCCGCTCTGCGCGCCTGTTTGTTCGTGTTTACCGTGTTTACGTGGTACTTTTGTAATGTTAAATTGTTTTTCTTTATCTTTGAAAGTACTTAGAAATAAATGATGTTGAATCTTGATATTGTTTTCCTTATATTCACCAAAGAAAAGAAAAGTAAGGATAAATAAATTAATCTATTATTATGCCTAAATGTTTTTCTTGCTGGACCGAGTAGGTAGGTTAGGTACTTAACCGTAAACCTTGGTTCTTCAAGCAACGTCGGAAGCCCGCGTTGCTGGAAGTCGAACCCGTCGATTCACATTGCATCGATTTCGCAAGTTTCATTTGTTCGTCAACTCGTTAAACGGTTCAAACCGATTCAAACCGCCATTTTGACGGTTCGGTTTGGAATCGACTTTTGCGATTTTTTAACCGATTCAAATCGGTTTGACAACATTCAAAATCGTAACATCTCTACTACTTATATTCTCGGGATTTATACAGCGAACTTAAAAAGTTCGCTGGATTTATAACTAATCGCGAAATGTTTTTTTCGTATTTCCCAGGTAAAATCTCTTTGGCTGTAAAGTTTATACATGGCTGGTTATGATAGCATTATATAGAAGACATTTTAAAAACAAAACAGTGGAACCTAAAAATGGTTGCTCGTCGACTTCTTTCTGCGCTTTTGACGAGTGACATTGTTGTTATACTTGAAATATTTACAATTCAGTATAAAATTAGTTTTATATGACCATTTCGATAATATTTTGTAACATAAGTGCTAGTGAAACTATACAGTAATGAAATAACTCAAATATAACACGTTTATGCACTTTTTGGAAGACGTGAATAAGTTCACCAAGAAAACCTTGTAAAAATCACTATCGTTTTACGGGTTACCAACCCTTCGTCTCTTTCAGTTGCATCGCCCCATCTCTATACTTCCTATCCTCTCTAAAATACTAGAACACGTTATCTACAAACAGCTTCATGCATATTTAGCTACAAATAATCTTCTTAATCAGTTTCAGTCTGGATTTCGTCCGTCACATAATAAGTACCGTCAGTGCCTTGCTTCATATTACAGACGATATTCGTAATGCAATGGATAGGCAAGAAATGACGGTTATTGCATTACTGGACTTTAGCAGTGCTTTCAATTCGGTGGATTTCGATGTCTTACTTTGGACCTTTCGTGCACTTAACGCCTCTTCTTCCGCGATCTCATGGTTTGACTCCTATTTCCGTAATCGACAGCAGTGCGTCAAGGTGGATGACAGTTTTCGGGCTGGTCCACCTTAAAAGCGGGTGTTCCACAGGGCGGCGTATTATCTCCACTCCTTTTCACGGTTTTAATTAACCAAATAACCTCCGTCATTTCTTCTTACCACCTGTATGCAGATGATCTACAAATATATCGCCATTTTACACTCTCAAATAGTAACTCAGCAGTACAATCCATCAATTCAGATCTTATGCTGTTAGGGATTGGGCTTCATCGTTTGGTCTACTGGTAAACCTCCTTAAATCACAGTCGATGATTATCGGTAGTAGCAGGATAATACCTAAAACTGATTTATTACCAAAAATTTTATATGACGGCACTGTGATACCCTACAGTATTAAGTCCAAAAATTGGTCTTATCTTAGACACTCACGTATCTTGGACCGCTCATGTCAATGATGTGAGCAAGCGCATGCATCATTCATTTCACTCTCTTAGACGTCTCCAGAACTTGCCACTAAGGTCATGCTTGGCAATGCCCTCCTGCTTCCTCTTCTCGACTACGCCGATGTATGTTACCTGGACGCGAGTGAGAGGCTTTTGGATAAGCTGGAACGGTTACAAAATCTTGCCATTAGGTTTATTTTCAGTCTTAAAAAATATGACCACGTCACTGAATATCGCAACCAACTCAAATGGCTCCCTATCCGCTCTTGCCGCAATTTCCACGTTCTTACTTTCCTCTTCAAGATCCTTCATAACCCCACTGCTCCAGCTTACCTTCGTTGCCGATTCAACCTCCGCCCTCCTACCGTTCGTTCCCGTCGTTCTTGTCATGCCAAGACGCTGCTGCTCCCAGTTGCGCAAACTAAATTTTTCTATAATTCCTTTACCTACCGTGCTGCTCAACTGTGGAATAAATTACCAACACACATTCGGAAAAGCCCATCAATCCACTCCTTTAAAAAAATATTGAAAGAGCATTATTTATCAAATCCAAAATAATTATATATATGTATGTATATAAATGTAACTGTATTTATGTTACATGTGTATTCATGTAAATATATTTATGGTATATATGTGTGTATTCGGTATGTATGTATTTATTTAAAATTTATTTAGGCACGTACTGCTGTCCGCAACTGACGAGATATCCCACTGCTGAGGGTTGGTTGGAAGAGATCTCTTTTAGAGATAAGCTCGCCTCTGTACTATCTTTACTATACACTGTAACTTTTTGTATTTATATGTGCAATAAAGAATAGAAGTATAACTTCTCACGCGCATACATAAGTACATGCACCCATTTTTTTTTTGAGTGGACAAATATCGGCTTATTAGTAGCTACGACATAACTAAATCACTATGGGTTACTACAATACAGTTTTGACTCATTTAAAAAAGTCTGGATAAACAAAAAATCTCGATATTTGAGTGGCACACGAGCTCACTGAAAGAACCCCAATGAGTCGTGTAGTACTTTTCGAATCACTATTAAAACATAATGAAACCGAAATATTTTGAAGGCATTGAACACTCGTGATGAAAAGTAGATACCGCGGACCTACGTACTCACTTGACCAGTCCGGGTTACATCTAAATCTGCGGGTACAACTCCTGCCAGTACGGGTAGGGCCGCCGTGATGGCGGATCTATAAGCTTCAGTCAGTAAGGTCAGTGCCTTGCTCTGACTCCTCAGTACGCCACTGCGATAAGCAAACGTTCCTAATCGGTAGCACAAGATTGCAGAGGCATACGTTAGCGTATAATGTGCTTTCCTCCATAGAGTACCCTGAGCGCCAGATCAGGTATTCGGTAACCCCCAAGATGATGCTCGACATTTTACCGAATCAGACGCCGCGCGTTTCCCGATTTGTGAAGCATTTTGTAGAAATATCTAGATACCTCCACACCGAGGACAGTCGCCGACTTGACACTCCTCATGATGACTGAAACGCTCAGCTTGTTACGAGCGCCCCAGTCGCCTACTAGCTTCAGAATCGCGTTAGCAGTCTTCTCGATGGTCACTTTTGTATTGTATTCTATGATGATCGACATCTCGCCGACCATCCTGACTCTACTAGACAGGGGCATACGAAGCTGGTCATCGAAGAGAATGTTTCTCGCACAGGCCCGAGCACAGAGCCCTGCAGACACCCCGTGGTCGACTCCTTCCACGTTACCCAGTCGCCAATTAATAAGCCCACACGGCGCCCGGATCCCTTACAGTTGGATATATCACTGGCAGATCAGTCGCACTCTGCTACAATAAGCAAGTCATTGATCACCCTCTCCGACAGAGTCCTCGCTTGCGAAAACCCTCTACTTCTTAACTACTATGGCGGAACTGCGAATGGAATTAAATCATCCAGATCAGGATATGCTACTAAACGATGTAGGAATGTCATGGATTCCCGAATGGGTCGCGTGATGTCGGAGTCGTCGGAGCCCCGCCTTTGGCCTATAGCGGTCGGCTGGCACGGCGCGCCATGCGCGACTGGCAGCTGCAGGTGGCGCGGGTTCATCGTGGTGTCACTACAAAACATGGCGCTGCTGGGTTCGCCGCAGTCCTTACACATTAACGAGCGCCTGACAAAAACCAACAGGCAATTTGTTCCGTTGTGCATATGACTTCGCCAAACGTACAAATTGGAAGTTTTTTTGTACAAAAGATGGCTGTATATTCGCTCGACAATTTAACAGTAAGGACAGTCCGAGCTTCCGATTAAAGACAGAAAATGATATTTCTCAGGTTTTTGGGGCGGATGCTTTTCGCCCTCTAAATAGTCTGAGTATTTTTAATTCTTTTTGTGTTGTTATATTTAATAGGTTATATAAATGGTTATTACCTACCTACCTATTTCTGAGGTCAGCAACTATGCACCTAAAAACAACTTACCAAAACACTGCCAATTTTTACTCCACTTCACAAATTGTCTCTCATAATTAGTACTCTCATTAAAACACATCTATCAACTTTTCAAAATTATCATAATTATCCTACTCTATCGTGCCGAGACCATTGCGTAACTTTTTACTCGACCTATCTCCAATACCGCGCCACCCGCACTGTCTCGAAAAACCCCGCCCAGCACGCCACCATCTCCTATCTTCCTCCGCCTGCACACCCCGAAAAACACACAGACTTTTCAAATCCTGCATCGCGAGACCTGGTGACCTGAATTACGGACTTCTGTCTAGTTTAGGCACCACTCCTCCACAATGCTCTGGTACTATATAATGATTTATGCATCTGTTTAATATGTAAATTGTGAAATAAATAAATATTGCATTGTGTATTATTATTTATCAAACTATGATTATGTAGTATTACTGGGTGATTTTAATATCAATATGCATAATCATTCAAATCTCGGGATTAGTCAAATTTAAAGTTTTTGAGTTACATAGATCTGTAACAGGTTGTAAGATACTCCACGCACTTCACGAGTACTTCTGATACGCTGATAGATCTTGTATGGACTAATTGCAAAGTGCATGATGTCTCTGTGTCATGTGTTATTGGTTCTGTAAGGCACTCAATGATAAATGTCAACCTTATGTTAAAAAAATCAAAGCTACAAGAATTTACACACATAGACGATTAGGAAATATCAATTTTGTAGAATTCGAACAGAATCTTCAAGGAATAGATTAGAACGCCATATCAGGCTTGGCGTCAGAGGATAGTATGATAGATAGATGACTCTTCTTTTTTCCCTTTTTCACAAGCATGCTCCGCTGATCTCTACAAAGATGATCATCTTCAGAGATGATAAATCTTGACCATGGATCACTAATATGATAAAATTTATGATTGAACTCCGGAATAAAGCTCATGTTAAACACCGTAAAAATAAATCATCAATTAACAAGAAATTTGGATCTGAAGGGTACTGTGAAGATGCAATTAACAATGAGAATCAAGCCTATTCCAATCACTACGTTAATTCAAGAGCTTGCAATAGTAAGGAATTTTAGAAGCACCTCCAAAAATTCTAGTTGATCCAACCAGAGGTGATTGTCTACCAGATTGTTTTGGTGACCCAAGCAAAATTAATGAGCACTTTTTAAATGTACCGGGTCCTGAAACAGTTCCTATTTCACTCATGTCGTATTTTGAACATCCCCAATTTGATAGCACAACACCTCCTTCTTTTAGAAGCCCAATGGGCGAGTCTTCTATTGACGTCATACTTTCTAGTGTAGACGTCCGACTACAATACTGGCGCGTTTTACCTGAGGCTTCTTGCAGTAATCACCGTCTGATAGTTTGTGACTTCTCCCCGGTTGTTGACAACTTATACCCGCAACAGTATATAGGCTTTGAATAAAACACTAAAAATCAAGGCTTTGCTTCTCTTTTCGCTTCTCGCGCCGGGGATTTCACTCGTGCTGAACGTACAGTCACAGAAAGTGTTCAAATTATGTCTGCTACATTCATATATTGCGCAGCCGTTATATTGTGCCGAAAAGCTATAGTAAATAAGAGACGCTGTGACTGGTGGAATGATACGCTTGTCAGGCTGCGTAGGAGTCTCCGCTGTGGCCGGTGCCCGACGTAAGGTATCTAAATCAAGAAAACTTAAAATCGAAGGTGAACCATATCAAACAACTATGAGTAACTTGCGTATTGCTAGATCTCACTATCGCGCCGCCGTCGAAAAATCTAAATGTAATTTGCTAAAAAGAATAGTAGAAAGATTAAATTGTGAGGAACCGTGGTCTCCCCTGTATCACGAATTTAAAGTAAATACGCGCATTGATCAGACCTTTGTTTCTAATATTAAACTTGATAATACCCACACCCTCGATGTAGAGGAGATTACTGATGAACTTCTGCATGCTTTAATTCCGGATGACTATCCTGATAATGATAGTGGCAAGGTGAGGGCCGCGGTTGATCTGTGCCCTGCCACTCCAATGTCAACTGTGGTGTCAATGGACGAATTTTTACATGTTGTTAAAACATTACCAAGAAATAAAGGTTCTGATGATGATAAAACCTCAAACAAAATGATCAAGGAAGCTTGTAAAGTAGCTGCTGAACCTATTTTAAAGGTATTAAACCGGTGTATTGTAGAAGGTAACTTTCCTGGCGTTTTGCGCAGTGGTGTTATAAAGATAATACCAAAAAGCGGTGATAAGCAACCAGACGATCCGAAGTCTTATAGCCCTATTACCCTACTGCCATCGTTGTGTAAACTACTTGAACATTTAACTGTTTGTTGCCCGGTGGTCCTCAATTTCATAAAAATCAATACGGCTTTACCATCGGCAAGTCTACTGTTGATGCGGCACTCGCAGTGCGTACAATTGTGGAACTCTCTGATATCTAACTATCTGATACGTTGTAGCTATTTTCTTAGACATTTCAGGTGCCTTTGATAAAGCTTGGTGGCCAATGTTGTTGCTGAAGCTAAAGGCGAGAGTTTGCCATAGCAACATATACTCCCGTATTCGATCGTACTTTTGCAATGGTACAACTAAATAAAAATTTGGCCATTATTATGGTTCCAAAGTGCTTACGGAGGGCTGTCCTCAGGGTTCGGTTTTGGGGCCGTATCTTTGGAATATCGGTTTTGATGACTTTCTTAGCCTACCCTTACCGAAAGGGTGCTCGTAACCTGGCTACGCCGATGACGGTCTCTTATTAATAAAAGCTAATTCCAGATCAAGTATAGAAAAACTAGCCAGTACTTGCCTTCGCCTCATTTCAGATTGGGGTTGTCGTAACCGTCTCGATTTCGCGCCCCACAAAACATATTATTAGGATGTATTACGTACGGTTCACCTGCATGGGCTAATAGGGCTTCCATAGGTGCTGCACGTCGTAAGCTACTGCAAAGTCAGCGTCTCGCTTTAATATTTTTATGTAAATCGTATAGAACTGTGAGCACCTACCGAGGCTTTACCAGTGCTGGCAGGCGTGTTACCAGTTTACTTGGAAATACAACGACGCGCTTCAATGTACTACACCTCTAAAACATGCACAGTGATTTTCTGAAACACCGCGATCATAACAAAGTACTTAGACTGTTCAAACCAATTGACGAGGTACTTAAAACTTTGCTGTCTGAATTGCAGAAAGATGGAAAACTTCTAAAGGACGCTACTTGTATCTGTTCTTTCAGTCAGTGCGAGACAGATTAATTAAAGAGTGGTTAGAAGTCGATCATCATGTTGCGCAATTTTTAACAGGGCAAGGAAATTTTAGGGCGAAGCTCTTTTCGTTTAGGCTTGTGTCATTGCCTTTATGTGAGTGTGCTACGACAAATCATGAATTCGAGCAAACAGCACATCATGTTCTCTGGGAGTGCGATCTCTGGCGTCGGGAGCGGGACGATATGCTAAATTCCTTGCATGTAACATCCCACATCCCGGGTAGTATACTATTCCAACTTGGTGGCAACAGGGGAGAATTGCCGGGCGTTTAGGCGGTTCTGCAATCTATATTATTGGTATCGATGTATTAGGTAACAACTCACAGTTTAGGTCCCAATAGTGTTAGATATTTGATAAACCGTGGTGCACGGCAGTTGAGCTTCACTTGACTAGCCATCTCTTTGAGGTTTTTAAATGTCTTATTTGTCATATTGATGTCTCTCACTTTGCCAAGATGGGAAGCCAATTCCAAAACTTTCTATTCCTGCAAATTTCTTCTGATTAAATTCGTTGTGAGTCCCTATGCAGCTGTATCCTCCATTGAAGTTAAAACCTGTCAGTAGAGAAAAAGTAGCCAAATCATACTATCAATTAAATCGAATGCCATGCAAATGCATTCATGCATGCAATGCACTGCATGTGAATTAGACGGGACACGATTTTGCTTACGCTTCCTGGTACATTTACAGTTATTACTAATATAGTTAACATTTTCATTTTTATATACAACTATGGGTTGAAATGGATCTGAAGACTTGGCTGTATGGGCCAGATCCCTTTGCCTTTCTCTTGGGGGATAAAGAGAACCATAACGTGACATCTGCTTCGTCCCGCGCTTTTGACCAGTGACATTGTTGTTTTACTTGAATTTTTTACAATTCAGTATAAAATTAGTTTTGTGTGACAAATTTGATAGTATTTTGTAACATAAGTGCTAGTGAAATTATACAGTAATGAAAAAACTCAAATATAACACGTTTATGCACTTTTTGGAAGACGTGAATAAGTTCATCAGGAAAACCTTGTAAAATCACTATCGTTTTATGAGTGGTATTTAAACTGGGTTGATTGGGTCTAGGTATTTTTTTCCCCAAGTATTTTTTCAGCAGAGTTCCTGAAGCTGGAACATAGAATTAAGATTTTCAAATGGTTCTAAACTGATGATTTGGCTGTATGGGCTAGATCCCTTTGCCTTTCCCCTCGGGGATAAAAAGAACCAAAAAAAAAAAAACGTGACATCTACTAATACGACTTATCAAAAAAAAATTACATATTTATTTTTACGTTTAAATTGTTTCACCAAGTTTCATCATCTCTACTCTAATGATAATTTTATATTCGTAAATCAATATCTGCTATTCCCGACAACAATGTCGCACAAAACATTGATAGATTTCATAATAAAGTATCATACGCCGCGTTTATTAAACAACGTTGTTCACTTTCCAAGTAATGGTAATTCTTATTTTGGAAGACGAGTAGCTTTTCCAATACCAGTCTCCACATCAACTCCGAAGGTGCAATCTCCGAGAAGTTTTTCTACATCTGTAGCCACACGTACCGGGGTGCCTTTGACCAGTGCGCCTAAACAATATGAAGGGAAGTTCCAATTGATGTTTACTTGTAAGAAATGTAATACACGAAACACTAAGTTTATCACAAAGCTAGCATATTATAAAGGTGTAGTAATTGTCAATTGTGATGGTTGTGAGAACAAACATTTAATAGCAGACAATTTAAATTGGTTCTCAGACATGAATGGAAAGAAAAACATTGAAGATATTGCTGCAGAAAAAGGCGAGACGGTACAAAAAATTTTGTCAGATGACTTGGAGTATATAGCTACAGAAGTGCTCAAGAATTTGAAGAAAGATGAACAAACTATGTTACTGAAAGGCACAAATAAATAGAGTAGAATGTGATGCATAAAAAATCTGGTTCAAGTTATACACTTTATATGACATGTTCAAGTGCACTCCAGCCCTTTGAGACACCAATGTCTTAACTATTAATTTATTTGTGACAATATAACACAATGGATACATTAAATGCTCATTTTTCTTATGTTGGTTATGACAGTCTCTAGTGATAATGATGAAATCTGTTGAAAACTCATAGTAGATAAATTAATTGAAGCAGAAAATGTAAGACGTAAATATTTAGAATAAAATAACTTCTTTTAATAAATGATTTATTGAATGTATAGTTTTACTTACAAAAGATTACAATCACAAAAATATGGCCAACTATCAATATGGAACAAAGTTTGACACAACAATTGGGACCTTCTGGACAGAAGTAATCTAAGCACATTGTGATAATTTCAAGCACTGATTTTATAAATAGTTTATTTAACTATTTATAAAATCAGACAGGTGCAGTGATATTTCATAGATAGTACTTATTCAAAAAACTGCAACTAATTTTAATACTATTAATGAGCCCTTATGAGGATACTTGTGTTGCAAGCAATTTCACAGTCTACAGAAGTGCTTCACATTGGGCAGGTTGTATCATTTATAACTCTTTGCTGCTTTATTGATTTCATTAGACTAGGATTTAAGCTGATAGTTCATTGTTGTGTTTATTCGTAACACAACACTTCTGCACAGACTTAGCATTCTCTAGTTTAAAATCTCCAGTCAAAGGGTGATAGAGATAAAATACTTATCACACTCTTAGTGCCATGTGGTCTGCCGGCAGGTCATACCTTTTGAACAAGACACACCACCTTAACCTGCGGTGACTGAGCTTGACTTGAGCTTGATTGACTTGCCAGGCCGTATGGGCAGCCAGCCTTTCGAGCCATAATCTAACAAAATTTCTTGGTATTATTTATTATATATAATACAATTGCCTAAACTGTCATGCCACGATAGAACCCTAGTTTTTTTTTTAATTGAAGAATAAGAAGCAAAGTCGTAATTTGATAGCTTAATTTTCTATAACAGGAGGCCATGCACGAAAAAAATGGTACGAAATTGCAAATTCCTAGTGGACTGCTGCAATTAAAAACAATGAGTGATCCCGCCCGCCGCCCACATGGCCTGCAGCACTCATTACGAATTTTGTACCCAGGCTTGCACGGGTAAGAAACACACGGACGCTGGCAACCCGCATGGCTTGCTGTACTAGAAAATTTTGTACATAGGTGGCAGTGAAAGTGTTAAATAACATAATTTGTTTTTGTTATAATGAATACTGCTCAAACAAGACCTTCCAGTGATAAGAAAAACTGCCAACAATGGAACTAAACTCAACTTCTCATATTTTAGACAAAATATACTTTATATGTGCAACACAAGTATTACTTTATGAGCAAAAAAAATAGTTATATATATTATATAATTTTATATATATAATTTTGTGTATCTCAGACACTATTTAGATAAAATTTTGATTTTAGATAACATTATTTATATAGGTGTCTTTCCTGGAAAAATGTGATTATACACAAAAATACATAAAAAACGTTAGTTAGGTTGCCCAGGTACTAAGAAGTGGTAACAAGCACGCAGATATGTTATAAGTAAGGTGTGTAAGGACCAAGTCATGTGGCACTAGGTTCACTCTGCCGACTCTAGTTTCGTGTGAAGTTATAGACAAGTTACAAACTTTATGCATAGAACGAGATTACTTTATTGCTGAAAGCAATCCTTTAAGACAATCTTTTTTTAATCTTTATATTAATTTATATTCCTTACAGAGAGGATAAATCAGGTCACAAAATTATAAAACTAAGCACATTGTGAAGCTAATTTTTTGCATACTTTTTGGACTGAGTGAATCCAAATAATTGCTTCAGTTTGAAAGTGCTGTGGGAGGTACAGAGAGGATTCTGAAATAGAAGTGAACATGTGAATCATGTGCAACTGTCTCGAGACTAAGTTTTCTACAGTTATGTAGACTTGATAAATATGCGACAGGTTTGTGCACAAAGGATGTTCAGTACATTTTTTATCTTCACAATATTGACTGTGACCTGCTTCATGCAGTGTCGTACAAGTATGAGGAGTGTACAGGTGGCTTGTCAACCTAGTTTGACCTCAAAACAGGTGTCAAGCAGGCTAATGTGTTGTCAGCTGTCGTCTTGCAAATCCAAGTATGCAGGTGATGGCGTCTCGTATGGCTTTTATAGATGGAATAGCACTTAGACCATTGCAAAATCTGAAGATTTGAAATATATTTTTCATAAAACAGGCAACAAATTACCAATGAATGCTGATACCGTTCAGAATATGATTCCTAAGGAATGTGATAAAAGAAAACTAAAGTAACTAATTATATAAAAGTGATTCTATAAAAGGAAGACAAATTTTCAATATCTTTCGATGAATTGACATGCAATCGCAATAGAAGATATATAGGGTTTACTTTGCATTCAACAAATTTCACTAGATAGTGCACTTAAATCTTTGATTTAAAAATATCCCAGTAGCTGTGGGGGATTGCTTCACTCTTAATTAATGATTATAATGATTTAGGCATTTTATAAGTGATTACAGAAGTACTAGGATAATAGAAATACCTGTATATTTCTATTGTCTTAGTACTTCTGAGATGCCAGGCTAGGCCAAGCCAGGATGTCACCATCTAGGATATTAATAAAATTGTCACTTGTTACCAGTGGAAACAATGCCAGTAGGTAGTGAGAACTGGGAACATCCAATCTATCCAGCAGGCAATTAAATTTCACACAATTAATCTGTATGCAAACATCAAATATTGATAAGACAATGACAATCAAAGTTAGTGTTTTAACCAGCGACATATCAATAGGTAGACATTATACACCAACATTGTTGTATTTTAAAATGGCGCAAGTAGTACTATACTACGTACAGTTAATTATTATGCCACTTTGCTCTAACAAAGAGACAAATGATAGGGCATACTTGTCGTTAGAAACTTAAGACATTTATGCCTTGTGTGAAGTACGTATAGACGCGACGCGAGAGCGTGGCCAACTGAATGCGAGTTGAGCAATTACCTTACTTTCGTATTACCATTCTAGAGCATGTATGGTGTATGTATAACTATAAAACATCTTAGGTTTTAACAGGTGACGTAAAGAGCTCAAATATCCAGTGAGAGTGCATGAAAAGAGCTATAAATTGGTGTTAAAGAACCAATTGATGTGTGCAAGAACAGAATTATATGGCACTTGATTCTTCCTACTCTGCAAGGGACTTGAAGATATAAATATAAAGATTTGTTTCTGCTTTTTATCAGTTTCATAAAATGTGTGCAATGAGCA
The DNA here is from genome assembly GCA_947507595.1 of Pyralis farinalis. Classification (NCBI taxonomy): domain Eukaryota; kingdom Metazoa; phylum Arthropoda; class Insecta; order Lepidoptera; family Pyralidae; genus Pyralis; species Pyralis farinalis. The sequence goes on from OX382273.1 coordinate 7,064,500, forward strand.
ACAAGATACCATTTTAGATTCTAATAACAGCATAGAGCACATTTGGCAACAATGAATTTTCATGGTGCATGTTGTAAAATACCCACTATTGTAGTATCTGAAAGGCAGCAGCATGTTTTAAGTAACAGGGTTGTGACAAACCAGCATGCTTGTAAATAAGCAATTTTCATACTTCTGTAAATATAGGTATGTCTGTTAACACATTCTACAATTGTCTCTTCATCTGGGGCATTGATAATGACCGTCACGTTACTTGGATTACTTGTGTTTCCGTTCCTTAAAGATTGATACAATAAAATTGGCCTATAATTATATTTATATAAAGTTAAAATATGTACTTAATCTTAACTTTATGTCAAAAACTATTATACAGAATGACTATCTCTCAAATATATTTTTCATTGACACAGATTACATAACAGTATATGTAAAACAAGGAAGCTGCACTTCGTAATAATCTCCTTTTAGGATGTACATAATTAGAACAGGGGGGGGGCTCGAAATTTACTAAATTTTGCTCCACTATACTACATCTCACTTTATACATTACTACAGATAGCTGCATACATTGATAATTAAAATTGGCACAAACTGGTAAAACTTTTGATTACACCCTACAATAAGGCACAATATAATCACATTGTAATAATACATTTTCCATAATCTTATATGCATAAAATAGTTGTGCTTCAATAAAATATACAAAATAATGTACATACACTAAACTAAATATAAAAGCAGAATGTAAAAAGGAATGCAAAACAGTCTCATTTTGGAATAAACATGGCTCTATCTCCTAATTCAGATTTTTAAATAAGATTCTTGATTTCCAAACACCAAAATTGCTATTGGAAAAATACAAATGCCAATTACTCAGGCAGATTCGAGTTTTCATCAATCACTAATATCAGTCTTTGCAAATTCGTTGAATTGTTATATTATACTCTTTTAGGACGGCTAACTATGGCATAGTCTGTGCCATTACAGTTGTTATGGGTAATTTCTTCTAAGCCAACTTGGTTTTGCAATGCTTGGACCTGGGCTGCAGTAGGAACCTGAGGGCCAGGGGTATTAGGCTTTCTTATCATGCCATAACCCAAGTGAGAATCATCAGCCAATCTAGCAGTTTGCATGACATTTTCTACCTCATCATAATCATTCCAAGTGTCTTTACTTTTTGCCTCCCCCAAAGCTAATGTTGTAGGTCGTGCCTCCATTTTCTTGTATCTGGATGACTTGTTCAGTTTACTTGTAGACCCAAAATATCCAAGCCTATCATAGTTCTCATCTTCAGGATCTACTACAGGACTAGGAATGAGAATAAGTCCAGGAGTATTCAGATTATCTTGCGACCTTGATATAAGCTTGATGCAATTTGGACTATCTCCCAAGTTTGGTGTAAACTCAGTATGATCAGGATCATCAATGCCTAATGTTTTCCATGCTTCACTTCTGACCTCAACCTTGTCATATGGCACTGAAGGTGGGCTTTGTTCTCTTTTCACTTGATCAATAGGCTCGTAATTATCAAGTCTGCTATATCTACCAAATATTACACTTTCATCTGTCGAGCTTGGTACACCTGACACATCCTTATTCATGTTTTTGGGAAGATTAATTATCTTGCGTGGTGGTTTCTGTGGCTTAGGCTTTAAAGCTGGTTTTGGCATTAACAATGGTGCTGTATCTCTTTCAGTGCAGGTGCTCTGTTGACTTGATGACATAGAGGCTGTTTTAAATGAAAGAGAACTAAGATTCAAATCATCTGGTCTAGCTGCTACTAAAGGAGTTCTTGATCCAGGGAACAAGTTTGCACTGGGCTGAATATTAAATTCAGTATGTTCGGGACTATTCAAATTGTCACTTCCAATCATTTGCTTCATGGTTTTCATTTTTAATGATAAGCATTTAAATATTTCTGATTGATTTGGATGTTCCAAATGAAAAATTCCCTCACCTGTATCACATTTCCTCCCTGCTTCAAATGTAAATTTACCCTGTCTATATCCATATCTTCTAATGTATCTGTATGGCCATGTAGCAAAAAGTTTATTATCATTTAAGTCTCTTAGCTCAATGGCAGTAGAGGTTAATAAAAGGAGATACTTAATTGATTCAAATCCGCATCTGGTAGAAGCTTCCGAAGGACACATTTTTACAGAGAACACTCCCTCTCCAGAAGAGCAATACAAATCATTATCCTCATCACAACTTATAGGACAAGAGTCTCTGCCTTTAAAAGCCACCGATTGCAAAGCAGTGACCCATTCTAAAGTTTCTGGTTCTGATTGAGCACTGAGTTGTTGCGTGTGTGACTTAGTAAGTATAGTAATAGTGTTTGGACTAGAATGTGTTATTTTTATACAATTTTCGAGGGTAATAATTTTAGGAATAGCACCAGAAGTTACCTCATCCTTATTGTCATATATTTCAAGTCGTTCTATTCCTTGTTTGCTTGCATTGAACAGTATACAATGTTTCTGTTGCCAATTTTTCTGAAATAGAGAACAGTTCAAATACAGTAATGAAAATACAATGATAGCTACGTTTATCATATTATATTACTCTGTTGGTTCAGACATGTAGAAAGAATGCAAGATGAAAGAATGACGAACAGATATACAATGCGAAAGTGGAAGGATGTAGGAGCCGAGGCAGACCAAGACTAACCTACCATGACCAAATTGGTTGTGTATTATCAGAGGGTGATATCAGGAGCCTTAGGAACCAGCGAGCGTACATGAAAAGAGCTATGAATGTGAAAGAAGCAAGTGTGTAAGAACCGCTTCTTATGGCGCTCGATTCTCTCTGCCTACCCCGCAAGGGACCTGGCGTGAAGATATACATACATACATACATTTATCATAGCTGACCAGTTATAGAAAATAAGATTCTGCACTGACAAAAAAAAAGAAAGAGTATATTGCAATGTTCTTAAGTCTATAAAAACTAGCTATAACTCGCGACTTCGTCCGCGCACATCACGGTATCCCGTACGAACCGCTCTCTGTTTTCTTTATTTTCCTCAGTTTCTAAAGGCCGTATCGTAATTATGAATAGCCTATGTCCTTCCTCAAGAATTGAGCTATTAAATGCAAAAATATATTTTCATTCCATTTGATAGAATACCTAATAAGTAGAACTTTTAGATTTCACGTACAGCTAAAAGTACATCAAATTTGACATTTTGACGTTTGTAATGTTAACAACACATCCAGCAGGTGCTATTTCAAGTGTAGTAGTGTTATGTTTACCGTACCAGCTTACTAGGTACAAGCTCTTATATAGATCGCAAGTGAAAACGCGTTAGTAACAAATAAGTATTATGGACCAGTTTCAAACTCGTGAGTCATTGGAAAAGCAGTAATAGCAATATGCAATGTTATAATACCTGCGTGGATTGTTACGCTTAAAACAAGTTTAGCGAAGATTACATAAGGTTAAAAGTTACTTGACGCAATTCCACAAATATGTACCTTTTTAGGGAATTTATTAAACATATTCCCTCCCGCGGGTGGGAATAATAAACAACCCGATTTGATCTCGTCGTCTTGATCCATCGTTAGATAGCAGGTATTATATGATAATTGAAATTTCTTCGCAGTATTACAACACAGTTACTCATAGCAGTAAATATTACATTCAGGTAAGTAGATTTTCACTATAAAACTGAGATTTTCATAAAGCACACAGAAAAACTGACAGTGCGGTGAGGCGCGGAAGCCATATTTTATTACTTGTTTTTTTTTTGGTTCTTCTTATCCCCGAGGGGAAAGGCAAAGGGGTCTAGCCCATACAGCCAAGTCATCAATTTAGAACCATTTGAAAATCTTAATTCTATGTTCCAGCTTCAGGAACCGTGCTCAAAAAATACTTGGGAAGGGTACTTCAACCCAATGAACCCGTTTAAATACCACCCGTAAAACGATAGGAATTTTACAAGGTTTTCTTGATGAACTTATTCACGTCTTCCAAAAAGTGCATAAACGTGTTATATTTTAATTTTTGTTCATTATTGTATAATTGCACTAGCACATAAAACTAATTTTACACTGAATTGTAAAAATTTCAAGTATAAGAACAATGTCACACGTCAAAAGCGCGGGAAGAAGTCTTTTATTACTTGTTTTTAACAAAAGGCATGTAATTTAGTGTTGCCAACCTCAGCAAAGCGAAAACGAATAAAAACACTAAAAACACAGCAGAACATGAATCCACTGTTTAAAATAACATTCATGGAATTAGGAAGAAATAAATTAGCCTATGGAATTTATACATTTTACCTTATATCAAATGAGGTAGTTCCGTTTTTTATATGTAGATAGTGTTGAAATCCTAGTTTTCCACCTCGAAAGCCCTTGGGACCATTGTTTAGTACATGAAAATCCATTAAATTTTAGCACTTTTTACAGTTTTTGTAATTTTACCCACCAGGAATACGTGTTACTGCAAAAATCACTATGCACATTTTATGTAGACTAAATATGCAATTAAATGTGAATAATTTTGTCTTAGTAAGCCAAATAGAATTGGACAAGGATAACACTATACAAGTGACGAGTTAGTAGTATGTATCCAACATAGATAAGAAAAGGACGGATGTTTGTATCCTAATGGTCACGAAGGAGGTCACGTGAGCCGTTGCGATATTATCAGGCCGTCTTGTGTGGAGTGGCGTTAAGTTACGCAAATATAATATTCCTGAAGGTATCCATGTGGTCGAACAATTTTCGAGTTATTTCAGTCACGAACTCCTGTATCGTCTGTGCGCGGAACCCACTGGCTATGGTTGCATTTGAAACGTAACGTCCAGCGTTAGCTCAAATTCACAGCGCCACTTTTTGCACCACTTGCAGTCGTTGTTTTTGCGTGCGCGAACAGAGTGCATACCAGGCTGGGACCGCGTAAGTTAGTCTGCAGTGCACATAAACTTTGTAAATACCAAGTATAGTGCGAAGCGGTAGTCTAGATGCAAGGACCCCGGCCGTAGAGCGCCGCGGGCCGCCTTAGCCTGCGTTGTGACGTGATTGACGTTTGCTACCATGCTCAACGACCGGTCTATGTGTACACCCAAGTATGGCACACTGTTCTCTCACGCAATTGGCTGTTCTCGGAGTTGCAGAGGGAGCGGGACGCGCTTTCGGCCGACCTGTAGCGCGACTGTCTTATCCACATTGACTTTCAGCTGCCACAGGTCGAACCAACGAGGGAGCACGAACAGTGCAAGCATGACACCACGCTCCCCCTCGCATCTTTGCGCCTCAGGTAGCTGCGGGATGTCGTTGATGTATAATGCATACAGCAGGGGAGACAAACAACTGCCCTGGGGTACTCCCGCAGTGCAGTGAGAGCTCACTCTCCTCTACCTTTACCGTGAAGGACCGCCCGCTCATAAACGGCGCTATGAGACGCTTGGAGCCGTGCGCCAGCAGCGTAATGGGTCTGTAACTGGCGCAGTATCTGCGATCCTTACCAGGTTTGGGAAGGACAATAATACGACCCGTACACCAACACCGCGGAAAGTATGCAGTCCGTAGTACCCCATTTGCTATACGAGCAGGCGGTACGCTGCTTTTTTGGGTAGTTGTTGCAGCATGAGGTTCGTGATTTTTGTGACCTCATCTGGAGAGACAAATAAGCCCCAGGCGAGCGGTGGTGTCCGCGCGGTTAAAAACTTACACCACGTGCTCGTGATGGTCGCGATTGTCAGCGCCCACCCCAGGCAATACTGGATTGGGCCGAAAAGTACCGGCAAGATGGTCTGCCAGTACTTCGGCCCTGTCTGTAGCTGTAAATATTATTTGGCCTGCAGCATCGCAAAGCGAGCAGATAGGTGCCCTTGCTTTAGTCAGCTGTCTGTTAAGCTGGTGCAGGTCGGCGCGATCATCAGCTATTGTGTCAGGCCCACCACTCATTCCCGCCACTGAGTCTCCTGTGTAGCCAGAATTAACAGCGGCGACCACTAAAAAGGCAATGAACAGTGAAGTCCATTGCTGTCCCGGGAGTTAAACTACAGCTGCCTTGGAACTCACTACGAATTTAATCCGAAGAAGTTTGTAAGAGTAGGAAGTTTTCGTATTGATTTCCCCTCTTGGTGAGAGACAGCAATATGACAAATAAGACATTTAAATACCTCAAAGACATGGCTAGTCAAGTGAAGTTCAACTGCCGTGCACCACGGTTTATCAGATGTCTAACACTATCGGGACCTAAATTGTAAGTTGTTACCTAACAGATCGATTCCAATAATATAGATTGCAGAACCGCCTAAATGCCCGGTAATTCTCCCTTGTTGCCACTTTATCAGAATAGTATACTGCCCCAGATGTGACATGCAAGGAATTTAACATATCGTCCCGCTCCCGATGCTAGAGATCGCACTCCTAGAGAACATGATGTGCTCGTCAACAATAGCCGTAGCACTCGCCGTGAGATTCTTCTTACTGAAACAGCGTTGCCCCCATGGGACGGAATCAAAGTAGTAGTAGCATCTCAATCTGTTGACAAGTAATGCTAGATACGACGCTTAACCTCCGTGTGTTGTGGTGGAACCGAGCTTGACTCTGTGGGACTATGTAGTGTACACTAGGCAGAGGTTAAATGTGTCCAGAGGCGCCCTGACCTCAACCCGGCAGCCAGCAGTCAGCTGTGGGTAGTCAGCAGTAGGTCTAGTAGAGACGGCGCCTCACCAGCGATGTCTGGTATTCTGGTAGGTTGGTCTACCAGTAGCGTCAGACTGTGCGAAAGAGCGAACGCGTGGGTGGTGCTTCCGCATGGTTAGTTATTGAGGATCCTAACTAGCAGTCGTAGTGAGACTTAAAGTCCCACAAACACACCATCTCTGCAGTAGGGAACCGGTCCTGAGCTTCATCTACCGTCCGACTTAAGTACCTACTCTAATAGAGCAGAGTTGTCTCCGTGCTCCTAGCATGGGGTCTGTACAGGCACATGTAAATACAGCTCTGAATGCCCAGATTTACATGTATACAGAGGACGGGAAAGGAGGAATCATCTAGACAGCGTAGACAGCGACAACATACATCCGAGCGGACAAACAAACAGAAACCGGCATTCGCGAGGAAATTCTCCTCAAGCACGTAACCGAAGTACTGCAGGTAGGACATGCCCCATGGACGCTGGATCTGTGTCTCCGTCAGGAAGAGCATGGCGGTCCGCGCTGCTTCAAGCTGTTCGGTTAGAGGGATAAGCTCGCTTTTGTAGCACTTATTTCTTTCATTTTTTTTTTGTGTAAATTGTTTTTTTTTTTGTACAAGAAAGATATTACATACATACATATAAATAAATAAATATAACATTGTTGTAAATAAAAATGGTATTAGCCATTTTTATTTACAACAATGTTATATTTATTTTAATAAATTAAAATTCATGTACAGTCGGCGGTTCTTGTGGGTCCTATAGTACATTCTGATAAAAAAAACGACCAATTTAGCCGTGGTATGTGAGTTTTAGTATGTGTTTCATAAATCTGGTCAGTCTGGAATCAATGAACATGAATATGAGGATAATTTAACTTTTGATATTACTCAGATATTTTCAAGATCTCTATTTTTCTTACAAATTTATCTTGATTTAGATTGAGAGATTTCCAGTAAGAAGAAAGGTTATTATTATATTATTATAGGCGAATCTAATTTAAAACAACTCTTGTCCCTTTTCTCTTGTTTGGGTTCTAGTTGTAGACCAGTCATCTAGGTAGCAAGCCAGGTTAGTTGTGCTGATATTTATAAAAAAAAAATGTTATTCCTCATATGTATGTTAATGTACTATGCCGTACCCGCTCCTTAGCAGAACCGACTACGGATATAAACACTTCAATCTCGGTTTTGCAAAAGTCACTCGTGCCGCTTTACTATCTCGGCAACAGTTGAAACACCGGGAGAAGTCTAGTCGTTATTACTAATGTATTCTGTGGCACACAGAATACATTAGTATAATACGGAAAGTCGTCGCAAGCCCGCCTGCAAGGCTATACATACGGTCTACAAAAGTCGAATAGGGTTACAAAAAAGACCAATTTTACCTTGTGGATTGAGCGATTGGAATCTCGCCAAGAAGTAAACTTTAGTTCCTTTGTCGACTTTACGGCTCATTCTTTGGCAAAAATAAGTTTTAGTTAATAAGTGGCTGCCAGCAATGAAAAAGTCAAGAAGAAAGTTTTGACTTGGAATAGATAATTTTTTGTTTTCAGTGAAATTTTTACTGTATTTAATACTATCCGGCGTAGTACAATTTTGTACATTCAAGTTATTTACAAGCAAAAATTATACTTTAAAATTATTAAAATGTCTGCTAACATAAATCCATTAGCTGGAACAGCTCATTTACTCGATGAGTTAGACAGTAGGTGTTTACTTTTGTATTTTCATACAATTTTCATAAATTGTATGTTCATGTTTTGAAAATGATTCTTTTTTCATGAAGAAAAGCTTATGGTGCTACTACGCGACGGGAGAACACTTATTGGATATCTACGTTGCGTCGATCAGTTCGCTAATTTAGTTTTACACAAAACTATTGAAAGGATACATGTAGGTAAAGAGTATGGTGATATACCTCGAGGGATCTTTATCGTCAGAGGAGAAAATGTTGTTCTGTTAGGTGAAATTGTAAGTTTACTTATTACTTGACTGTTATTGGATGTAGCCTAGTTATCAAAACTGCTGTAGTATTGAATGGGAAGTGGTTCAGAACACAAATTCAATTTGTATGTTGAGTATCTCTTCTTAAAGTAACTATCATTACAAGTTGCCTCTATCTCCACAATTTTCTAACAAAATTCAAAATATTTAACAATGGAAATAGTCACCTCCCACAACTAGGTAGTGTTTGAACCCACAACCTAGTAATCAGCGGTCTAGTGATCTTCTAATTGATCTACCAAGTTTGTGACAGTGGTGAATTTTTCCATTTTATATATCTGTAAAGTGCCATCTAACCATTAACTTATATACAACTTTAGTGAGCTGCTGCCATCACTGCCTCCACAACCCAGAGGGAAAACTAGACCCTGCCTAGGCTAGGTTGTACATCTTTTGAAATATTTTTTAGATATGCAAGTTTCTTCACTATGTTTACCTTCATTCCCAAACAGGTGATAATTAAAAAAAATATGTACATAAATCTGAAACATAAATTTACATACCTACACTGGAATAAGAACCAGGTTAATAGGCTGATTCTTTACCCACTAGGTTATCACTGCAAGACATACAACAATATTCATCAACAACTTGTATGGATTGCTTGTTTGTATTTATGTTTAATGAGGTTGAGTTCACTATTATGCAAGAACAATGTTGATCTTACAATAAACATTGTTCTTGTAAGATCAATATTGATGGACTTCACTACATAGTGAATTCAACCTATAACCGGTGTATGTGTAGTCAGAGAATACTCATGGATCTCTTAGCGTGTTCATAAAATATTTGTAAAAAAGCTTAAGCTTGCAATGCAACATATAGCTCTTGGGTTGCCTCAGCACTTCGAATGTAGCAATACCTGAAGACCTTCACTTACTTGCAGGAACATAATACCTCTCCAGAGAGATATTTAGCTCTAGATTTCTGTAAGATTGTGGTACTTTCTTAGTCAGACTAAGTATTGAGCATCACTAAGTGATTTCATGCTTTTATTTTTTTTGTAAAATCACCTTTTTGAGGTTCTATGATGAATAAAGTTAAAAAGCCATGCTTATCTAAATATAAAATTTGATCAAATACATTACAGCCATTTCCAAGATACATGATATATATTTATACTATAAGTATTGCTCCTCTAACCAATAAGATAGGTTCCTCCTTTTAGAGAAATGGGAACATAGGAACACACCTCACCCAACCTCTTATATTTAATTCATTTTATGCACAGCAAAAGTGTGCATGTGTGCTAGTAATATTAAACTAGACAGAATAGATTTGGTGACAGGATGTGAATTCTGTCATAGGGAGTGTTGACGAGTGGTGTACCATTATGACATAGGACTATTATTTATACTGTACCTTGTATACCTTGTAACCGGTTAGTCTTAACCGATAGAATTCACCTTTTGCATCAAGATATTCACTTACATAAAATTAATAAATTAAGTTCATTCTATCTGGTATAGGTACTTAATTTTTGTAAACACCCTAAGTGAATCCACTTCTACTGCATCCATTTTATTAAGCAACTGGTGACAGATCATTCTATCGCTTTCGGATTTATGAGATTCTCTTTCTGACTGGTTAAAATGATTACTTGTCAAAAGTTTAATTAAGATGGACAGTTTATAAGGGTGTTTTCCACTTCCAGTCAGTCGAGATTCACATTGACTCTTTGTTATATTTTATATGTAATATGTTTGAAATAATACATTTTTTACAGGACAGAGACAAAGAAGACAATTTACCTTTGACCGAGGTATCAGTTGATGATATTCTAGATGCTCAACGGCGAGAACAAGATGCAAAGATTGAACAACAGAAGCTGCTCTCAAAGGCTCTAAAAGAGAGAGGATTAAATTTATTGGCTGAAATGGGACATGATGACATGTTTTAACGTTATGTTGTACTTCTGTGAAGACTGCACTCATTAAAAATTTTGGCTGTATTAAATAAAAAACATTATATCATAGTTTGTAAGTTTTTATTTCTAACAGCGCCTGCCCGTAGATGTGAACTAGGGAATGTAATCTTGCAAGAAGAAGATTGGTATTTGCAAGATCTTGTGTGATTGGGACTTTTCTTCTTATAAAGTTTATCACAGTGATTACATTGATTCCAAAGCCTTGCAAATGTACTACATGTGCTGGGAAAAAGTATGCTATTATTTATTAAAAAATAAGAATTTTTTAAATGTTGATTCTTAAAAAACATACCATGTCCAGAGTATCATCTGTTATATGTATGTATATATATCTTCACGCCAGGTCCCTTGTGGGTTAGGTAGAGAGAACTGAGCACCATAAGGCCGAAATTGCAATTGCATTTACTGGTAACTCTCGCTAGAACAGAAGTTGTTATTTGGCTGTGATTTTCTGTGAGGTAGATGTATGTCCCCAGTCGGGGAGGTCGTCTGTATAACCCATCCATACGCAGACTGCCGTTGTCGCTGCTTAATTTGCGTATTCAGTTATTTGGTTCTATCAAGCTGATCTAATGATGGAAATAGGAAGACTATTAGTGGAAATCTTTAATAGCTTCTTATAAACCGCCCATCACGCAGCGCGCAATTCTACAGCGGGTCCAGGAGAACCGGGTATTATATATTGTGGAATGTAAACTGAAAGATAAAAACGCCAGAGGAAAAACACTGTAAAGTCACACTGCTGATCTTCCCGGTGTAATGATAGCACCGGTGTGGACCCGGACGATTATGATCACTAGCACGACGCCAACACTAGTGGTGTAGCTGTCGTGCTCTCCGAAGGGTATACGTTTTGTTTGACCCAACTGATACAAGGTCGAGAGGTACCCCCACCTACTTCGTGTACCGTAGGGACCAAGTCTCACCGCGAGGAAGCGCCTATAGAAGGACTGCAGTGAGAGTACACGAGGAGTTGGACCTAGTGTCCCACTATACCGTACCCTAGCTAGTATTGGGGTGCGTCTTAAGGTGAGGGATGCGAATTTTCGCATGTTACGCCCTCCGGGGCATCAGTTATATCATTCGGACGTCCGGGACGATTATACCTTCGGCAGCTCTATACAAACTCCGCAAGAGGTAGAGTCGGCAACCAAACATCTTGCCGACGCAATGGTTGCCAGGGAGGCGGGCGACTAGCACGGTGCGCTCTACACACAGGCATCAGCAAATACGAAGCTGCCGATCGAGCCGAGATCTTGGCTGAATACTTGAAGGGAGTGTTCAGACGGAACGCAATCTACCTCAGCATGAGCAATGATGTTCGTGTATACCACTAAAAAGTAGAAGACCGCGTAAGGGACTTCCTCGGGGCCCCGGCACCGCCATTCAAGGGCAATATATTTTTATCACCCTCGGAAGTGTGACAAATGATACGCAGCCTTCCTAAGAAGAAAGTGCCAGGCCACGATGGAATCACCAACAAAAAGATCCAACAGCTGCCCCGTAGAACCGTGGTAGCACTGACACGGCTCGCAAATGGCATACTAAAAACCACCCACTCATGTGGAGACCTGGGCGGATCATCGTCCTCCCGAAACCGGGGAAGGACCTACGCTGCCCGGGCATCTATAGGCTCATCACCCTGCTATCGCACGGCTCCAAGTTCTTTAAGCGTCTTGTATTGCGCAAGCTCGGCCCGTACCTCCCCCCAACGGAGGAACAATAAGGTTTTAGAGCGGAGCAAATCGCTCCAACTAACGCGCGTGCTCCACTACCTAGCCGAGGAATGAAACCTCGGTCGCACTACGGTCGGAGTCTCTCTTAATATAGAAAAGGCCTTCGACCGTGTGTGGCACATGTGCCTACTTTATACCTTGTATATAGTACCTTGTGCAAACGAGCACGCAGCCGCCGCAGCTCTTGCGCTTGGTGGCGTCTTTCCTATCAGATAGGATGATTGTATGAAGAAAGGCTTACAATTGAATGCGAAGAAAACCAAGATAATGGTATTTGAAAGAGAGATGTAGTGTTGGAGCAAGTGAATGAGATTGTATATCTTGGAAGTGCTTTTAGCAGCAATGGAAGGTACACCGCTGATGTGGAGAGACGAGTGAGTGCCGGGAATAGGGTGAATGGAGCATTGGGTAAACTTCTAGGCAGCCGAAATCTAAGCCAGAAGGCACAGCTCGTTGTACACAACTCGGTGCTAATCCCAACGGTAACTTATGGAAGTGAGAGCTGGGTATGGCAGAGAGAGCATGAACCATGAAAGAATAATGTGGTCGAGATGAGAGCATTGCGCAAAATTTGTGGAATGATGCTTGCTGACCGCGTTTGTGATGAAGACGTGAGAGAAAAAGTTGGTCTGAAAGAGAGTGTTGGTGTTAAGATAAGAAAGGGCATGCTCCGTTGGTTCGGATATGTAGAAAGAATGCGGGACGAAAGAATGACGAAACGATACAATGCAAAAGTGGAAGGATGTAGGAGCTGAGGAAGACCGAGACTAACCTACCATGACCAAATTGGTCGTCTTTTATCAGAAGGTGATGTCAGGTGCCCCAGGAACCGGCGAGCGTGCATGAAAAGAGCTATAAATGTCACAGAAGCGAGAGAAGTATGTAAGGACCGCGTCTTATGGCGCTTAGTTCTCTCTGCCTACCCCGCAAGGGACTTGGCGCGAAGATATACATACATAGGCTCTTCACGGTTTTGGTGGAGGGCACGAGCTCACAGCCTCGTCGCGGTCTATACGAACGACACACCCACTCTGTCCTAGGAGCACCGGCTCGAGGGAGAAAGGGGGGTAGAGTTGGTTCTGTACGCTGTCAACTATGGTCTAGTGACATCTGGTGCTCGTTTTTAAACCAACTCATTTATTTCCTCACCCGGCTTATAGCGGGTCACTTCACTCGAGGGCAACATGCACCGGAGTATGCCCGGGCAAAGTCCGCCAAATGCTCGAGGCTCGTACACGGGCCCCGTACACAGTTACTACTGTACGTCTGAGAATCAATCGAGTCGAGAGTCATGCAAGCAAGCGGTCCACCTGATGTAAAGCAGTTACCGTAGTCATGAACGCTTGCAACACAGTCTGTATCACTCGCGATATGCTACCTCTGGTGCTGACATAGCTAGCCCTAGGAGATTACTGGTGACTTCACTCACTCGCAGGAATACAACAACTTTCCATGGAGTTATTATTTGGGTGCGGTTTTGTATGACCTGCAATGGACAGGCTGCTTTGATGAGCCCTACCTCACATTAACTCTTAACACCTAGAACTACGAATATTAAAAAATCGGTCAAGTGCGAGTCGGACTCGCGCACGAAGGGTTCCGTACCAATATCTATAAAAACGACAAAAAAAATCACGTTTGTTGTATGGGAGCCCCCCTTAAATATTTGTTTTATTTTAATTTAATTATTTATTCTTAAAGTAAATATATAACTAAATATTCTGTGAATATTTCAAGCGTCTACCTCTTGCCGTTATCAATATCGAGCAAAAACGAACAAAAAAATCACGTTTGTTGTATGGGAGCCCCCTTAAATATTTATTTTATTTCATTTTTTAGTATTTGTTGTTATAGCGGCAACAGAAATACATCATCTGTGAAAATTTCAACTCTCTAACTATCACGGTTCATGAGATACAGCCTGGTGACAGACGGACGGACGGACGGACAGCGGAGCCTCAGTAATAGGGTTCCGTTTTACCCTTTGGGTACTGAATCCTAAAAATGAGTGAGGTGACCAAGTCATATGTCGCACAGTTCTCTCTGCCTACCACGCAACAGACTTAGCGTAAATATATAGTCAGACGGGGCTAGCTCGTCATACTTTTCGCAAAGTTGAGATTATCCCCACTGATAATACAAACGATAAAGCAGAAGGATGTTGGAACCGAGAAATGCCAAGACAAAAACGTTCATGGCCAAATTGATCGTGTTTTAGCAGAAGGTGATGTTACGTGATGCATATTACGAGCGATTTGACGAGCTCGGTGGCGCAGCGGTAAAACGCGTTACGCTACTTTGACGCCAATGCTCGTCGGTTCGATTCCCACACAGTACAAACATTTGTGTGCAGGAACATGTCTGTTTGTATTGGTCTGGGTATTTTCTATGTATAATAAGTATGTATTTACAAAAAAAAATGTAGTTACGTATGTTTATCAGTTGTCTAGTACCCATAACACAAGCTTCGCTTACTTTGGGGCTAGGTGGCACTGTGTAATTTGTCCGACATTATTTATTATTATTATTATCTTTTATTTCACGGGTTTTAATTCCGGTCATTTGAAGGCGTGCGCGGGGATATGAATCCAACGCGTAGAGGCCCCTTCTGAAAGAATATTTATTATTATTATTATTAATTGAATTTAACGTCATACCAGAAAACCTATAAATCTTGCGAAATGAAGTCAGTGTTAAGATCCATACGAGCCTTGTAAAACAGAAGCAAAATTATGATAGAATATGATAGTTAAAATCACTGAGACCAACTTTTGAGGTAGGCAATATTACTAAGCTAGTGTCTAAATTTATTGGTCGGTACAAAATGGTAGTGATTCTAGGAAATGATAGATATAAAAATTCCCGAAATTGGCTTCCTGGCTTCAATTCACGGAAAATAAAATTCTATCGTCTAGGTATGGATAAATATTGTATCTCATAATCACATAATGTCAATGAAATCTGGAAACAACAATAGTTTATCATCTGACGACAATAATAATGATACAAACGAACGATGTCACCTTATATCAATGCCTTATATAGATTAATTTGAAATCAAATGATACCGAATGTAATTCTATGATAAATCTTTTAGTTATTTAATAATCAAGTAAACATTTTATAAACTATTCTACTGGGATAATCTATTGTATTAATGTGAAAAATACAATGTGTATATGGTGTGCATCGGGAGATTGCACGGTGTAGAAGGGCTGATTGTAGTGAATTTATCTAAATTTATATTTGGTTAATTTTATTTAATAAGTTGTTTCATGAAATGTCGAATGATTTCGGAAAATTGAGTTGAATTGAATTGGATTTTTAAGAGAGGTAGGGCGCATCAAAGCAGCCGTCCCAGCCAGCCAGCAAGCCCGTCTGTGGAAGTACCTCGACCTCACAGAAAACCGCGGCCAAATAAAAACTCCCTAGAGGTTTTGTTGTGTTTCTGCGTGTGAGTGAGGTCACCAGTAAGCTCGTAAGGAAGCTTGCTGTGTAAGCAGGAGGAGGAGGCATCGCGCGAGTGATACTTAATATATTACACGCGTTAATAGGCTACGGTATCCGCTTTACATCAGGTGGACCGTATGCTTGTATGCCACCCGACGTAGTATAAAAAAAATTGGTAACGAATATTGATCGACAGCATTTAAGTGCCAATTTTCATATTGATATTCTTTTGATTAACAATCTACTTTTATTTACATTAATTGGATTTACATAGAGCTGAAATATTGATAAGTATTCTTTATTTTAATAAAATCTGTATTTCCGGTTAATAGTTAGTCACTAAATTGACCAAAGGGACCTAAATGTTGTCGCCTCTAAATAAAGTAAGGACATTGGGTACCTAACGAGCCGCTAGCCGGGTGACATCTTTCTTGTGAATTACATTGGATAGAAGAATATTTGGGATTTGGCGGAAATAATTAGTGTCCAAATAAATCGCAATAAATTAGTTGATTTAAAACTAAGTTTTGAATTTTATTATATTAAATTAGTAATGTCTATAATAAAACTATAGAAGTACCTAACAATTAATATAAAAGAAAAGTAAACTTTAAGCTTTGGTTGAATGACTGGCGCATTGCTCGCTAGGGTAGTCGTGAATGACGCAATTTTGACATCAACGCTAGTGGGTTCGATTCCCACACAAGTCAAACATTTGTGTACAAGAATATGTCTGTTTGTCTTGGTCTGGATGTTTTAAGAGAGGTAGGGCACATCAAAGCAGTCCGTCTGGGGAAGCACCTCTACCTCACAGAAAACCGCGGCCAAATAACAACTCCGTAGAGGGTTGTTGTGTTCCTACGTATGAGTGAGGTCACCTGCCCCTAAGGCGTTGCTATGTTAGTAGCAGCCCTCTGCTACTAACATAGCAACTTCTTAGGAGTAGGAGCAGGTAGCGCGCGAGTGATATTTAATGAATTACAAGAGTTCATATGTTACAGTAACCATTTCAAACTAATGCCTCACGATGTTGTATATAAAAAAGGGAAATACCTAATTCGCTGCGGTTACATGGTGAGCGTAGGGATATTCAACAGGGAGATGTCATTTGGCTGCGGTTTTCCGTGAGGGGGAAACTTCTCAATACAGACTGCTTTGACGTTCCATGCCTCTCTTAAAATGTGAAGTGAATGTTAGGAACTTAAGGGTTTGGTTTGATGACTTTCAGCCTCCCGACCAAGCCGGCTTCCGGAAAAGCTTTTCAACAATAGATCACAAACACACGCTGCGGTATGTTATACAGAAGACCATAGAGTATAACCAGCCACTATGCTTAGCGTTTGTGGACTATTATGAAACGGAAGGCCTTCGATTAGATTCGTGACTAGGGCTGTGCTCCAATCTCTCCGGCGGAGCCGCATTGATCGGGATCTCGAAGTGTTAAGGAGTATATGAAAATGCGACCATGTCGATCCGACACGATAATTTTCTGTTCTATCAATCTGTAACTTCACGCCAAACAAAAAATTCAAACTTACTGTTCTGTTTGGCACAATAATAAGTTTTATCTGCCGAAAGTAATAATTTGATATGATAATCATAGCAAGCATCTGTCTCTCTATTTGCAGTATTTGAGACTGAGACGTGCTCAAGGGTATATTTTTCCACTGATATCCCTTGGAGCGGGTTACTGCGGGTCTACGATATTACATCAACCTTCTCAAAGGAGCCTCTACGCGTTGGATCAATATTCGCGGGCATGCGTCATTTGATATGACTGCGGGATAAATCCGTGAGTAAAAAGAATTTCATCTTATTATTAACAACAAACTTTATTCAGCGGAAAATTTTTATATTCATAAGAGAAAATTATTGTTTCCTGGTGGCAGTTTGATGTGCTAGGCAATTACTTCGTGTATAATTATTGATTAATTAGTAACTATTTACGATACTAACATGCGATATGAATTTTGCTTTTCATGTATAAATAGGGATTTACATTATACTCTTGCTATGGGTGGGTAACTATTTCAATAGTTGAAAGGTTGGCAACACTGGTAGGTGACAGCGACAGACGTTTGAAAACTTTGAAAACACGTTTGAAAACACAACACCACTCAATCTACACTCATCTTTTATAATGTAATTTTTTAACAAAATAAGTGAACTGATTATGACGTGATATTATTAAAATATGAAGAAGTATTTTAGTGATAGTTGTGACCTAATAATATTATTAAGCATACGTTTGTTGTGGTGCAATGTGTAGTTATTGTAACGTATGTTTTCTATGATTGTATCGGTAATTAAAATGAGTTCCTCCGATTTCACTTTAATAGAAAGGCTTAGAAAGGAGAATTTAGATCAATTTTTCACTTTAGTTCGTATGCATTTATCATTTGTAGTAGATATAAACACGGACGAGTAAGTATTAAAAAATGTATGTTGTCCTTGCTTATTTCAATTTTTACGTCGTATTTATAATATAAATATTGAATATTTTCAGTGTTGATTGTTCAACAGACAAACCAAAGCAATTCCGATGGAATTTTCACAAAAAAACCAAACATTCAGCTTCAAATTCTAGTCAAAATAGTAATGTTAATACTAAAACAACTGAGGCGAAGTCCATTACCGAAGAAGGTATTCTGAGGCTTAGTGAGCTGATAGAGTATTTATCTAAACCAGACAGTAAGTAATTTCATATATTACGAAATACTTTATAAAATAATCAATCGAGATAAGAAATAAGCTATTTATTAAATTGCAATAGGTATATGTTGTGAAACTACAACTAAAACTTTAAAAATGTGTGACTGTGTTTTTTATTTCTATTTGCTCATTGCTCTGAATTTAAATAACTATAGAAAATGAAATCTGTGTGAAAGCTGTGGTCTCAAGATAGTCTCGTAGCGTTTGGTTCCCACCATCTACAGCGCAGTATAAATCCTACCTCCCTTTTTGTGCTGAATTTAGAAGAAATGTGTGATGGGTTAAATGTGTCTTTTTTGTTGTATTATTATTAGATGTGACACAAGAGGGTATATTTCGTCGCACTGGGTCTCTGAGTCGTCAACAAGAGCTCCGTCAGTTGCTGCAGACTGGCTCTAAGTTGGGGCTAGACGAAGGCAGATTCTCAGTGCATGATTGTGCATCAGTTCTTAAAGGGTTCCTAGCTGAGTTACCACAGCCACTCCTGATGGATCAGTATTATCAGACTTACTGTACTTTGGCAGGTAAATGAAATTGATATACCTATATATCTTTTATAATAATACTGGGAGTGTTCAGCCCGCTTGATGTGTGATATATATGTTGATATATGAATGTTTACAACTCAAGTAATAAAATATCTCTCACAGGTGACTTCACAAATTGTCTATGTAGCAATTTTTCATAAAGTTCTTGAGCCCGTAAGTAAATTACTTGCAGGAACACAGCAATTCTCCAGTGAGCTGTTATTTGTATTCTGTCATCTTTACTTATTAAATAATGTTGTTTATTACCTCTCGTTTATCAGGGCCACATTTGCTATTAGGAAAGTTATACCATCTATGGGCAATGTATAGTTTTGCCACATTTTTTTTGTACAACATTGGAAGGCATAAAAGGATACGGCCCACCTGATGTAAAGCAGTTACTGTAGCCTATGAACACTTGTAATGCATTAAGTATCTCTGCTGCTAACACAAGTAACTCCTTAGGAGCCTACTGATGACCTCACTCACATGGAAGAACACAACATCCCTTTAGGGAGTTGTTTGGGCTGTGGATTTCTGTGAGGTGGAGATACTTCCCCAGACGGGCTGCTTTGATGCACCCTACCTCTCTTAAAACATCTAGACCAAGATGAACAGACATGTTTATGGTGATGTATGTATATGGTTAAGCATTCCTAATTTGCATCTATTGCATATTTGCTTTCAGTGTTCCCAATGTTCATGTTTATTTGTGCACATGTTACTGTAAAAGCCCGAACTATGGTAAATCTTAAGATTTACCAACCAGCTAAAAGTCAGAAAAGTTTTGTGATCTTCGTTTATTTCGAGCGTTTACCACCATTCACTTGTAAATACATGGTAAATGTTGATAAACAGATATGTCAGAACGTGTTCGCCATATCATCTCAAACTCGTGGGCCCCACCCACCCCCCTTTACCAACTCAGTCGATCATTGCACACCTTTGAACATGAAAGTTGATTCGTTTTCTGTTTGTGATTTGGATATTTTAAAGTAATTTATAGTTCAATATTTGATTATATTTTACTGTCTGGAAGTAATTTACAAATCGATATGAGTGTAAAATATAGATTTTACGAAATAATGGATGAGCTTATAGCAAGCAAGAAAGATAATAACTTTTACCACGACAAGGACAAATATTCAGTGTTTAGAGGAAGTAAAAACTGCAAAGAACCAGAAAAAGAAGGAAGCTGTTCATTACAGTAGGCCGATTCTACTAAAAAACTACAACTGCACTGCAGTGTGGCGTGTGTCAAAATGAGTTTTGTTAAACGTCGCTGCTGTCAGATCGCTTAATGAAACGTCAAAATGTACACATTTTGACACATGCCGCGGTGCAGCGCAGTTGCAGTTTTTTAGTAGAACTACAGGCGTATAAAGAGCTCGAATATTTTAACTATAGGCGAGGAGGAAAAGCTTATTGCGCCAATGAAAGAAGAGAATGGAGAAATCAAGTATTAAGTTTGTTATGAAGAATTGTTCAACATTCTCGAAGAAGTGCATGTTGCTGTTGGACACGCTGGAACGATGAGGATACTTAAGAAAAGAAAGAAATGTAATCGCAAGTATAAAAATATTACAGTTGAGGCTATCATGACATATTTAAAGCTATGCCAACCTTGTCAAAAGAAACAGGAGACTTTGAAAAAGGGCATTGTCATCAAGCCTACACTTTATAGTGAAATGAACTCACACTGTCAAGTAGATCTCATAGACCTACAAACTAACCCTAATGGAAATTATAAATTCATATTTGTTTATCAAGACCATCTTACTAAATTTATGATCCTTTGTGCACTTCAAACAAAACGCACTGCAGAAGTTGCATACCATCTCCTGGATATTTTCTCCACTTTTGGAGCTCCTAACATCCTTCATTCCGATAATGGTCGGGAATTTGGTAACCAAGTAATTGATAGTTTAAGTTCTATGTGGCCGGATGTTACAATCGTACATGAAAAGCCAAGACGCAGCCAGAGTCAATGATCAGTGGAGTGTACTAATCAAGACATAGAGAATATATTAGCATGTGGATGGAACCAATCAGTCATGAAAGTGGTCAGAGGGCTTGAAATTCATCCAGCCCATGAAAAATAGAGCATGTCACAAAAAATCAGCGCAAAATAATAACAACGAAAATGCAATTGAACACGACAAGGAAGACAATGTTGTTGAAAATGAGTAAGAAGAGACATTAATTTTTGTATAAAGTCTCCCTCTGGTAAGGTCTGGTACCTCTTGTCTCACCTATTTCTACCGCCAAGCAGCTATATTTATATTGCTGTTTTTGCTGCTTGTTTTTCCGGTTTGAAGGGTGAGATATGGCAGAGAAATTACTGTGTACTGTGACGAAACATCCTTAGGTCACAAGATTGGCAGCGCGCGAGTAACATCCCCGTGGTGTTACGAGCGTCAATAGGCTGCGTTGATCGCTTACCATCTAATGCGGGCTGCTAGATTGTTTGCCAATCTAGTATCATAAAAAAACTGTCCTATTGTCTAAATTCATGCATTTATCCATATTTTATTTTTATGCATATGTATGCATCCTTGTAATTATTCAGTTCATGGTAATAAATGAAATTGTATAAACTCGCCCGAATAAATAAAAAGGAGGCATAATGTACGGGCATTATACCTTTCAGGGTATTCAGTTGTGTCACTGATCATATTTCAGCTCAATACCCGCCAAATGCCGAATCCTCAGAAATTAAGCTCCTGACAGCTTTACAACTGCTGTTGCTCCTCCTGGCTCCGTCTCACAGGAGTTTCCTGGAGAGGTTGCTGACGTTACTCCGCCTCGTCGCTGACAACGAAGCTTCCAACCGCATGTCGCCTGACACGTTGGCTACTATGTTCACACCACATTTATTGTGTCCGAGAAAGGTATAACAATTTTACTTATTTAATATTTTTATCCGCCTAGCGTATTCGTGGGAACATATAGACTTGTTACAACTAGCAACTCCTTATTCAGAGGAGCACAATAGCTCTCCAGTAAGGTGGTAGGTATTTCCCCAGTCTGGCTGCCTTGTTGCTCTCTACCTCTCTTAAACATTCCCAGAGCAAGACAAACAGACATGTTCGTGCACACAAATGTTTGTTCTCTGAAAATCGAGCGTTTTTCTATACCACGGCCGGAGGCATACAAGCATACGGCCCACCTGATGCAAAGCTGGTACCGTAGCCTATTAACTCTTGCGATATATTAAGTATCACTCGCGCGATGCCTCCTCTGCTGCTTACACAGCAAGTCCTTGGAGCTTACTGGTGACCTCACTCACAACACAACAACCCTCTAGGGTGTTGTTATTTGGCTGCGGTTTTCTGTGAGATGGAGGTACTTCCTCAGACGGGCTGCTTTGATGCGCCCTACCTCTCTTAAAACATCCAGACCAAGACAAACAGACTTGTTCATGCACACAAATGTTTTTGCCTTGTGTGGGAATCGAACCCACGAGTGTTGGTGTCAAAGTCGCGTCATTCACGACTGAGCCACCGAGCTCGTCAAGCGTTGATGTTATACTATCTATTGCTAATTACTCGATAACAGGAGTCGTCATAGTAGCTCACGTTAAGGAACATCAACCCGAGTCTCATCTGAATTGTGATGGTACAGTATGCTGTCAGTTCCGCTTGTTGTCGATTGATGATTGTGGTTAAGTTAGGTTAGGTCACTGGTCTTTGGGTAACTTGATACCATTGCGCAAAAGAATTGGGTATCAGAGTATACTCTAAACCTGTTCAAGCAGGACTCTATTCCATGAGTGCGATGACGAGCTCGGTGGCTCAGTCGTGAATGACGCGACTTTGACACCAACACTCGTGGCTTCGATTCCCACACAAGGCAAACATTTGTGTGCATAAACATGTCTGTTTATCTTGGTCTGGATGTTTTAAGAGAGGTAGGACGCGTCAAAGCAGCCCGTCTGGGGAAGTACCTCCACCTCACAGAAAACCGCAGCCAAATAACAACACCCTAGAGGGTTGTTAATGAATGCCACCCGACGTAGTATTAAAAAAAAAACGGGATGCACTCCGGGAGTGCCGGCAGAAGTGAAAACTTGACCATTAACGTTGTGCATTTTTGAATATTTTGGAATGGTTAGGGAATAATTTCGCACGAATTGCTTTATTTTTCGTTATAAAAGTACTATAATGTATGTGGTAAAATACAATATTCATTTATTACGCTATCGTACACAAACATGACAATTTATATTACATAAAAAATTTAACACTTCAGAACTATTACAATTATTTTACATTTTTAATGTAAAATGCGTCACGTGACTTAGTTTATCTCTCAGAAAAATCAACTTTCATCCATAATTTCACCATCAATTTCACCACCATCATCATCGCCAATCTCTAAAACTCAAACACACACGCACACTCGCGCAAGTGCCCTGCGCCGCTTACCAAACAGCGATGTTGATAAACTACGTTGAATGAAACGCGTATACGCCAACAATTTCATGGCGCTTACAACGTTTTGGTCGCGAGAAAATAATGCCCTATGAACGATCTAGCGTTTCATATTTTAATTGTTTAATTAGAGGTAACTAATGTTTTAGCGCTGCAGTGAACTTAAGTTCTAATTCTCACCAAAATCTTACGGTCAGGGTCACGTGTCTTGACGCGAGTTTAGCATTTTTTACTCATCCCAACAATTGCACAACGCTGCTAAAGAAGTTTTCACTTCAAAAAGAGTATTGGTTGATGTGCACGTGTCGTTTATTCTAGCTGTCACCAGAGACCTTTCACACGGAGTCTGTGGCCCTTGCTCCCGTGATAAGCTTCATGATCCGGCAGTCGTCCCGTCTGTTCGAAGCGCCAACGCGTCTCGCTACAGACGCCGCCGCATACTTCACCGTAAGAGAGCGTCGCCGTGTCCTGTCGCCTGATGTCGACCTCGACGAGAGCATCACTGATAAGTAGGTTTGACATTGCCGAGTGATTACTTTGCCCCTTACGCTTTTTTTATGGGACAGGCCCACCACTCATTCCCACTACTGTGTCTCCTGTGTACCCAGAATTAACAGCGGCGACCACCAAAAAGGCAATGAACAGTGAAGTCCATTGCTGTCCCGGGGGCTAAACTACAGCTGCCTTTGAACTCACAACGAATTTAATCAGAAGAAATTTGTAAGAGTAGGAAGTTTTCGAATTGACTTCCCCTCTTGGCAAAGTGAGAGACAGCAATATAACAGCAATTAACAAATAAGGCATTAAAAAAACTCAAAGAGATGGCTAGTCAAGTGAACCTCAACTGCCGTGCACCACGGTTTATCGGATATCTAACGAACCTTACACTTATGTATGCTTTGCTATAACCCCATATGCTTTTACCCTCTTGATTTTGTTGTATTATATCATTACGAGTATATGTACATTGCCGTACCCTATATACTTTGCATGTTTTAAATTTTTTTGTACTATGCCAGGTGCATGTCATCTGCGCTGCGATGCAGTTAGGTACTGCTCGGGTGTTTGTTAGTAACCTCGCTTAGTCGCTGGAACCCAACAACCCTCCAGCGAATTGTTGTCTACAGTTTTCTATAAGGTGGATACACATTCGAGCATAAGTAGTTTACTGCCAAAGCTGCAGGAAATAAAATTGCCTTGAAGAGTTTTGTATTGTTCAATCAAATTGGTTAACGCTCGTATAATACCAAGTGGAGATGTGTTTTTATACATTTAACAGCTTGCTTTACTCGTTATACGTGAATTGTATGAAAATTGTTGTTTCTCCACGTATCTCGGCTTAAATGGAGTCCGATACTTAGGGTTAATCCCCATTTTGAAAGAACAGTGGCAGAGCTCGGTGGCTCAGTCGTGAATGACGCGACTTTGACACCAACGCTCGTGGGTTCGATTCCCACACAAGGCAAACATTTGTGTGCATAAACATGTCTGTTTGTTTTGGACTGGGTGTTTTAAGATAGGTAAGGCGCATCAAAGCAGCCTGTCTGGGGAAGTACCTCCACCTCACAGAGAACCGCAACCAAATAACAACTGTTTAGATACCAGTATGAATGTCCATGGGGTGACTTTGTACAAAAACCGTCTGCATGGGTACCTCTGTCTCACTTATTTCTACCGCCAAGCAGCTATATTTATATAGCTGTGTTCCGGTTGAAGAGTGAGATGTGGCAGAGAAATTACTGGGTACTGTGACGAAACATCCTTAGGTCACAAGATTGGCAGCGCGCGAGTAATATCCCCGTGGTGTTGCGAGCGTCAATAGGCTGCGGAGACCGCTTACCATCTGATGCGGCCCGCATGCTTGGTCGCCAAACTAGTTGTATAAAAAAAAGAATGTTTTCTTCGTTTTAGTAGGTTTATGTGTATAATAAATAGTACCAGCATGGTCGGAAAAACCTTATTATTCAACGGTGGTTTGCAGACTATTGTTATTAAAGTTTGTGAATATGAGTGAGATCAAAACAAGTTGATGTGGTTTTGGTGACATGGTTTGGTTTTTTATATGTTGGGTTAGTTTATATACTGACAAATGTGTTGCGTGCTGGTGCGTATTTTCAGGAACACCGTTCCTATATGAAATCTATATGTTTGTCTGTGCGTTTGTCTGTGTGTTTGTCTGTCGCTTTTGTCGAATATTCAATTTTTGACTTCAGAATCGGATTCAGCATAAAAAGTAGAATAGGAATGTTCAGGAACACCGTTCCTACCTCTTAAGGAACATGGACAAAATGGCCGACAAATTAAAAAATAATAATTTTGAATTGTTATATAATTGACGAGCCAGGTGTTCCTCTGGCAATGCAAGCTTGCGCATTCTCAACTGATTTATTGTTTACTTTACTTCTCGACCAGTAGCGGTGAATTTTTTTATTTTTTATACAACGTTGGGAGTCATGCAAGCATACGGTCCACCTGATGTTAAGCAGTTACCGTAGACTATTGACGTGTGTAATATATTGAGTATCACTCGCGCGATGCTTCCTCTGCTGCTTACACAGCAACTCCTTAGGAGCTTACTGGTGACCTCACTCACACGCAGGAACACAACAACCCCCTAGGGAGTTGTTATTTGGCTGCGGTTTTCTGTGAGGTGGAGGTACTTTCCCAGACGGGTTGCTTTGATGCGCCCTACCTCTTAAACCATCCAGACAATGACAAACAAACATGTTCATGCACACAAATGTTTGTCTTGTGTGGGAATCGAACCCACGAGCGTTGGTGTCAAAGCCACCGAGCTTTTCAAAAGAAGAATTGAAATACTGCATTAAGAGGGTGCACAAAGCTAAGTGGCGCCCTCATTTTGTTTTTATTAATAACGCTGTATTTAAGACCAATTCCAAAAAAAACGCTCTATAGGGCACTGAAGAACCATATTTATGTTTTTTGAGACATATTCTGTTTTTATTATTTATGTAGAACTAGTCATACTTTTGATTATTGCTTTAAGTGGCCACAATAAGCAATAATTAAAATTTTGGTTACTTGTCATAGTTAATAAATACAAGATATGTTTCAAAAAAACGTAAATATGGTTCTTCAGTGCCCAATAGAGCGTTTTTTTTGGAATTGGTCTTAAATTCAGCGTTATTAATAAAAACAAAATGATGGCGCCACTCAGCTTTGTGCACCCTCTTAAATAGGTGTCATTGATTTTTCATAGATTAATTTATTACCTTCATGGCTCCCTGCGATGTTCACAATATCGTCAGTACATCGTGTGAACTTAAGTGGTTAATACTTATTTTCAGGACGGCAGCAAACACTGTATACACATTCGTTGACCGACACCGCACGCGTGCCGAGAACGAGAGCAACCCAACGGACACGGCGCTGGCACAGCTGTATGCACATATACAGGCGTTGCCCGACTCGCAGCACAAGAGACGGCTCATCAAACATTTTAATCGGCAAAATGGATACGGTACGTATATGTTCGAGTCACTAACCATTTTAGTTAATAGATTCAGGCGTTATTTTGCGAAAGTCAAATTTACATGCAATTTGATCTAACCTGCTTTGTGTGCTTCCGCCACCAATTAGTTCATGCGGCCTAGCACCGGCCGGCACCCACCCACTACTGTTAGTACGTGCTACATGCCGACGCTGCCATGGCTGCTCCGGTAGTCTCTGCCTCGGCTGCTGCGGTCGTCCGCCATCTGGAACAGAATCCGCCACCACCACCATCGCTGCCACGACTGGCATGGTATTCTTACGATTAACGTCTACAACGCCTGATGATGCCTCGTGGAGAGGCGAAACACGTGTCGCAACGACGACCAGGCCAGTCGTGGCAGCGACGGTGGTGGTGGGGGCATGCGGACTCTGTTCCAGATGGCGGACGACCGCAGCAGCCGAGGCAGAGACTACCGGAGCAGCCATGGCAGCGTCGGCATGTAGCACGTACTAACAGTAGTGGGTGGGTGCCGGCCGGCGCTAGGCCGCATGAACTAATTGGTGGCGGAAGCACACAAAGCAGTTTAGATCAAATTGCACTAACCATTTTGTTCATCCCTACGCTGTCTTTCCGCTGGCACAGTCACGCCCCGAGATTGCTAACTCCCACGACAATAGCTGAACTTACACCTACCTATCTATCTAAAGGTTTGTAAAATTTGACATTACGAAACACGCGTGTAGACCTAGTGCCAATTGTTAACAGATTACTCGAACATTCATGGACCAAGCGATGTCCACTCGTTGGCCACGTGAGGTTCACTGGTTGATCGCGCAACGTTCACAAGTAACAACGCGTCGTTCACCCGTGGACCACCTGTCGACAACGAGTAGATGCCGAACGACGAGGCAGTGCTGGTCGGGTGCCGGGTGGCTATAATGAGCTATGACCTTAAATATAATTTATAAATACACAGAGAAACGAGTCCTTTCATACCTCACTCGCTTCTTTAACATTCATAGCTCTTCTCGTGCATGCTCGCCGGTTTCTAGTGTTCCTGACATCACCTGATAAAACATGATCAATTTGATAATGGCAGGATGGGTAGGTAAGTGTTATCCTCCCTCGGCTCCTGCTTTCGCGTTGTATATTTGTTTCGTTACTCTTTCTTCTTGAATTCTTTCTCCGTGCCCAAACTAACGGAGCTTATTTCTTCTTATTTAAACGCTCGCATTTCGACCTCGTTTATCCTACTTTCATGCTCTCTCTGCCATACCCAGCTCTCGCTTCCAAAGCGAGCTGTGCCTTCTGGTTCAAGCTAAACTTCAATACTATTAAGTTGTGCCTAAAATCGATATGTTCTGTAACCATGATTCATATCTTGTACTTTATTTATTTCTTTATACAATATCGGAAGGCATAAGTTTTAGTGGGCCTACCCTCGTGTATTGTAATTACATAGATTTATTGTAATATCAATCTTTCGGCATTTCTTCTTCGCCAATGTTTATTTTCGAAATACTGGTAAATTAGAAAACTATATTTTTATCTATACTGATATAAAACACATGTTGCAGATTCAAAAATAAGTATTTGAATACTACATTGAACTTAGTCAGGAACAAAACTTGCGAGAAATGTCGGTTTTAGATGTCAGTGTCGTAAAAAAATATTCTCAATGACGAGCTCGGTGGCTCAGTCGTGAATGACGCGACGTGAACCACACAAGGCAAACATTTGTGTGCATGAACATGTCTGTTTGTCTTGGTCTAGCTGTTTTAAGAGAGGTAGGGCGCATCAAAGCAGCCCGTCTGGGGAAGTACTCCCACCTCACAGAAAACCGCAGCCAAATAACAACTCCCTAGAGGATTGTTGTGTTCCTGCGTGAGTGAAGTCACCAGTAAGCTCCCAAGGAGTTCCTGTGTAAGCAGCAGAGGAGGCATCGCGCGAGTGATAATTAATACATCGCAAGCGTTAATAGGCTACGGTACCCGCTTTACATCGGGTGGGCCGTATGCTTGTATGGATCCCGACGTAGTATAAAAAAGAAGTACCGTAGACATGAGTATTTGCAATACAAGAAGTATTGCAAGTTCTTTAGAGCTGACTAAAGCGAGTGAGGTCGGTCCTTACACACCCACTCACTTCTCTACTTGTCGCTCGGATCTCTTCCTAGCCCTCAAGGCAGTCGGCGTGAAGGTGCATTAGAAATATATCCAAGTTTCAGGCCTGTAATTAATTTGTGTACAAACATTTCGGCGCGGTAACTATTTCGCTTCAAGCGGCTTAGAAGTTTGTTTGCCACTGGTTGCGTATATTAAAAAAAAAGTTGTTACAGGTACGCCAATTCAAATACAGAGAACGGGTAAAGTAGCTGGATCGAGGAGTTTTGGAGATTCTATCAAGAGACATATATTCAACAAAGGGCTACTCAATAAGACGCCGAAGAAAGGGTCTGGACCTATTAGTACTATTGACGAGGTAATGCTTGCACGTATAACCTTTGCTATACGCATATCTGACCTTGATTGATTGTAATAAAGTTTCTTTTTGCATGAATAATTGCAAGTCTGTATAACAACTAACATTTTGTCTTCGTAGAAAATTATAAGAAGCGCCAGCGTTGTAGGTAGGGTTGTCAACTCTTCCGGAATAAAAAGCAAGTAGTTTTTAAAAAGGTTTTAATGAAATTACTTTTAAAGAAGGTTGATATGAATTTGTATAAATGAAAAGGAGCAATTTACTTGAAAATTAGTACTTTGTCCAGTATATATACAAGAAAATTTGATAATATACGCATAAATTGACTTTTTTTATACAACGTCGGAAAACATACAAGACTACGGTCCACCTGATGTAAAGCGGTTACCGTAGCTTATAAACGCTTGCAATACATTATCACTCGTGCGTTGCCACCTCTGCTGCTAATACAGACTACCCAGACACGGGTACAACACTCCATTGATTTCTTATTTGACTGTGGTTTCTGTGAGCTGGAGGTACTTCCCCAATTGAGCTGTGCCCAATGTTTCCTATTAATGCCAGGTCTATGTGGGACAGGTAGATAAACGCAAGCGCCACAAGACGCGGTCCTTAAACACCTTACTTGCTTCTTTAACATTCATAGTTCTACACTCGCTCGTCGATTACTGGGGCTCCTGACATCACCTCCTAATAAAACACGACCAATATCGTTGTGGTAACTCTTGGCCTTTCTCTTTTCCTACATCCTTCCACTTTCCTCTTTCGCGTTGTACACCTATTTCTTCCTCTTTCTTCTTCATCTTGCATTCTTTTTACATGCCCGAATCAATAATCTCTTTTCCAACCGATCATGCTTCTTTTATCTTAATAGTAAAAAGCTCTCCTACCTCTGTACGCTGTCATAATAGAATTTATTTAACTTGCCATGTCTAATTCATGTGTGTCTATATTCTATCTGCTAACTTTCCCATCATGTGCTAAACGCATGCTTGCCTTCCAGAAATCAAAAGGAAAATTACGTTACTCGGATGACAGTAAAGTTGATGTGTCTCATAAGAATATAGTATTGAAGAATCTAGTGAACAAACTAGCTAGCACGGAGTCATTAGACAATGATGATTATGATTCGGATGCCAGTAACGAAAGCACACTCTCCGAAGGCGCTATAAATAGGTCTAAAAAATTAAGTCCGAAGTTTGTATCCGAACCCAACTTGAGCATACTAGATGCCGAAGAAACTCCAAAGAATACCAAAAAGAGAGGAACGAGATTGTTCCGTTCTAAAGTTTTGTCCGCATCACAAAATTTGAATAAAAAATATCAGAAACGTGCTGTAATAAGGGGTACGCCGACTTGTGTCTCGTGTTTCGAAGAACAGGAGACCGGTTCAGAGAATGATGCATCACACCCTGAAGATAGAGATCATGTAGAATCTAACACGCCGAACAGACCTGAGGAAAACGCAGATGTTAAACTGCACTATCTAACGAGCACCCCGGGTGTTTCCGGGGCGGTGTTCGATGATGACGGCGGTACCCCCTTTATGGTTAACTTCAGAAGAGCCTCGATGTCTCCCATAACTAAGTCTACGCAGAAATTGTCCAAGGCGATGCAGGTTTGTTTTTGTGTTTGTTTGTCATGTGCATTGAATTTTTTTGCATGTTTTCATCATTTTCTTTTTATTTCCTTTTATTTCCCTTTTGAGCTCAGTGTATAATTATGGGATAAAATAAAAAAAAAAATATCCGCCATTTTATTTTACCATATTATTAGCTACATTTACATGAACTCGCAGTCTGCTAGGACCGAGAGGTTTTTGCCGTAAATTGTATTCGATCTTATAATTAATTGCCTGACTTTTACGGGCAATTTATTATAGAATCAAATTTATATTAAATTGTCCGTAACCTGTCCTTTTTAAGGTTCCGTACTCAAAGGGTAAAACGGAACCCTATTACTGAGGCTCCGCTGTCCGTCCGTCCGTCCGTCCGTCTGTCACCAGGCTGTATCTCATGAACCGTGATAGTTAGACAGTTGAAATTTTCACAGATGATGTATTTCTGTTGCCGCTATAACAACAAATACTAAAAAATAGAATAAAATAAATGTTTAAGGGGGCTCCCATACAACAAACGTGATTTTTTTGCTCATTTTTGCTCGATATTGATAACGGCAACAGGTAGACGCTTGAAATATTCACAGAATATTTAGTTATATATTCACTTTAAGAATAAATAATTAAATTAAAATAAAACAAATATTTTAGGGGCGCTCCCATACAACAAACGTGTTTTTTTTTTTTTGCCGTTTTTATAGATAATGGTACGGAACCCTTCATGCGCGAGTCCGACTCGCACTTGGCCGATTTTTCTGCAATATTTCCAAAACGCACGTCGCTCTTTGTAAAAGTGCTTGTTATAGATTTGATGAACACGTAACTGATAAAGATGATTGGAAATGATTCAGCACAGCAATCATTGTTATTGTACCGTACCGAATATGTTAGCTTACATACATTGATGTTTTGAAAAAATAACATTCTGTCAGTATTTGTACTTAGACAATGATAATATCCAAAACACCGATAGATTGAAAAAAGAAGAATGAAAAGTATGACGAATGAAGAAGTACCTGCGAGTGCCAATTTTTGTCTTTAGTTGGTCTAGTTAAAATAATGTTACGTTACTTACAGGAATCCATAATGACTCCGCGTTCCCGCAAGCCTCTAATAATAACGTCTGAACAACGCGACAGCTTGCCGGATACCGATGAGAACAAAGAATCAAAACAAGACGAGCCGAGCCCCGTTTACGAATCGATGTCGCCTAAAAACGACAGCGACTTCGTGTCGTCTGATGACGACATGTCGCTGTCGTCGTTCTCCTGTGACAGGCAAGTTTCAAGTGATCCTTTAATGATTATGCGATTGCTTCGTAATGTGGGGTATTAATAAATGCTATGTATGTATGTATATCTTCACGCCAAGTCCCTGGCGGGGTAGGCAGAGAGTACCGAGCGCCATAAGACATGGTTCTTACATACTTCACTCGCTTCTGTGACATTCATAGCTCTTTTCATGCACGCTCGCCGGTTCCTGGGGCTCCTGACATCACCTTCTGATAAAACACGACCAATTTGGTCATGATAGGTTAGTCTCGGTCTTCCTTCCACTTTTGCATTGTATATCTGTTTCGCCATTCTTTCGTCCCGCATTCTTTCTACATGTCCGAACTAACGGAGCATGCCCTTTCTTATTTTAACACCGACACTCTCTTTTAGACCAACTCTTTCTCCACGTCTTCATTACGAACGCGGTCAGCAAGCGTTATGCCACAAAGTTTTCGCAATGTTCTCATCTCGACCGTATTTATTCTACTTTCATGCTCTCTCTGCCATACCCAGCTCTCACTTCTATAAGTTAGCGTTGGGATTAGCACCGCGTTGTGTACAGCGAGCTGTACCTTCTGGGTTAGATGACGGCTGCCTAGAAGTTTACCCAACGCTCCATTCACTCTATTCCCTGCACTCACTCGTCTCTCCACATCAGCGGTGTACCTTCCATTGCTACTAAAAGCGCTTCCAAGATATACAATCTCATTAATTTGCTCCAAGACTACATCATCAACCGTAATCCTAGTGTTCGTTCGGGTTGTCTCTCTTTCAAATACCATTATTTGGTTTTCTTCGCATTCGCCTTTTAATAAATACGAGTATCAAAATTATATGTTAATCGTGAATTACGCGCCAGTTTTGCGTCAGTTGAATTTGAAGAGTGTTAAGTAATAATGCTAACACTATTTTAACTTTTGGTGATTTACTCATAAGGATACAACAAAAAACTAGGGTTTGTTTAAAAAAAAGGGCGAAGGGCCGAACCGAGAAGGAATTATAACTGGGTCGCTAGGAAGTTGTTAACGAGGCGCTATATCACACTCCCTTTTGGTAGATGTGTAAATGAGGGTAACTATATATCCAGATGTAACGAAAATTTGCCGTCGAGAGTGTCGAGTTAGTACATGGACTATTTTTTTGTAATAGTGATGTCCAGCGCTTTACTATCGATATACATAAGCCGAAACAGTTTTAAAATTTAAAAATATTTTCGGATGCGTGACCCACACTTAGTTGTTATAGTTGGTGTGTGTTGTTATACATGCAAAAACTATTGGACGAATTTTATCGGAATGTAAGCATCACTATTAGGTCAATATTTAGCAATTTAATTTCACTGCCTACCATGAAAGAGATACCTACCATGAAAGAGATATGGCACATATAGAATAGAATGAAATATAATATTTATTTAGTTTTTTTTATACCACTAAGGTGATCGACAAGCGTATGGCATAGGATCGCCGACAATTCTCGCAGATCGTCTCTGGACCGAATTACAAGGTCCTAGATGGTATCCAGGTGCTCTCGTCCAAAGGTGACTACAGTACTTCATGTGCCTTTTGTGTTGTGTGTGCCTACGTCGAGTAGCTCGGTGGCGCAGTGGTGAAACGCGCTGTTGCGTAACGTACTTTAACAGGACTGACATTTCTGTGCATGAGCATATCTGTTTTTGTCTTGGACTGAGTATTTTTGAAAGCAGTAGGGCGCATCAAAGTAACTAGTCTGGGGAAGTACCTCCACCTCAAAACCGCAGCCAATAACTAGTTCCCAGATATAACCCGTATTTGAGTTAGGTCTCCAGTAAGCTCCTAAGGAGTTTCTGTGTTAGCAGCAGAGGTGGCATCGCGCGAGTAATACTTAATGTTATTGCAAGCGTTTTAAGGCTACGGTACCCACTTTATATCAGGTGTGCAGTATGCTTGTATTTTTTTTATCCTGCATCGGGAGGGATACAAGCATACGGCCCACCTGATTTAAAGCGGGTACCGTAGCCTATTAACACTTGAGATAAGTATCACTCGTGGGATGCCTCTGCTGCTCACACAGCAACTCCTTGGGAGCTTACTGGTGACCTCACTCACACGCAGGAACACAACAACCCTCTAGGGAGTTGTTATTTAGCTGCGGTTTTCTGTGAGGTGGAGGTACTTCCCCAGACGGGCTGCTTTCATGCGCCCTACGTCTCTTAAAACATCCAGACCAAGACAAACATACATGGTCATGCACACAAATGTCTGCCTTGTGTGGAAATCGAACCCACGAGCGTTGGTGTCAAAGTCGCGTCATTCACGACTGAGCCACCGAGCTCGTCGTGAATGACGCGACTTTGACACCAAATCTTTTCCAAACTAACCAATCAAACGTGTAAAAAAAATGTGCAGTGTAGTTGAAAAAAAATTAAATCCACGTACGTGAAGCCACGAGCAGCCACTAGTGTTTTAATTAATATGGTTATTATTATTTTCAGATCTAACTTCTCAGCGAACACATCTCATCCTCACGTGAAAGCTATCGACGCCCGTTCAATATCGACGGGCGACATCAGCCCTCTTCGTTCAGAAAACACCCGTTTTATCATAAGCCACGATCGCCCAAAATTCGTCGAGCATGACCTGAACACAACTCTCTGCGGTACCGACGACGTATTGCTTCCTAAATTCAAAATATCACAAGAAATGGCAAATTATGCCGAACACAAAACGAAATCTTTAACGGAACCTTTCAGAGAGTACCTATTGAGTAGATCTGTGTTGACGGCTACACCAATCGATTTATCGATTCTAAATAAATCGAATGATGCCGATGAGAAGATTACTGATTCTCTTATGTACTGCCTCGATGGAAACATTCCGTCCGATTTGACATTATCGATTAGCAATTTGGCTGTGGACAAAGATTTAGATGGGCGATCACCTTTAAAAAATATAAATGTTATTAAAAGTCCGTGTAGGAAGCGTTGTGCAAAAGACGATGTTCCGAAGACTGAAATTAAAAAAACAATGGTCGAAAAAGAAAATGTCAAAACTGAAACGCAAGTGTTTGAAATACGCGAGACTGAACTTTAATGTATATATTGTTAAGGTGTATAATACACCCGATTATTGTGATTTATTATGCCTTATTATTAATAATAATTGGAATTAATACTTTTTATTACTTTATTTGTAATATAGCAAACCTTTATTAAATTTTAATGTGAAATACAAATGCGGTATTTAGTTTCATTTTAACATGTCTTTAGAAGGTTCACCAGTATGTTAGTTATGTTAGGACCTCACGTGCAATCAATGGATAACGGCAATTACACCGTTGCGGCTTAAAATAATAACAATAAAAATTCTATTATTTACATTGTATATTTGTATAGCTTCACGCCAGGTCCCTTGCGGGGTAGGCAAGGAGAACCGAGTGCCATAAGACGCGTTCCTTAAATACCTCGTTCGCTTTTTTAACATTCATAACAATTTTCATATATGCTCGCCGGTTCCCAGGACTCCTGACATTACCTTCTGATAAAACACGACCAATTTGGTCGTCGAAGGTGAGTCTTGGCCTTCTGCTACTATATCCTTCCACTTTCGCATTGTGTATCGGTTTCATAATTATTTCATCCCGCATTCATTTTACATCCCCGAACCAATGAAGCATGCAGTTTCTTATTTACTACCAACTCTCTTTCTCACATAATCATTTCGAATGCGGTCAGCAAGCATTACGCCTCAAATTTTGCGCAATGCATGCATTTCGACCACATTTATTCCGATTTCATGCTCTTTCTGTCATACCCAGCTTTCATAAGTGGCGTTAGAAGTAGCGTTGGGATTAGCATCTATTGTGTACAGCGAGCTGTGCCTTCTGGGTTATATTTCGGCTACATAGAAGTTTACCCAAGGCTCAATTCACACTGTTCCCTGCGCTCACTCTTCTCCAAATCAGCAGGGAATCAGGGATAGAATGGTGAAGAATAGGGTACACCAATTCTTCCCCATTCTATCCCTGCTAAAAGCACTTCCAAGATATACAATCGAATCCACTTGTTCTAATAAATACATCATCAATCCTAAACCTCGTGCTGGTTCTAGTTTCCTCTCTTTCAAATATTTTCAAATCTTGGTCTTTGAAGCTTTCAATGGTAAGCCTTTTTTCATACAATAGTCTTTTATTTTGTAATTGGTGATTCTGTTATTAGTACCGACACATCTGCATAAAGCAGACAGTTCATCACTAAGTCACCCATTCGTAATCCCACAATCATAGATTTTATTCTCTGAAGACTGTCCAGATACACCAGATACAGGATGAATTGCCGAGCCGACAGCACGCATCCCTGCCTGACAACCTATATTAATGCCAAACCAGGGCGCATACAAGGTGTATATTCTTATAAGTGGATTGCACAGCACTGACCAGGTTAGCGTTAATCCAATATCCAGGTAAAATATCCCAGAGATCCTTTTGCATGAACCTATCAAATGCTTTCTCAACATCCACAAAATCGCAGAAAACCTGGTCCATAGTCAGATGTTTCTCCACGACATTACGGAGTGAAAAAACGAAATCCATCATGTGCTTTTCAAAGCTTTCCATCGGCTATCATGATCATCCTCCTTGCAATATTTTTTCCAATTTAGCTGCTAAGCTGATTATACTGATCGTCGTCGCATAATTGGTGCTATGTGTGATCCCTTGGAGCTCTCCACGAGGCATCATCTTTACGTCAGTCCTACTTTGTACTCTGTATCTCAGACACCACTTATTAATAAACCCTTTCTCCCGCGCTGCAGTTGTGGTAGGGCACTAGGTGACCACTACCTATCATTTATAATCTCCACATCTCCGAAGCCTCTAGTTTACCGCGGATTCCAGAACGAATTCGCTAAGAATAATCCATCGAGCACGGCCATATTTTTTTTTATTTAATTAAATTGTAATCTATTTTGTTTTCTTTATTGAGTTACTTTCGTTTTTGTTTGTAACTTTACAATTCTTCTTTACGAGTACTATATTCTCTCCTACTTTTTTTTCTAAAGGTGTAAACACAAAAGTTGCGAAATCACTTTTATTAACTATTTTATTTGATTTGGAGAAATTATAACAATGGTATTATAAAAACGACGACGAAACTTATTATCAGGATGCAAGATAGACAACAGAAGAATTTACAGCAGACGCGGTACCACCAGTTCGCGCATCGGACACCTAGAGGGTCCTTGCTGAAAAGGAAAAATAGGTATTTAAATTGACGAGCTCGGTGGTGCAGTGGTTAGTAAATCTTCTTTAACACTAACGCTCGCGGATTCGATTCCAACACAAAACAAACATTTGTGTGCATGAACATATTTGTTTACCTTGGTCTGTGGTGGGTGATTTAAAAAAAGTAAGAGATTGATTCGTGTATGTTAATTCAGCAGGAAAGCATCTCCTGGAGTGATATGAGTGGAACGTATAATTAGTGCGTAATATGCTATAAATGTGCGCCGCAAAAAAAAAATTGTACATGTTGTAGTTTTGAAAAAAAAAAATGGGTGCGTGTACTTATGTACGCGCGTGAGAAGTTATACTTCTTTGGCATCATTAAATAAATATTTAACATTAATAATTTAATAATATTTTGTATTAATTATATTAAATAATAATATTTTAATTTATAAGAATACTTCTTATAAATTAAAATATCAACTCTTACTCATCCCACTGCAGAAATGCGGGTCTCCCTTTAACCGAAGGGGTTTAGAGCATACTCCACCACGCTGCTCAAATGCGGATTGGCGGAGGCCAGTGTTTTCAAGCCGTCCGAGGGCCACTGACTTAGCTTAACGACTGTCATCTATCGACAACAACTGGGACCGACGGCTTAACTTGCCCTTCGAAGCACGG
The DNA here is from genome assembly GCA_947507595.1 of Pyralis farinalis. Taxonomy (NCBI): domain Eukaryota; kingdom Metazoa; phylum Arthropoda; class Insecta; order Lepidoptera; family Pyralidae; genus Pyralis; species Pyralis farinalis. Next base: position 7,102,658 of record OX382273.1, read on the forward strand.
AGAAACTCGAGATAGATAAACCCATCCATAGACAGCCATAGCTACAGTCGACGTTGCTTAACCTGCGTGTTCGATTAGAATGACACTCGCAACGACGACATCGAGCTCACATATACATGAGCATAACCCACACATACACAAAATTAACTAAGCAAATTGATTTACCTATTTATAATAGAATAATTTACTACGTACTTACCAACACCTGATTGCTATGGAGGAGCGGAGTATCCTAACACAAGTATATATTATATATATTTAAAAGGAACCAACCACACATTGTAAATTCAAAAATAGTGCCGAATAAAGATTTTTGTATTTATGTTTGAGCCTAACGCTCGTGGGTTCGATTCCCACACAGTGCAAACATTTGTGGCATGAACATGTCTGTTTGTCTTAGTGTCGTTGTTTTTAAGAGAGGTAGGGCGTATTATAGCAGCCCATCTGGGGAAGTACCTCCAACGCACAGAAAACTGCAGCCAAATAACAACACCCTAGAGGGTTGTTATGTTCCCGCGTGATAGTGAGGTGACCAGTAAGCTCCTAAGGAGTTGCTGTGTTAGCAGCAGAGGTGGCAACGCGCGAGCGCTACTTCACGTATTGCAGGCGTTCATAATCTACGGTAATTAGTTTACATTACGTGGGTCGTACGCTTGCATATTACTACACTACACCAACCCTAACTCATCTCACTGCTGGTACACGGATCCACGCTGCTTTACTGCGGATTGGCGAAGGCCAGTGTTTTCAAGCTGCCCGAAGGCACTAAATGACTTAGCTTACCGACTGTCATCTACTATAGCCGACTCGACTGCTTAACGTGCCCTTCGAAGCACGGAGAAGCTCGAGATAGACAAAACCCATCCACTGACAGGCTGCGGTCGCTTTGCTTAACCTGCGTGTCAGGTTAGAATGATAATCCAAGATCTCATTTGTTTTTGTACACTCATGCTTGTATGCCTACTACGAAAACAAAAGATGTAATTATCATTAATCTGTTGACATATGTAGTCGATTCTGTAGATGAGACTTACTTTTTATTTATAGAACGTCGGGAGGTATACAAGCATACGCCCCACCTGATGTAAAGCGGTTACCGTAGCCCGTAAACTCATGTAATACATTAACTATTACTCGCGAGATGCCACCTTTGCTGCTACAGCAACTCCTAAGGAGCTTACTAGCGACCTGACTAACAAGCAGGAACACAGCAACTCTCTATGGGAGTTGTCATTTGGCTGCGGATATATGTGTGGTGGAGGTACATCTCGAGACGGGCCGCTTTGATGCGCCCTGCCTCTATTAAAACGACTTGCTACTTACTGTTTTTCGTGCACCACATTCTTAGTCTTTACGGTGTTAGTCGATTTTGCTTTCGGTTCCTTTCTTTTTTTCTGTGTTTTTGGGACTTCTAGCCCAGGGGAAGAACGGGGTGTCGAAAGAGAATCAATAAACTTCTGCTGTTCTTTGAACTGTTCCAACAGTTCTTTTTCCCTTTCTCTGTATGCTTTGTTTATATCAGCTCTTTCGTATAAGACTTGCTCTTTCTTTTTATTTTTCATTAGCTCTGTCCTAGCCTTTCGTTTTCTGTACCATTGGCGAATACTTGATCCTTTGCTTCGCGTTTCTATCTTCAACGGTTTCAAGCGGCTGATGCTGTCGTTTATTCTGAAAGGGTTGCTGTGCCTTCTAAAGTGGCTGATGACAATGGGCATTGGCGGTGGTGGTTTGGACGTCTCGACGCAGAAACGTGGTCTGAAAGATAATTTTAATCCGTTAAGTGTGAGTTGTATTGTGTAGCTCGATGGATGGTTATTTTTGTTTATACAACCTCGGGAGGCATACCAGCATACGACCCACCTGATGTAAAGCGGATATTGTAGCCTATGAACGCTTGCATTACATTAAGTATTACTCACACGCTGTCACTTCTGCTGCTAACACAGCAACTGCTTAGCAGCTTACTGGAGACCTCACTGCCACGCAGGAACACAACGACAATCAAGGGAGTTATTATTTGGCTTCTGTTTCTGTAAGGTGGAGGTACTTCCCCATGCAAGATGCTTTGATGCGCCCTACCTTTCTTAAAAATAACCAGACCAACACAAACGGACGTGTTCATGCGCAGAAATGTTTGTCTTCATCTCTTAAAAACACGCTGACCAAGACGAAACTAACATGTTCATCCACACAAAATTTTGTCCTGTGTGGGAATCGAACCTACGAGCGCTGGTGTCAAAGTAGCGTAACAGCGCGTTTCATCACTGCGCCACCAAGCTCAAAACTGTTACAAAGCAAAATTTCATAATAACAAAGTAAACAAATTAATATACAGAAATATTTAACAAAGCCAGAAAAAGGTAAGTAAAGATAATTACATAATTTCCAACTGATATTTTAGACGAGAGCAGTGGTTAGTAACGCTACTTGGACACCAAAGCTCGTGGGTTCGATTCCCACGCAGGGCCAATATTTGTGTGCATGAAGACATTAGGTTGTCTTGGTTTGTGTATCCTTAAGAGAGGTAGGGCGCACCGAAGCAGCCAATCTGGGGAAGTGCCTCCACCTCACAAAAAACCGAAGCTAAATAACAACTTCCTGTAGGGTTGTTGTTTCTGCGTATCAGTGAGGGCACCAGCGAGCTCCTAAGGAGTCACTATGTTATCAGCAAAGGTGTCATCGCGTGAGTGATACTTAGTGTGGATCAAGCGTTTATAGGCTACGGTAACCGCTTTATATCAGGTGAGCCGTATGCTCGTATACTTGCCGATGTTGTATAAAGATTGTAATGTTACAACCTTATTTAATGATTTATATAGAATCTTTTCTTTGCATGCTCTGTTTAGTCTATGACAATTGGCAAAAATATTAATTTGTAATTCAAAATTTTAAAATATTACATTTTAGTGTCGGAAAACAGAAAACAGGTCAGTCTGGAGGAAGCTTTCGAGAAGTAGAGATTCAGTGCACCACGTCTGAGACCACCAGCCTCCTGCTGAGGGCTACGTGGTGAACCCTCGGGATATTACTACCTTTTCCAAACTCGATAATTTCCGGACATCTAATAACTAATCTAAAAATTATAATACCTGCAGCCCCTGTTGTGGACTACGGCGGCTGACAAAGATACCGCTGCGGTGTTGGTCCGTAAGGCGGTCCCCACCATTACCAACAACTTCTACGTCTGGATCTGCGTGCTGGCTAGCACGCTAACCTGCCGTCTACAGTCGTCGACCACTATAGCCGGCGGCCACTTAGTACACCCACCAGTGATTCTATCAGTGATATACCGGTTGGACAAATTAAAGCGCGAGTTCTTAAAGACCTTATTTAGCCGAACTTAAAGTGAACCCTTTTTTATATTTATTATATTTTGTAAAATAGACCTATTAAATTTGTATCGCTTTTAATACTCCACGATATATATAAAATCATAAAATAAATAATGCGAAAGCAATAGGAAAACTTAAAGGTATATTATTATAAAGATATTAATTAAATTTAAATTCTGGCAAGTTTATATCCACACTAATATTATAAAACCCTAAAGTAAATGCCGATCTCTCTCTTTGTTACTTTTCAGAACTAAACCCCTGAACTAGCCGTAATTAATTTTTGTACAGAGGCAACGTGGGTGACAGGTTACGTACTTCAGCTATGACGAGAGACAGAATCAAGTTTTTACATAATATATTATGCTAAGATGATTTTTTTTATACTACGTCGGGAGGCATATAAGCATACGGCCCACCTGATGTAAAGCTGGTACCGTAGCCTATTGACGCTTGCGATATATTAAGTATCACTCGCGCGATGCCCCCTCTGCTGCTTACACAGCAACTCCTTGGGAGCTTACGGTGACCTCACTCACACGCAGGAACACAACAATCCTCTAGGGAGTTGACTGCGGTTTTCCGTGAGGTGGAGGCCCTTCCCCAGACGGGCTGCTTTGATGCGCCCTACCTCTCTTAAAACATCCAGACCAAGACAAACAGACATGTTCATGCACACAAATGTTTGCCTTGTGTGGGAATCGAACCCACGAGCGTTGGTATCAAAGTCGCGTCATTCACGACTGAGCCACCGAGCTCGTCAAATCCAATCAGAACTTGGAAATATAGGTACCTACATAATTGGCGCGAAAATTGTAACTCTCTTTTAATTGGGTAAATAAAATATATAGTAAGTACCTATAGGTTTTAACGAAAGGGCAAAGTCTTTTGATTTTGACAATGGCCCTTGAAATTCTTGAAAGTTTGGCAATGTGACAGCGTTTTTTAACAAATTCGGTTACTTTGATTCTCGAATATTCAAATGGTAATTAATGATGGATTCGTTAAAACTCTATTTCAAAGCTGAACTTGTCAAAACTAATTGAAGCGTTTTACTGAACTAAGTGTCTGAAAACGCACTTCAGTTTAATATTGTAAGTTCAAAATCTGAGGATATAATCAATAATAGTCATTGTTTTATTAATTATTATGCTATCGCAAAATTATCATGTCATCGGTTGATAACCTAGTGAGATGGGATTCTAATGCATATCTCCATTAGGATCAGAGCCAAGATTGTCAAGACAAATTTAAACCTATTTATTTGTCCACATAAACAATTACAATAATTGAAATACAATTAGTGATATAGATGTATTGTTGGTCCGAATTTGTTTCTTAAAGTAAATTATTATTCACGGTACCGCCATATATTGTATAAAATACCTTGATAATGCCGTAAAGGCGAAACCGGTCGGTAAAAACAATTGTTAAATAAAATTGTGAAGTGGAATCTGTACAAGTGCAAGTATTAACATTAACGCGATGTCTTCAAAATTCCACCAAGTGCCTACAATCAACAGTATCAACATAAATTATTATTGTTTAGATAATCTAATGGTTAAACCATCACCTATATTGGCAAGTTTCTTTTGGCATTTCTTCTTCGCCAATGGTCATTTGAAATGCTGGTAGATTAAAAAAGAGAAAAACTTAAAAAAAATGACAAGATATAATATTGAAAATGTAAGACGTGTCTAAGTGCCCGTGAGGGTCTAAAGGCAAATAAAGAATTTTCATCTTTTTCTTTTATCTTTTATCAGTAGAGAGACGCTAAGCATGATTTTTTTAATACAACGTGGAAAGCTAAACAAGCATACGGCCTACCTGATGTGAAGCGGTTACCGTAGGATATAAACGCTTGCAATCCAAGGAGTTTCGCTCGAGCATTGCCATCTCTGCCGATTACGCAGCAACTCTTGACATCAAATTTACTGGTAACCTCGCACTTTCGTAAGAATACAGCAACCTTCCATGGAGTTATTTAGAAGCCAGTTGGGCAGCCACGATGCATCCTAGCTCTCTTTCACCAGACCTATGATGCACCATGTAAGTTGGATTTATCTACTATGGTAGTGAGTATTATAGTTAGGAGTTCCGTGTGACAAAAGTGCATAAGTAGTAGTAGTAAGTAAGTAAGTAAGCAAGCAGTGTATGTGTATGTATACAAGAGAGGGGGAGATCGAAGATGGTATGGAATATTGAATGAAATGAGAAAGGATATATATATCCTTTATTGCATATATAAATAAAAGTCACAATATTAAGTAAGCATAGTTTGCAGACGCGAGCTTATCTCTAAAAGAAATCTCTTCCAGTCAACCCTCAACAGTGGGACATATGGTCAGTTGCGGACAGCGATATGTGATGTGCCTAAAGAAAAAAAATGATAAGATATATATATATATAATATATAACTATATATATATCTATATATAGTTGTTCTATATCTATATGTATATAGCTTTGTATAAATAAATATTCGCCAAGAGTAACGTTCCATCAAGTCCCAAATTAAGCAAGGCTTGCACTATGATAAACTGATAAGCATACACCTGTATAAATATATAATATTGTTAAAACATACTTATAAAACACAGAAAATACTGAGATATACAGTTCAAATTTGGATTCGCATTGTCTGACATCTTCAAACGCGACCTAATCAATCGTTACAGGAAAAGAAAACTTTGAATTTATTTTAATATGAGCATATAACAATAAAACAATCTGACTAAATCGACTGCAAGATACTGTATGCCTGCTGAATCATCATCCTCAGTAATTGAAGAAAGGAATAAAAGGGGAAATAATGTGTCGACGCCATATAGTTTAAATGGTTGATGATGACTCTTACAGCTCAGATATGGTTGGATTTGACCCTCTCATATATAAAGATTACTTGCAAATTTGGTTACAACAAATTAAAATTTGCAAATTTGAATTTTTCGTAAAGTTACCTGCATTGAAATTGCGGATAAATTTGCGGAAAAAATCGTAAAATTATAAATATCTGTTCTTAACAGATTCATATATCCTCCTTAAACTAATGTTTTACTTTGATACCAAAGCTCGATTCTCACACAGTACAAACATTTGTGTGTATAAACATGTCTGTTTGTCTTGATCTGGGTATTTTCTATGTATAATAAGTATGTATTTACAAAAAAAAAATATGTATTCACGTATGTTAATCAGTTGTCTAGTAACCATAACACAAGCTTCGCTTACTTTGGGGCTAGATGGCGTTGTGTAATTTGTCTGACAATATTTATTATTATTATTATTTGTGTGCATAAACATTAAACATGTCTGTTTGTTTTGGTCTGGGTGTTTTTAAGAGAGGTAGGCTGCATCAAAGCAGTCCGTCATGGTGAAGTACCTCCACCTCACAGAAACCCGCACAAAATAACAACTCCCTGGAGGGTCGTTCTGTTCCTGCGAATGAGTGGGGGTCAACGGTAAGGAGTAGATGTGTTAGCAATAGAAGTGACATCGCACGAATGATACTTAATGTATGGCAAGTGTTTATAGGCCACGGTAACCGCTTTACATCTGGTGGGTAAGCTCGTATGCCTCCTGACGTTGTATGAGAAACTTATTTGGGGTATATTTATCAGTGCACGAAGAGCTGTGAATGTTAAAAAAGCGAGTGAGATGTGTAAAAACAGAGTCATATGGCGGTCGGTTCTCTCTGCCTACCTCTCAAGGGGCTTAGCGTGATAGAAGTCTCTCCGATATGTTGATTGTCATGATGGGTACCAGGTGTACCTACCTGGTACGCATATTACTATCACTCGTATAAGTTAGGACAATGGCGACCCCTAAATTAACCCTGCTTACGTCAGCTTCATTATGTTTTTTGTGGGCTATATACATATAAAAGGTTTATTTCGGTTTCATTATCCTTAGACATTATACATGAACTTCCTTTGAGGCTAGCATAATTTACGCCAAGCCTACTAATATTATAAATGTGATTTTTTTAGGATGTCTTTTAGGTAAAAACGGCTAAAGGAATTCGGATGAACCTCACCACCACGAACCAATAAATCACTTGACGCATGAAGGCACCCCGCGATCACAAAAACCATTGTTTTAGTTCCAAAATATTTTAATGGTGGAGTCTAGCGACCAATGGGAGAATAACCAATGAGCCGAGAAGTGTCGAAACGTTGATCCGCGAACTAGCCAATAAGAACTGGGCGTTCTAAGTTAATCTCCGACCCGTAGCAGTCAATTGAGTTACTACGTAATGTCGGTATCATCGGCTCTCCATTGGTTATTTCTTTCATGCTCAGCGCACAGATATCGATAGAGATAGAGAGTGCTTTGGATTTTTTATTCGACGTTAATAATGGAGGCATTGTGCATTGATGAAAATGAATGCGAAGAAAACAAAGATAATGGTATTTGAAAGAGAAGAAACCAGAACCAATGTAAGGATTACGGTTGATGATGAAGTGTTGGAATAAGTAGATGAGATTGTGTATCTTGGGTGCGCTTTCAGCAGGGATGGAAGGTACACCGCAGATGTGGAAAGACAAGTGAGTGCTGGGAATAGTGTGAGTGGAGCGTTGGGGAAACTTCTTGGCAGTAAAAAATTGAGCCAGAAGGCACAGCTCGCTATACACAATGCAGTGCTGGTCCCAACGCTTACTTATGGACGCATTGGGACGAGCTGGGTATGGTAGAGAGAGCATGAAAGTAGGATAAATGCGGTCGAAATCCGAGCGTTGCGCAAAATTTATGGTGTAACGCTTGTAGACCGTATTTGCAATGATGATGTTAGAAACAGAGTTGGTCTGAAAGGGAGCGTCGGTGTTAAAATAAGAAGAGGCATGATCCATTGGTTCGGACATGTAGAACGAATGCAGGATGAAAGAATGACGAAACAGATATACAATGCAAAAGTGGAAGGAGCTGAGGAAAGCCAAGACTTACCTACCATGACTAAATCGGTCGTGTTCTATCAGAAGGTGACGTTAGAAGCCCTAGAAACCGGCGAGCGTTCATGAGAAGAGCAATTAATGTTAAAGAAGTGAGTGAGGTATGTACGGATCAAGTCACGTGGAAATCCACACGTTCAAGAAGTCATATTACAAAAAGACGTGTGGCCTAACCTAAAAAAAGATCTAGCTCTCCTTCTGGGTTGTGCGAGTATGAGAGCTGTCGCACTACTCGTATATAAAAATCCTTCGCCAAATCCTTAGGCTTGGGTAGTAGGCTTCATAGATAACGCTAAGAAGAAGAAGAGAACATCGGTAGACATACAAATGTACGGCCCACCTGATGTTGCTTGATGACGTATCCTAGGAACACTTGCAATACAAGAGTAACTCAGCAACTCCTTAGCAACTTATTGGTAACCTCGCTCATTCGCAAGAACACAATAACCGTCCAGACCACAGAGTTGTTATTTGGCTGCGGTTTTTATATGAGATGGAGGCCCTTCCCCATTCAGACTGCTTTGATGTACACTATCTCTCTTAAAACACCCAGACCAAGACGAATAGACAAATTCAATATAAACATAGGCTGCTTGTTATCGCAAATATAGTTAGGATTTTAGTGTAAAACTTGAAAAGCCGCACTCCACGCAGACACAGCTAGTAAATCGATAAAGTTACGAGTAGCTAGGTAACGCTATTTCACTTCAATATCTCAGCCCGTATTCGTCCACTGTTGAACATAGGCCTTCCCTCTAGAGTACCATTCTTCTCGATTCTGTGCCACTTGCATCCATCGACTCCCTACAAACCTCTTGAGGTCATCGCTCCAGCTAGTGGGGGGACGTCTCACACTGCGTGTGTACGGGGACGCCATTGGAGAACCTTTCTTCCCCCGCGGTTGTTGATTCTACGAACTATGTGGCCGACCATACTTGTTCTTTGGGCTATATCGGTTACCTTAGTTCTACTGCGGATATCCTCATTTCTGATTCTATCACGCACAGAAACCCAGAACGTAGCTCTTTCCATAGCACGCTGAGCGACCTTGAGCTTCCCCATACGGCCCGCATATTTCACTTATCCATGATCAAGATATTGCAATATGACTTTCACCTTCGCCTATGCCTTTACCTTTTATATTTGGCGACAACGTAAAAAAACATCACAACTTGAAAATTTAATATGAAACTGAACAATTACTTTGAACACTTCTTTTCCGCGCACGCTGTACATTTTATGCCCTCTAGACATGAACATTTCTTGGCTTTAGTCGATTGTAAAAATTTACCAAGCATTGAAATTAGCCTTGCCACATTGTTTTAAGATTTTAAATTTTTATTTGGTAACAACCGTTCTTTATATGTGACGGAATGAAAATGTCAAATTTTACGTCAGAAAATAGACTGAAGGGGCAATTAGATTAATCATGTTATTCTAATATATTAACGCCAGATCTTTCCGTGATAGTTTGGTAATGTCACTGTCGTATGCTTACATCTCGCCACTGGTGATTCTCAAACTTTTAATACATGGAAAAATAATATAATATCGTACAATATTAAAATATTTCGTAATATGATTAATATCGAGTTTAAAAAGCATATCGCGCCAGGGGCATTAAGGTAATATTACTACATTACACTATATTTTTTTACCACTAAGGTGACAAACAAGCGTACGGCCTGCCTGATGGTAAACAGTTAAAGTAGGTAAAGTTTCATTGTCGTTTAGGAATCGAATGATATTGTGAATGAAAAAAGTGACCGTTTTAGATACCCAGTGATCAGCGCCACTAACAACGACATTACGTTATCTGAAATAGCAATTTGAAATAGATCAAAGATGAAATTAATTATGGCGTACCTTTCGCTGACTTCATGATGACGTTAATTATGATATATGAAGAAATGAACGATTTATGTGCAAAAATGCTTTTGCGCCTGGCTTCCACTTTATGATCAGCATCATTATCTCAGCCTGTATTCGTCCACTGCTGAACATAGGCCTCCCCTCAAGAGAGAAGGTTATGCCATAGTTGCCACGCTTAGCAGGCGGGTAGGCATCGACAGTAAGTTAAAGTACGCAGGGGACGCTGCTGCCCGTCTCCTGGATATTTTTTCCTTAGTCGCCTTTTACGACACCCACGGGTCGAGATGGGGTGGCCTATTGTGGCGGCGGCCTCGGCGTAAGAACTTAATGAATTTCCAATATGACATTTTGTTAGTCACGGGGTCATGTTCCAGAAGAGTGTTTGTCTCGAACCTGCCAATCCAACGAACCAGCAAATTACAAGTTTGGTGCAGTTTTCGGAAGAGTGGATTAGGGCGTCACCCGTGGGCTACGCGCACTGATTCGCCCTCGTCATTGTCAATTTAAGTGAATGCGACAGTGGGAGCCGCTGGCTGGCAGAGGCATTAGTGAGAGCGTATCCCTTTCGGAGATCCTGAAAGGACAAGCAGTGAAAAATTGGAATGAAACTGTTACGTCGTCAGTGAAAGATTTGCGAGCGTGAGTCTTACCGACCCAGATGTAGACGATTGCTGGAAAGTTCAGAAAGAAAGTATGATAGATAGTGCGAAAGAGGCATGTCGATGCGTAAAGAGATATTACATTAATAACTAAAAGGGGATGTTTGGTGGAATGCGGAGGCTGAATGCTCAGTGGCAAAAAGAGGAAAGTGTGCCTGAATTATGTATCATCTTTGAGAGAGAAGAAGAAAAAATGTACCGGGAATGCAAGAATGAAACCAAAGCTATAGCTAAAGCTAATCTAAAAGTGAATAGCTGACGAAGAACTTCGAGGCGAATACCGAACCCTTCTAGGGAGAGGTAAATAGGTCTTGGAATGGAATAGATGAGACAAAGTCTAAAGCTGGTGACATTCTTGCTAACACTCAGGAAGTGTGCAGAGAATATTTTGAAGAAATGTGTAATTATGCACGGAATCCTAATATTGTGAATCAGTGATCAGTCCATGACTGACAGCAGTAGCGCCCGCTTTCCATGAGAGATGAGATTGAATGATCGATACGCAGATAACCAGAAGACGCCCCGTTATTGAGCAATTTATACTGGAAAACCGAAAGGGTCCCAATAGATTGGAAACTCCCCGTCAACGTGCCCTTGTATAAAGTCTAGGGCACTAGCCTTTATAGGGCCATCAGTTTGATCAGCTTAGAGGCTAAAGTGTACGAATAAATTATTGAGAGGAGAATGAAAGTGAATTCCAATGGAATGGTTTGGGAAACACAGGGTGGATTCTGAAAAGGCAAGGGATATTTGAATCAAGGTTTCTTACTCCGCAATAACACAGAAAAAACATGGGTCTATGGACCACGAGGTTTTCTGCGGTTTTGTGGATCTTGAGCAAACATTCTCTAGGGTTGTGCGAAAGGATCTCTGGAACATTTTGCCCGGATATGGACTTGTGACCTGCGCCGTCCTATATATACAGTCTATTTATGAAGAATACTACTCTGTGTAAAAAGTATCGGGAATATGTCAATAAAAAGACCCGCGTAAAAGAGGTCGTTCTAATTTTTTTACTGCATGTTGATAGCACTGTACTGATTTAGCGCGCAAAATTTGAGCGGGATCTGTCATTTAATTTGTTTTAAACTACACTTTTTGTTGGTCATAGTTTTGAGTCCTCGGCGATTTTTACAATGGAAAATATTGTTGAACAAAGAGTGTGCCTTAAATTTTGTGTTTCAAATGATATTTCATGTGGTGAATCACTAAAAATGTTGCGAAATACCTACGGCGAATCGTGTATATCGAAAACAAGGGCTTATGAATGGTATAAGGCTTTTAAAGAAGGCCGAGAAGTAGTAGTAGACTTGCCTCGTTCTGGTAGACCTTCAACCGCTACGACCAGAGAAAACATCGACAGAATCAAGAAGCTAGTGCTCGAAAATCGACGTATGAGTCTGAGAGAGTTGGCTAGTGAGGTGAACATATCTTTTAAGTCCGTCCACAACATTCTCATTGACATTTTAGGCATGAAACGCGTCGCCGCTCGACTAGTTCCAAAAGAGCTCAATTTTGTTCAAAAAGCGCAGCGAAAGCATGTCGCTGAAGACATGGTTTCCCGAGCTTCTACGGATCCGACCTTTATGAAACGTATAATAACTGGCGACGAGACATGGGTTTATGAGTACGACATGCAAACAAGCCAACAGTCTTCAGAATGGCGTCTCGAAAACGAGCCGAAACCCAAAAAACCGCGGCAAAGTCGCTCCAAAATCAAGGTGATGCTGACAGTTTTTTTTGACTACCGTGGTGTGGTTCACTCCGAATTCCATCCAGAGGGAGAAACAGTGAATAAAGAATATTATTTAGGCGTCATGAAGCGTTTGCGTGAGAGTATCCGCCGAAAACGTCCAGATTTGTGGCAACACAACTCATGGATGCTGCACCATGATAATGCACCATCACACACAGCCATTATAGTGAAAGAGTTTTTAGCGAAAAATTCAACAAAAGTTCTCGACCAAGCACCGTATTCACCTGATATGGCTCCGTCTGACTTTTTTTTATTTCCCAAGTTAAAATTACCACTTCGAGGAAAACGTTTTGAGTCGATAGAAGCCATAAAAGAAAATTCGCTGAATGAGCTAAAGGCCATACCGCAAATAGCCTATGAAAAATGTATGGAAGACTGGGTGAAGCGGTGGAGATGTTGTATTGCAAGCGATGGGGCCTACTTTGAAGGCGATAAAATAAATTTAGATGAATAATTTGTATTTTTTGTTTTATTGACAAATTCCCGATACTTAGTACACAGAATGTATACATCATGCATGCGGGTAGACGGCAGCTTGTCGCCCTGGTTTCACATCAATATTATTGATCAAATCTGTTGCCTAAAGCTTACTGACTGCGTTCGCAACATTTATGTAAGAAAGAGTATTGGTCGGTGAGAGAGTTGGGCATGTAGAAACAATGGAGGGTGAAACAATGACGAAATAGACATAGAATGCGAAAGTGGAAGGATATAGCCGAGGAAAACCAAGACTCCTCTACCATGATCAAGTTGGTCGTGTTTTGTCAGACGGTGATGTCAGCAACGTTAGGAACGGGTAATTGTGCATGAAGAGAGCTATGAATATTAAACAAGCGAGCGAAGTGTGTAATGATCGCATCTTATCATTATATTATTAAAGAAAATTAACGCAGTTCACCACAGGCCTATTTATATAGTTAGGTTTACAGAAAAACTCATTTTTAGTATATTATACATTTCTCATAAATGTTTGAGAGCTGCAGTATTTTGCAGATTGAATGAAATACCGCTCTATGTTTGAATGAAATGGCAGACTGTAAGCGTGACATTTACATTTATTTACTTATGTATAGCAGCAACACATCACGCTATGCTCATGTGTTGCTGCTATTAGTAAATAAATTTCCCATCAACAATTTTTTTGACTTATTTGCTTCTAATGAAAGATTTTTGAACTAGTAAATACTACCTATAACTTCACACTAAATCCCTAGGTAGAGAGAAACGAGCGCCACATGACTCGATCCTTACAAACCTCACTCACTCAGTAAATACGCCCTCCAGTTTTGAAGTGATAACGTAATTAACTCAGAAAATTGTTTATCTGGAGTTCGCGATGGTGAAGGTTGAGAAGATGTACATTATAAAATCGGGACAAAAATTTTTCTTCGAACATTTACATTGACTCTTTCTCTTTCTTTTGCTATAATTGATGATTTTTTTGAATCAAAAGGATATAAGCTTTAGATTGGTCCCATAGAAATTATTAAAATCTATTCAGTGGTTAGGTTTTAAAATCAAAATAATTGGAACAAACATGACATTCAGTGGTGTCTACGGTCACTATTTTTTTATACCACTAATATGGCAAACAAGCATACGGCCTACTTGTCGGTAAGCAGTTACCGTAACCATGGACCTTAGCTACACCAGGGGTGTTACTCATGCGTTGCGGGCCCTGTATAATCCTCTACACGTCCACTATGTATGCGATTAAAGCTTACTAATCACTTCTTGAAGAGCTCCAAGCTGTGGCCAAACCCTCGGCTGAGAGTTTATTCCATAACTTGAGAGTTCTCGAAAGAAAGCTTCTCAGAAATCGCAGTACGCAGCGCATTTGTTGTGTATGTTTGTAAATGGTTTACTTAGTTTTTGCATTAATGTAACTTTAAATCCACCATATTCATCCCATGAGTATACTCCACCACGCTGCTCAAATGCGGATTGGCTGAGGCCAGTGCTTTCAAGCCGCCCGAGGGCCAATGACTTAGCTTAACGACTGTCATCTATCGATAACGGCCGGGACCGACGGCTCAACGTGCCCTCCGAGCACGGAGAAACTCGAGATAGATAAACCCATTCATAGACAGGCTGCGGTCGCAGGTTGCTTAACCTGCGTGTCGGTTAGAATTACACGCGCAACGACGCCATCGAACTTTAATATTTTCTGTAAATCTAAGAAAATTTCCGAAAAAATCTTAAAAGCTGGGCTGGCACCGACACCAAAAATAACAATAAATTTATACTACTGTTTTAATACATTGTTTTTATTCTAAGTAGTCTATACATATATTTTTAATTTCCGTTTAAATAGACACTATAATGTTTCTTTATAGTCATTTAGAAAAATAAAACAATTATTTTGGACCTTTCATGTGCATTTTTCATAGCAGATGTATTTGGGATCGGTGTATTATTTAAGTAAAAAAAATCGATTGTTAATAGATTCAGGCGTTACTTTGGGAAAGTCAAATTGACAGGTCATTTGATCTAAACTACTATGCAGTTCACATTTCAGATGGCGAACACTCGCAGAGACGACCGCAGCAGGCGAAGCAGCGGGTGGGTGCCGGAGTGCAGTAGTTCCCATGAACTAATCGGGAGCGGAAGCACACAAAGTAGTTTAGATGAAATTGCCTGTTAATAAAAAACATTAGTGTACATATGTTTCGCCTACTCATTAATTATTAGCAACCATGAACATCATACACAATTTTTAGCGAACATACAGGCGCTTACTAAAATTACTATTTTCTTGTTTTTCTCAACACCAGGTATACAACTGGATTATTTAAAGTAGCAAAGGGTGTAACAATTCTGTCTTGAAGTTCATTAATAATGATAACTAAATTTCCATTTTTTTTCAAACTTATTCTTCATTATTTTTTTTACTAAATCTCTAGTTACTGTTGTCATATACGAGTATAATGAAAATGGTATCTTAAACACCGGTGTTGCTCCTGGTCGACTTTCACTGACCGCAATCTGGGGAGTATCGTTGATCGCTCGCTGCTAACGCAACCACTCGTCAGAAGTTTCCTGGTAACACAACACGCCTCAGATTCTTTGGTTGCGTATTTATTGCTGATTTGTGTCATGGCTGGGCTCGTTTTTGTTGGGAATATGCTTTACATAAACATTATGCAGCTTCACAACTATACTCCATTTCAATTACGAAGTCGCTTAACGACTCATTACGTTTCACACGAACCCACTCGTTACGTTTCACATATGTAAATAAATACTCTTTGTTTACAGTCCTATTTCATCGCTTTTTATTCTTCTTAAGTATTATCCTATTTTCTAATCCATTGGGATTGACAGGGTTCGCTACAAGCCCAAGCATTTGATTAAAATACTGATTTTTATATGGAACGACTGTCGTCAGACCACAACCCAGGGAAAAAACCAGACCTTTCTTCGGTACGGTCACACGTCTTTCGAAATATAATTTCTTGGACGTGCGGGTGTCATCACGATGTTTACCTTCACCGCTGAGTTGGTGATAATAACAAATATGTACATAAATCCCAAAACACGAATTTAGTGGTAGGTACATTCTAGAATTCAAACCGGGGACCAGTTCATCAACAGAGCGGTTTTTTATTCACTGCGCTATCACTGCTTATTAATATGATAGTAATCATCACTTGAATATATTAAGAGTTATAATTTGAGAAATTTATTTCAGTTTAATTACTATAAACCTGTTCGGTAGGCTACTGTTTACCATCAGGCAGGTCGTACGTCTGTTTGGCACCTCAGTGGTTTATAAAAAAGCTACGAAAGAAATGTATTTAATAAATCCATATAAGTCTATTAATCTATTAGTCTAAACAAACAATTTTTGTATACATATAATTTTTTTTTGACGAGCTCGGTTGTTGTGTTCCTGCGTGTGAGTGAGGTCACCAGTAAGCTCCCAAGGAGTTGCTGTGTAAGCAGCAGAGGAGGCATCGCTCGAGTGATACTTAATATATCACAAGCGTTAATAGGCTACGGTAACCGCTTTACATCAGGTGGGCCGTATGCTTATATGCCTCCAGATGCAGTATAATATATATATATATATATATATATATTTCAGGAAGCACTTCTAACGATTTGCATTCAATTTTGTATTTATTACTAGTTTTGCTTCGTAAGTTTAAATAATAACAATACTTTTTCTATTTTTTATAGCTAGTGGCCACCCTAGTAGCACACATATGGATCAAATAGCTGATGTGCTGAAAAATGGCCAAATCAAGTGCGCCTGGCGTTCCATGGTCTCTGCCTACACCTGTGTCAAACGGGCGTGATGTTATGTATGTACGTTTCTTTATAAAGTGTAAATGTAAGTGTAAATCACACAAAAATCATAAAAAAGCCGAGAAACGGTCACTCCGGTATATGGTTATACTCGTATTACAGTAAATCACAATTGTAATTTCATGGAAACTTGTAATTGGAATGGAGTGTAGACATTTCTTGACTGTATATCACAGACAGTGCGTTATCTTGCCGTCGTTTATATGTTCAATGTCAAATGTCTAAATAGCCAATAAATATTGTTCACACACTGCTGATTATCACGCTGTATACAGCTGTTATATAACGATTATAACGCTCTTATCTTACTATTGGGACATAGGACGAAACAAGAGCGCCGTCAAAATGGGAGTCGAATATTGTTTGACAATGTATGATTTATGATTTTATACGACTCCTGGGGTTAAAAGCATATGACCCATGATGTCGCTCGCGCGTTGCCAGTCCTCATGTATATGTATGTATGCATATCTTCACGCCAAGTCCCTTACGGGGTAGGCAGAGAGGACCGAACGCCATAAGACGCGGTCCTTACATACTTCACTCGCTTCTGTGACATTCATAGCTCTTTTCGTGCACTCTCGCCGGTTCCTGGGGCTCTTGACATCATCTTCTGATAAAACACGACCAATAATTTGGTCATGGTAGGTTAGTCTCGGTCTTCCTGGGCTCCTACATCCTTCCACTTTTGCATTTGTATATCTGTTTCGTCATTCTTTCGTCCCGCATTATTTCTACATGTCCGAACCAACGGAGCATGCCCTTTCTTATCTTAACACTGACACTCTCTTTCAGACCAACTCTTTCTCTCATGTCTTCATTACGAACGCGGTCAACAAACGTTATGTCACAAATTTTGCGCAAAGCTCTCATCTCGACCGCATTTATTCTACTTTCATGCTCTCTCTGCTATACCCAGCTAACATGCTAACATAGAAATACTCCAGGAGCTTACTGCCTGACTTTACTCGCAGGAACACAACATTTTTCCACGGAG
Organism: Pyralis farinalis; assembly: GCA_947507595.1. Classification (NCBI taxonomy): domain Eukaryota; kingdom Metazoa; phylum Arthropoda; class Insecta; order Lepidoptera; family Pyralidae; genus Pyralis; species Pyralis farinalis. Next base: position 7,120,534 of record OX382273.1, read on the forward strand.
TTGTTATTTGGCGGCGGTTTTCTGTAAAGTCGTACTTTCCCAGTCGGGCTGTTTAGATAACTCACTTAGGTAGTTGTGTTGTAGCTAGTGAGCGAAGTTATAAGTACGTTCTTAGGTTGTGGTTGCAGCAATGGTTGGTAACGCGCGGGTGGTATTTCCTGTATTACATGCGTTCACAATTTACGGTAATGGCTTTACATAAGGAGGGCCGTATCGCCGTTCGCGAGAGAATGATGACAGGTTAAGACCTCTATCCATGAGGAAGAAGACTCAAGGTAGAGGTTCGTATGTACATTGTATTATATTCATTGCTGGCTGCATGAAGTCACAGCAGAGATATAATGCAGTAGGATAACTGTCTGAAATAGTCGTACTACACAATACGCTCCGTTATGCAAGTCTAAGCAAAATTCGGAACGTGTGTTCAAGCTTTACATTCTGTGTAGCGCGCCGTTCACTGTTTGCGGTCTTTACGAGTGGCAATTATAACACTCTAACGTAGAGACATATACAGGAAAACTTCTGTCTATCTATCCATATACAACTTTCGCCAAATCCCTTTTGGAGTAGGCGGAGAGAACCGAGCGTCACATGACTCGAAACTTACAAACCTCACTCGCTTCTTTAGCATTCATTGCTCTTCTTATGTACGCTCCCGGTTTTTAAGGCTCCTGACGTCACCTCCTGATAAAAAACGATCTGAAAAAACAATTGGGTCATAGTAGGTAAGTCTTGGCCTTCCCCGGCTCTTACATCATTCTACTTTCGCGTTGTATATCTGTTTCGTATTCTTTCTTCCTGCATTCATTCTATATATCTGAACCAACAGAGCATGCCTCTTCTCATTTTGACATCGATGCTCTCACTCAGACCACCTCTGTTTCTTGCGAATACGGTCTACAAGCGTTACGCCACAAATTTTGCGCAAGGCTCGCATTTCGACCGTATTTAATCTACTTTCATGCTCTCTCTGGCATACCCAGCTCTCGCTTCGATAACTGTGCTTTCTGGCTCAAGCTTTTATTGCCAAGATTTTTTCCCAACGCTCCATTCACACTATTCCTAGCACTCACTCGTCTTTCTACATCAGCGGTGTACCTTCCATTCCTGCTGAAAGCGCATCCAAGACATACAATCTCATTCACTTGTTCCAACACTTCGTCATCAACCGTAATCCTTACATTGCTTCTGGTTTCTTCTCTTTTAAATACCATTATCTTTGTCTTCTTCACATTCAATAGTAAGGCTTTTTTCCATGCAAACGTCTTTCATTATTTTGACCAGTGTTTGCAGTTCAGACGGTGTTTCTACTAATAGCACGACATCATCTGCATAAAGCAAACAGTTCACCCCTAGCTCATTTATGCGTAATCCTAAATTCGTCGATCTTATTCTCTGTAGACAACTATCGAGATACAGAATAAACAGCCTAGTTGACATGCAACCTTGTTTAACAATAATTTTGACATCAAAGCAGAGAAACATATTGCCACCTATTCGCACACATGCTGAGCAATTCTTGTAGGTGGACTGCAAAGCACGGAGCAGTGTACCGTCAATCCCATATCTCGGCAATATGCCCCACAGTTTCTTTCGCATAACCCTATCAAATGCTTTCTCAAGATCCATAAAACTGCAGAAAACCTTCTGGTCTATGGCCAGATGCTTCTCCACAATATTGCGGAGCGAGAAAACTTGATCCGTACATTCCCTTCCATTTCGGAATCCTCCCACAGCATTTTATTAGATTTCACCTTCATTCTCCTTTCAATTACTTTTCCATATACTTTTGCTGCTAAGTTGATCAAACTGATGGCCCTATAGCTGGCGCAGTCCATGAGTTACCCCTTACCTTTATACACGGGCACCATGAATGCGTGTATCTAGTCCGCCGGGACCCTTCCAGTTCTCCAGCATAGATTGCTTAAGTACCAGAAGGCATCCTGGACGTAAGTGCCTCCTAGTTTGATCATCTCAGCTGTGATCAGATCAATTCCCGCAGACTTTCCATTTTTCAAACTTCGTATCCACCATTCTCATCCATAGTTATATCTTCGCCGGACACCGTCAACGTGGAGTGAGCATCAGACTCACTCTCATGGCCAGGGTCCGAGGCATATTCATACATTTCTTCAAAATATTCACTCCACCGTTCTGACGCTGCCTGAGTATTAGCAAGAATGACACCCGCTTTAGATTGTATTATGTCCATTCAACCACCCCGAGACTTCTTTAACTCGCTCCAAAAGAGTTTGGTATTCGCCTCGAAGTTTTTCGCCAGTCTTTCTTCCTCATTCAAAATTTGTCTTTCAGGCTTCTCTTTCACTAAAGACTTTCATTCTCGCATTGACGGTACATTTCTTTCGTATTCTTTCTCATAAAGGGCAACGAAGATACATTATCCAGTCACGCTTTCCTCTTTATTGCTACGGAGGATTCAACCTCCGCATCCCACCAGGCATCTTCTTTCAATGTTTTATACCTCTTTGCGCATCCACATACCTACTTCTTGCGTTATCCATCATACTTTCTTTTAGAATTTTCCAGCAATCATCCACATCTGAGTTGGAAAGGCTTGCATTCCCAATTCTTTCGCTTACCAGCTGTATATACGTTCTCCTTGCACATTCGTCTTGCAATTTTTCCCTCTTTATCTTTTCATGATCTCCAAAAGGGATAAAAGTTCCTCAAACCGGCTTACCACCAGGTAGTGGTCCGTTTCAAGAGTGGGACATCTAAAGGCTCTTGTATCCATTATAGTATTTCTGTCGCGTGTGTCTATTAAAATCAAATCAATCACACTTTTTTGATCATTCCGTCTCCATGTATCTGTGTGATAGTCCTTATGATGATATAAAGTATTTGAAACGAGGAGGTTTCGTTTCATACATAAATATAGAATTGGCTTTGTTCACTCTCTTATCTCTATAGGGACCAAGAACAGCTTCATAGCTGGCTCGTTTGGTTCCAAATTATCCCTTTCAAATCTTCACACATAATCACTCTTTCATTCTCTTCAGCTAAATCCAGAATATCCCTCACAGACTCCCAAAACTTCTTTAGTTCTTGGGCACATGCTGAGCGTACGGGAGCGTATGTTGCAATCAGAAATACTCGCGTGATGCCCAGTTTATTCGTATAAACTGGGCCAGAGAAGTCTGGGTCCTACCAAACAGTAATCTTTTATATGCAATTTGATGTAACCTGCTTTGTGTGCTTGCGGCACCAATTAGTTCATGCGGACTAGCGCCGGCCGGCACCCACCCACTACCGTTAGTAGATGCAACATGCCGACATTGCCATGGCTGCTCCGGTAGTCTCTGCCTCGGCTGCTGGTGTCATCCGCCATCTGGAACAGAAATCGCATGCCCCACCACCGTCGTTAGAATAACATGCTACGTGTTGTACCATGTTATTCTAACGATTAACGTCTACTAAGCCTGAGGATGCCTCGTGGAGAGGCAAAACACGTATCGCAGCGACGACCAGGCCAGTCGTGGCAGCGAGGATATATCTTATTCGGTAATTGGCAGGATATGGAAAGTTCCTTTGAAGTTTTCCTAGGTTTTGGGGGGTGCCAGAAGCGTGCTCATTCGCGACTTCTGCCAATCAATTGGATTGCAATTCTGACCTGAAATTACATCGATGTGCGGGTTAGTGCGCACCCAGGAGGCGACGCGCACCGATCCGCCCCCGTAGGTGCGAATGTAGGTGCATGCGGCGGTGGGGGCCACCACCCACCACGCAGCGCTAATCCCGGCGGATCGAGGAGAGCCGAGTGCTATGTAAGCACGTGGAATGTGAGAGGTGGATTGAGTTATAAGATGAACGAGCTGATGAACGTAATGAATGAGAGATGCTTAGATGCTTTGTGTGTGACAGAGACTATGCACAAGGGGAGTAACACCGATGATCCGCCCGGTGGGATGATAGCCTTATGGTCCGGGTTAGACCGGAACGATGTCAGTACTGGTGTAGGTGTCGTACTCTCCTCTCGCTTAGCCTCTGGTCTAAAATATTACTAGTTAATAGATTCAAGCGTTACTTTGCGAAAGTCAAATTTACATGCAATTTGATTTAACCCGTTTTGTATGCTTCCGCCAACAATTAGTTCATGGGCGTTATATTAAAAAAAATATTATTTATGCCGTGTTAATTTGTAGGTAGATGTCGCATAGCACAAGACCCCAGGATATAGATACCTAATTCGGTAACATGTCTAATGACCAGTGATCGAAGTAAGTAGATTGATTTGTTGTACTTGCATAATGCTATTCTAATACGGACATGTCTTTTTGAAAGAACCACTACTGAAAAACCACGGGATCTTATTAAATATTACTAAGGTTGTGATTTATTAGCCATTGCATTGCAATTTGAGTTTGTGATAGCAAAGTATTTTTAATTAATACTTTATTTGCTCTATATAAATATGGACATTTGTGAATAAAATAAAAGAATAATATAAAAGTTAAACCACAACTAATTGAGATGCTTTCACTAATCAATTAGTCCTTGTAGATCCGTTAAGACAAAATCTGATTAGATGACTAATAGGATTTTAAACTAGACCAATAAAAGATTTTTTTAATGGATTACATCAACGCTGTAACTTAAAAAAACGCAGTAAAGTAGGGTATGAAGGGATAATTCGTTAAAATACTGTAAGCACATGAAAAAAAAATTATGATTTTTCCAATATTGATTCCGGTACGAATTGAAACTGGTTTCACACTTTATCAAAATCTTAATTATTAAAAAAGTAATTTTATGTCTCTCCTTAACACTTTAAAAAACCTTTTTATCTTACTGTTATAACTAGAATAAAATTCTCAATAAGTCTGAATAATTTAGAAATTCCGGAATCCCAAGGTATGCCCATACTAACATCAATATTTGAAAATATTCACCGTAAATCAATCTACCTACTCCAACACTGATAATGACAAGCACGTTTCCGTGTTTGCGTGTATCGAGCAAGGGTGTATGAAGATATTGGCAGGGGCCTCCTTTGACGTACACATATAGATCAAATTGATGACGTGCTGAAAAAGGACCAAATCAAAAACAGTCGAAACCGAAGAGCATGCACGAATAGGTTGATGAGTGTGGAAGAAAGCGAGAGAGGTAGGTTGGATCGGTACACCTGCCATGCAATTCTGTAAGAGCAAACGTCCTTACATCCTCGGAAACATCGGCTGTTACAGCCTTGAACACAAAATTGCAATTCTTTGGTGTCGCTTTTCATGGTTGTGCGACACTAGCGCCGCAAGGCTGCGTTTGGAATTGGAATTCTACAAGGCAAACAGCCTCTCGTACGCTTACAGCCTTATAGAATATCAAATAATTTAGCCGTGATCGCAGTAGACAATGTCAAAGCTGTGACATCTGTGATCACAGCGACGCACACAACCATTACGAGTCGCTTAGAGAATTGCATGGCTGATGTTCCATAGTCTCTGCTAAGTCCAATGGAAGATAGGTGTGATATGTATGTATATCTAATGACACCTATAACAAAATGGGGTTAACTAATTAGGGACAGGAGGGCACACTACACACACTCGGTCACAACTTGATAATGTTTACTAGTGTCAGTCAGATAAAATACCGGCCAAATGTGGCTTGGACTCGCACACAAAGGGTTCCGTAATGCCTTACTATATGTAAAACTAAATATTAAAAATAAATAAAAAATACCCGTTTCTTGTATATCGATTATTTGTTTTTATATCGGTCATAGTACAAAGGATACAGTCATGTGACAGACGGTCAGACAGACGAGGGGCAGACAGCGGGGCCTTAATAATAAGTTTCATTTGGATACTGAAAATGGAATCGTAAAAGGGCCTAATTAGTGTAGTTGATATACTGGCCTATAAAGACTGTGACGCAGTGGTTGTGTAGGTAACAATATATGGTCGCATTGCATGTATCATATTCCGTTTATTTACTCTTCTGCGCATCTGTTTGTTTCATTAGATACAGCCTGTGTACACGTGTTGTGAAGGTAAAGTGCAACTATGGACTAATCAACATACAGAACGGTCATTTATTTCTAATGTTAGTAAGCGAAATACGAAACAGATAAACAACGCGAAAGAGAAAGGATGAAGGAAGTGAGAAGGCCAAGACTCGGCTACCACGACAATGTTTTTTTTTATACTACGTCGGAAGGCAAACAAGCAGACGATCCACCTGATGTAAAACGGTTACCGTGGCCTATAAACGCTTGCAATACATTAAGTATTACTCGCGCGATGCCACCTCTGCTGCTAACACAGCACAACTCCTTAGGAACTTACTAGCGACCTCTCTCACACGCAGGAACACAACAAACCTCCAGGGAGTTGTTATTTGGCTGCGGTGAGGTAGAGGTACTTCACCAGACAGGCTGCTTTGATGCGCCCTACCTCTCTTAAAAAACTCCCAGAACAAGATAAACAGACATGTTCATGCACACAAATGTTTGTCTTGTGTGGGAATCGAACCCATGAGCGTTGGTCTCAAAGTAGAGTATCAACGTGTTTCACCACTACGCCACCGAGCTCGTCAAATGATGATGTCAGGAGTACTAAAATCTGGCGAAAGGACATGAGAAGAGCTATGAATGTTAAAGAATCAAGTGAGGCGTGTAAGGACCGCGTCATGTGGCATTCAGCTCCCTCTGTTTACCTCGCAAGGGGCTTGGATTAAGGATATATGTAGATTGATAGGTTTCTAAGTATAACGTTGGAAAGCAAACAACTATACCACCCAGCTGTATGTAATGCATTAGCTTTGAAAGGATGTATGTAATGCATTAGCTTTGAAAGGATGTATGTAATGCATTAGCTTTGAAAGGATGTGTGTAATGCATTAGCTTTGAAAGGATGTGTGTAATGCATTAGCTTTGAAAGGATATATTTAATGCATTAACTTTGAAAGGATGTATGTAATGCTCTCAGATTTTTATTACCATTAGCGTTTCCGTACCAAGCCTAATAATTAAATGCAATAATTACATATTGATTAACAATGACACTGCTCACTGTTGTCCATAAGTAATATGAAAGTTACTTGTCATTATTAGAAGAGGTTGATATCGCTTATGTTTCAACGAGCCACTTAACATGTAAACTCCTGATTAGATTTATGTTGTTTGTTTTGTACCTTTCGTATTCTAGGTGTGACTGTATCTCGTAATTGACAGGTTGGATAATGGGAATAAAAAAAATTCAGTTTTTTTTTATACTACGTCGGGAGACATACAAGCATACGGCCCACCTGATGTAAAGTGGGCGATACCTCCTCTGCTGCCTTGGGAGCTTACTGGTGACCTCACTCACACGCAGGAACACAACAACCCTCTAGGGAGTTGCTATTTGGCTGCGGTTTTCTGTGACGTGGAGGTAACTTTCCCAGACGGGCTGCTTTGATGCGCCCTACCTCTCTTAAAACATCCAGACCAAGACAAACAGACATGTTCATGCACACAAATGTTTGCCTTGTGTGGGAATCGAACCCACGAGCGTTGGTGTCAAAGTCGCGGCATTCACGACTGAGCCACTGAGCTCGTCAAGATCAGATATTACATTCCCATTATCCAAACTGAGGAAGGTTGGAAGATGGCACTTAATATTAACAATATCCAACCTGGGTTGGAAGATGGGGATGATGATAATGATGAGTCCGTAAGACACCTCAGTCTAATGACCGTGGCGGACTATCTAGTGTAACTTACACTTAGGCTTTGGCGATTCGAGAGTCAAGTTCAAGTATTGATTTGACTAGCTCGGTGGCTCAGTGGTGGAACGCGCTGTTACGCTACTTTAACACCAACGCTCGTGGGTTCGATTCCCACACAGTACAAACATTTGTGTGCATGAACATGTCTGTTTGTATTGGTCTGGGTATTTTCTATGTATAATAAGTATGTATTTACAAAAAAAATGTATTTACGTATGTTTATCAGTTGTCTAGTACCCACAACACAAGCTTCGCTTACTTTGGGGCTAGATGGCGCTGTGTAATTTGTCCGACAATATTTATTTATTATTTATTGTCCTCCAAAGCTCTGTGTTGTCCTCGACGCTGTTTATGATGCATATCAATGATATGTTGTCAGTTTAAAGGATTCATTGCTATGCGGACGATAGCATCGGAGACATTTGTTTTGTAGTCTGCGCTAATCCTTAGTACCTTTGTGAATTAAAGCTGCGATTAATTTATAACTGAAATTCCGAATAACCTGACTAAAGTATCCGACTGGGATGGTTAAACTTCGTTCAATTCAACTTTTTCGAGACACAAGTTCACCGTTAAGAAAACCCCAATTACATTGTTTATAAATTCCAGAATACACCTCCCAAAACAAAACAAATTAATGTTTATGCGCATCAATCAATCAATAGCAATCAATATCAAAAATTTAGTACATCATTCGTATAGAATACGAGTAGTTTAAAGTTACATCTGAATAGGTATGTACTGAAATTTTATTACACAAGCTAATTGTTCTAAAATACATAGTGTGTTACACAGTGAGTTGTCACCATGCATTTAAGTATCTAAATTGCCGTTTAGCTCAAAGTTAGCTCGCTGGTCTTTGAGAACGCCTCACATGGGGCTCTAGTAATTTCGTATCGCTCAGCGCTGCATAATTTGCTAAATGGCCCCTGCATTTTATAGCATCTTCAGAGGCTATTTTCTCGCACAACAACGCATTTTAGACTACACTATAGAGATGTTTGTATGCACGTTTTATTAGTAACTGTATATATAGTTTTCATGTGGTCATGTAAATTGAATTAAACGCTTTGCAGCGTTCGAAACGTCAAGTTCAACAAAATAAATAAAACACGCGATACTTCCGTTAAAAAATGTTTAATTCAATGTGTAACAATCGCGAAAACCTAAGACAATACTATGGTCATGTAAAGTTTACGTTATTAAATTCCCTTGCAGTAATTTAGCAATGAAGATAAATAAATAAAAAGTTAGTATCTTCGCCAAATTCCTAGGGTTGGGGAGCAGGTTATCCAACCCTAATGGATTAGGAAACGGTATAACACTAAGAAGAAAATTTAAGATAAATAAACCTCGTAAGTAAGAGTCACACACCGAGGATCCCATATGTTTCTTAGGACGCAAAAACCCGCAAAGCGGTACGTTCGATACGCTCTGAGCCACAAAATTTGGGTTAGATTTAAGAATTGAATCAGTTAGGGGTGCATAAACGTGAATGAAAATTGTCCATGTCAATTTTAACACAGTTTTATACAGAAATCATCAAAAAAAGCTACACAAACAAACTTCAGCGGTCGGATATTTTTAATAATTCCTAAAATAACCGCTCTACCTAGTCCGACCATAAGTTCTGTTTTTATGAAGTAACGTAATCTTAATATATAAAACTTATATGTACATATTTATGGAAGTTTCAGTAAATAAAAAAAATTTCTATTCGAAATGACCACCTGTGGCTTTGATACAGGCCTTTAATCTCTCTGGCCACGAATCTACGGATTTACGCAATGTTTCCATGGGAAATTTAGCTACTGCTTGCTACAGAGATTTCTTATGAGACACAACGTCGGCGTGTCGTTTCGAGCAGGCCATGTTCTCTAAAACTGACCATAATTTGTAGTCAAAGAGGGGCTGAAGCGGTGGTGGCCCCGCGGTATAACCGCACGCCTATCAAGCGTAAAGTTCCGCGTTCGATCCCCGGCGGGTGCCTACTCGATTTTTACGAGTAGGTACAATTTACTTGCGATCGGCTACCACTTGTTCCCGGTGAGGGAAAAATCGTGAGGAAACCTGCACATGCTCTTCTGGATGTGTAATCATAATTCATTGTCTTGTCTGGTTCCTCCCTAAGGGTTACGGAGGTCAGATGACAGTCGTTCCAATGTAATAACTGCTTTTGCCACATCTTGCATTATGATCATAGCGAACCCCGGGCTCCGTAGTGGATGTAACCGGGGCTTACGGCTTGAGTGAGTGAGGTTCAGATGTGGTCTAGACGAGGGCCAGTCGTATAAAGTCCGGAACGTTGGGTTCGAGCAAGGCTTGGGTAGTTCGTACCTTGTGACCAGGTGCAGAGTCCTGCTGGAAAGTCCACTGTACAGTTTTAAAAAGTGTATTGCTGAGAGGCTTCACAACACGATCCAAGACAGTCCCTTGATACACTTTGGCTGAAGTCTTCACTCCTTTTTCACAAAAATGAAGCTTTGATCCCCCTTGACACCCCCCATCAAACCATTACGGACGCTGATGATGACGACGTTGTACCATTCCGACGACTTGGGCGGCTTATTTAGAACCGTGTGCGTACATTTTGTCATTTTGTTTCTTGTAGTGTTCTTCAATCGTGAAATTTTTTTCATCAGTAAAGAAAATATTTCTTTGCCTTTCACCTGGGCATCGCGACAGAAGGGGTTTTGATCTATGCACTCTCTTCAACTGTAGGGATTGATTCAGGGCATGTCCTGTATCAACGATTAGCCCCGAGCTTCAGGTCTTGTTTTAATACACGCGACACTCTGTCGCGTAAAATAAGCATACTTAATATTTGTTTGCTAATCTTTCTTGTTTCTAATTTTCTTTATTAGCAAATTTCACCCATATTTAAATCGACTACAATGAAGTCGGTTTCACTTGTTTATTTAATAAATAAATAAAGTAAATATTATACAAGTTACACAACGCTATCTAATCGCTATGTAATATTATATAGTCTAGCAACTGATAAACAAATGTAAATACATTTTCTTAAAGATGTAAATAGAAAAACTAATGCCCGGTTTACTTTTAGTACGACTTTGGCGGAGTAGTGAACCGAATTAGAATCCTATACACATGTGAAATATATATATTGAAAGAGAAATGTTGTATCAAATAAGAATACTCCCGCTTTCCAATACACACATATGTACTCATAAATATATAAATGCAAGTAATTTATGTAGCAAGCAGAATTGTGTACATATTAGTAATTATCGCTTGCTCGGCTCGTAAAGGAATCGTGAGGATACCCAGGCACATCTAAGAAATTATATTTTCAAAAGACTTGTCACCTAACCCGAGAAAGGTCTGGTTTTCCCTCTGGATTGACGGCACTCGCCGTGTGTAAAAATTTGTATCTTCGCCAAAAACTTCGGCGGATCACGCCGATCCTAATGGATTAGAAAACGGAATAATGCTAAAAAGAAAATATACGTACAAACAATAAACATATTTTTATGCACAAATGTTAATCGGTGCGGGAATCCAACCCACGATCCTTGATGTTCGATATTCATTCACAATATTCATATGGTGATTTACTATCATAAACAAATATTATTCATATACATATAAAACGTGTGTCTGTTCGCGTATAGAGTAATTTATTTATTGGAATGACGAAGGTATAATACTATATAATTATTTAGTCCATAGGTTTGAGCCTTCTGCGTTTTACTATTTTTTATCTTTGCGCGGTGTTAATAAAACTGCATTTGCATTGCAATATGCGGCTGCCGGACGTGATCAGTTAATTGAGTCAATTTGTATGTTTGTTTTGTCCTTTACGACCATTTACTTCAAACAGCTGTAAATGAGGTCGGTTGCTAAGGTAATAACGATTGGATTTCAAATCTAATTTATCTATCTGTATCTTCACGCTAAGTCTCTTGCGGGGCAGGCAGAGAGAACTAAGCGCCACATGACTCGGACTTTACACATCTCACTCGCTTCTTTAACATTCATAATCTTTTTAGACGTGATCGCCGGTTTCTAGGGCACGTGACATGAGCTACTGTTAAACACGACCAATCCAGCTGTATATCTGTCATCAGTATACACGATCGACTCTTACTCATCCCACTGCAGAAATACGGGTCTCCCTTCAACCGAAGGGGTTTAAAGCATACTTCAGCACGCGGCTCAAATGCGGATTGGCGGTGTCCAGTTTTTCAACCTGCCCGAGGGACACTGACTTAGCTTAACGACTGTCATCTATCGACAACAGTCGGGGGCGACGGCTTAACGTGCCCTCCAAAGCACGGAGAAACTCGTCGAGGAGTCGACGCCGTTTATCAAATTTCAAATGTATATGTATGTACTTATATATATTTCAATATATTTTTGTATACAACTTCGGTATACATCAAGCATGCGTAACTAGCCCATGAACGCCTGCAATATATTAAGCACGGTTCGCGTGACGCCCCTTCTACTGTTAACAGAACAACTCGTTAGGAGCTTACTGACATCCTCACTTTCACGCAGGAACACAAAAACCTTCCAGGGAGTTGTTGTTTGGCTGCGGTTTCTGTGAGTAGAGGTCCAGATGGGCTGCTTTGATGCCCTCTACCTCTCTTACTAACTGATGCCTGCAGCTTTGCTCGCTTAGTATAGATTAATACGGAGTTCTCAATACGACCTGTAAGATTTTTTATACGATATGTTTGCCAATTATGAGCCGATATTGAATTTTTTTTTAAGGAAAAATTGCCAACGGCCTGTATATTCTATATAAATTTGGCGAAGTCACGACTTACGGAAGGTAGTTAGAATAAACATATCGTATAAAAAATCTTACAGGTCGTATTGAGAACTCCGTATTAATCTATACTAAGCGAGCAAAGCTGCAGGCATCAGTTATTAAGGCGTGTGAGAATAAAATCCTCCTAAAATAGGTCTACCCTTCGCATCTTCTAATAGATACGTAGTAGAATATGTGTTTTGAATTCTAATTATCTTGAATATTTCTGTTGACCAATTAGGTGTAAAACTTGTGCTCCCTTCAACCGAAGGGGTTTAGAGCATACTCTGCCATGCTGCTCAAATGCGGATTGGCGGAGGCCAGTGTTTTCAAGCCGCCCGAGGGCCACTGACTCAGCTTAACGACTGTCATCTATCGCCAACAGGCGGGACCGACGGCTTAACGAGCCCTCCGAGCACGGAGGAACTTGAGGTAGAAAAATCCATCCATAGACAGGTTGCAGTCGACGTTGCTTAACCTGCGTCTTCGGTTAGAATGACACGCGCAACGACACCATCGCGCTCTCCTCGATACACGTCTTTTATAATTCTTTTCTTCCAAGCATAATTAACCATTAATACTGTTTCCTGCTTTCGCTGCGGAGCGGGATTGGTGTTCTTCTTTATGACTTTCCGCAGGTGCGCCCACGAGTGGCATGCGTGGTGACCCTCCGAAGAACAAACAGATAAAGTGACCGAGAACTGCTAGAAGAGTACAGCAGGTTTATGGTCAGCAGCAAGGGCGTAGGCGTGCTTGTCGTGTTCTTACTGTCCCAGAATGGAAAGACGACTTTGATGAGCTCGGTGGCGCAGTGGTGAATGACGTGACTTTGTCACCGACGCTCGTGGGTTCGATTCCCACACAGGACAAACATTTGTGTGCATGAACATGTCTGTTCGTCTTGGTCTGGGTGTTTTTTAGAGAGGTAAGGTGCATCAAAACAGCCTGTCTGGGGAAGTACCTCCACCTTACAGGACACCGCAGCCAAATAACAACTTCCTAGAGGGTTGTCGTATTTCTGCGTGTGAGTGAGGTCACCAGAAACCTCGTAAGGAGTTCCTGTGTTAGCAGCAGAGGTTGCATCGCGCGAGTAATACTTAGTGTATTACAAGCATTCGTTGGCTACACCTGATGTAACCACATTCACATCAGGTGGGCCGTATGCGCGGATGCCTCCCGACGCCGTAGAAAAAAAAGACAAAGCTATAAAACAGAGATATTAAGAAGGAATTAAATAATTTGGAGGAAACGATGAAACCAAAGATGAAAATGCCCACCATGGGAGCCTTAGAAAAGCATCTTCTCCGAAACGGCTCAAATGACCCCAGGTCGGTATAGCCAAGGGCGGTGGTGGGCAATATCCTACTTTCACTATTCTTTCAATATCTTGATCCCCAAGTTTCCCATCCCTAGTAAACGTAATAATATAATTGTTCATGATTTCTATACTCGTTTGATATCTATGCGAGTTATTATTACTGATCTTTGATATTCCTGTTTGTATAATATAGTATAGTACGACTACTTTATCGAGCACGTCACCGAGCACCACGCGAATCAGCCTTATCTCAGTAATTGTTATAATATCGAGTTAGAACTACATCTCTGCTTTATATACAATGTCAATTATTTAATAATAATAATATTTAGTATATTAAAAGTGTTATTAAATAGTGAATATGTTTTCGTTGTGGCTAAAGAGTGCTGCGAAGAGTAAACTTTCGGGTTATCGAAAGTTGGCACAAAGGAATTTCACAGTAAAAGGAGTTAATCTAGCCGTGAGTAGTTTATTAGCTTTCCTATTATTACTCCACACTGAAAGTTTTGCACGCCTGGTTGCTCAAACCGTTTCATTTCTAATATAATATTTTTTTTAATTAAAAAACCGATTTGTTTCTATATTACAAAAATGGCGGGAAATCTGTTGGTTTTTATAATACATTGATGTTCGTCGTCCATAGTGAATACGTAATTAATGAGAAAAGATTTCATTGTGATGATTTTTTATGATTTACAAAATGGTTTCACTCCGTAAGATTGCTTTGTTCGTTTTGAAAATGCTTTTAGGACGGAAATACCTTATGTGAGTAACATCAGACGTTGGTGTACGAAATCGGAGCGTGGGCATGTTTCTCTGATTGACGACATTTGTAAAGGTCTTCAACTGCGACCACCGATGACAACCTGGTCGCTGTTAAGTGACGTCGACATCGACGAATCGAGGACACGAAAGGATCGACAGTAGCCATGTTCGAAAATTATACATGGATATTTTCCTTTTGTCTTTTACCTTTGTCGCTCGATACCTCACTTATTAACGCGGAAAAGAAACGGGCTCGTTATACAAAAATGTTGCTAAAGTAAGACATAGAAGAAAACGTTAATTTGTTAATTTATACCCGACTGTGAATTTTTCCGCCTAATTAGGGAAGTTACAATTCGACGACAAACAATTTTGGCAATTGAAAATAGGCTAAATAACACTTGTTATATAAGTTAACATCCTTCGTTCCCTTGTGGTGGAAAGTCGCGTCATACTTCTGTCTGAAATGGATGATACTTTGGCTAAAGGATCTGACTGGGGGCGGCTTAACTTGGTTGAACTCTCAAGCTGTGGAATGAGCTCCCAACCGAGGTTTTTGCAGGGAATTACATATACACACAAAGCACGAACTACCCAAGCCTGGCTCGAAACCAACGTCCCGGACTTTATAAGAGCTGAAGACTGGCCCTCATCTAGCCCAGATCTAAATTTAATAGACTACAAATTATGGTCAGTTTTAGAGGAACGACACGCCGATATTGTGTTTCTTAAGAAATCTCTGGAGCAAGCAGTGGCTAAATTTCCCATAGAAACAGTGCGTAAATCCATAGATTCGTAGTCAGACAGATTAAATGCCTGCATCAAAGCCAAAGGTGGCCATTTCGAATGGAATCATTTTTTAATTTTTTACGGAGACTTCCATAAATATATACATTATTTCATAAAAAAATAAATATTCATTTGTAACAGAACTTATGGCAGGACTAGGTATATCTGTAGAGTTTATAGCTCCACCTACATCGAGCTGCATTGACTAATATCGAGCTGATATTTCATGAATAATTCGAAAATGGAAGTGCTACGACAACTGAAAGTTACGAAGAATCGTTATCATCAAACGCTCATCAATTACATACATATTACATAATTGTTTGCATTTGCATTGATATATGTACAGAATTAAGTTTTATCTAATGAACCATTATTTTTTATAATCTTTTATCATTAAAACACCAAGGGCAACACTTATAATTTTGACGAGCTCGGTGGCGCAGTGGTGAAACGCGCTACTTTGACGCCAACATGCATGAACATGTCTGTTTATCTTGGTCTGGGTATTTTCTATGTATAATAAGTATGTATTTACAAAAAAAAAGGTATTTACGTATGTTTACCAGTTGTCTAGTACCCATAACACAAGATTCGTTTACTTTGGGGCTAGGTGGCGCTGTGTAATTTGTCCGACAATATTTATTATTTAATTATATTATTTATAATTGGAATTGGATCAAAATGTATACAAAAATAATTTTGTGTTGTTTCATTTCTGCATACATTCCAATTCATAGATAATGACTAATGATAGATAAAATTTTGGGTGTACGTAACTTACGAATCTTAAATTGGCACATGTTCGTGAACTAAGTGCGTACTAAGTTTCCACGTATGATTTTGCACAAACCCTTACGATTTTCATACGATTTCATTCTTTTTCTAATCCATTAGGATTGGCGGGGCCCGCTACCTAGGCCTAAGGATTTAGCTAAGATACTGATTTTTACATATAACGACTGCGTCAGACCTCCACGACCTAGAGAGCCCTTTCTGAGGTTAGGTCACACGTCGTTTCGAAATATAGTTTCTTGGACGTTGGGGTTTCCTTCGCAGCCGAGCTAATGACAAATATGTGCATAAATCCGAAAATACTTAGTTAGCGGTACTAAGAAGTTCGGCGACTAATTTCTTTGTCGGATTATCAAAATGTGGAATTCGCTTCCGGCGCATGTGTTCCCCACTTCCTATAACCCCGGGTCGTTTAGACGAGGTGTGAAGAGGCACCTTAGCGGGCCGCCAAGGAGGGGGCAGCCAGCACAGCGCTAATCACCGTGATGGCTGTTCTCACATCTGGTTCTCATTGACGCTTTCCATCAGGCGCGACGGGGACATTTTGACGGGGCACATTAAAAAAAAACATACAAATATTCGAACCGTGGACCAGTTGGTTAATAGGCCGGTTCTTTATCGACGGTTTCTGAATTCCTAAATAGTTGCGTACGAAACGCCTTTGATCGTTTGCACTATCGCGTTTATATTGATGGATTATGGAAAGTACATCGTGATTAAATGATTTATTGGAATTAAATTGTCCATATAACGATATCTATTTGCGATATCTCCCTGATAATGAAACAGTGTGTCTTCATACTATTCAAGTATCTCTTCATGTCTGTCCAAAGACCGTCACCTTTGGTCAGTAGGTATAATAAAGAATGATGATAGGAGCTTGCGATACTTTTCGACTTTGCCCTCTTGTAAAGGATATCTAATGATATTTAAAGATATTTTTTTTTATCGGATATCGGACCATGGAGCATTGAGCGCCAAGTAATAACCCAAGTAATCCCTGGCGGGTTGTTGTGCCCTTGAGAGTGAGAGACCGAGAGAGAGGTCACCAGTAAGGAGTTGGTGTGTTACCAACGGAGGTGGCATCTCGCGAGCTATTCTTAATGTGTTGCAAGCGCTCGTAGGCTACGGTATCCGCTTTACATCAGGTGAATATTTTTTGGAGTATAAGTGGCTGAATGCCACCTTTGAGCCAAAGCCAAACCTCACCTGCACGTGGTGCACCCTGTTTATCCACAGACGAGGCTCTGGCGAAAGAGAGGTAGGGCACTACGTTAGCCCGACTGGGGAAGTACTTCCACCTCACAGAATACAGCAGCCAAATAACAACTCCCTGGAGGGTTGTTGTGTCCTGCGAGTGAGTGAGGTCACCAGAAGGTGAGGAATTGCTGTGTTAAAACAATATATGACATGGCTAATTTTTTTTTATACAACGTTATGAGGCATAGAATACAAGTATACTATCCTTTTTTGTATACTACGACGAATAGCATACAAGCTTACGGTCCGCCTGATGCAAAGCGGTTACCGTAGCCTATGAACGCTAGCAAGAAAACAATGTCGTTAGCGCGTTGCCACCCGGTTAAATACAGTATAAACGTGCTAGTTCTGCTGCAACTGCCAACAGCACGTGCAAGCAGCTGCATGCAGACGGCCGCAGCTGCACGACTGTTTTGTATGTATTTATACGAAATGTTGTGCAGTCGCTGCATGTGCCGCCACTCTCAATTCCAGCTGCATGCTGCAACTGCAAGTGCTGTCGGCAGTTGCAGCTGGCAGCTCGGTGCGAACAAGCACCTTCAGGTATTGTATTTAATTCGTTTCTCATAGTTTTCATTTTTCTTTCGGAAATGGCCATTGGCTAAGCAGAAATGACGAAAAAAATTAGCAAGCCTTTTTCCAATCGTCAATTGATATTACAAGAAATTGTGTGCAAGGATGACCACGGTCGGGGTAGAGGCGGCCTGCACCGCTGTACATTTTGTGAACAGTCTCGGCTGGGAAACCCTGACTGATTTTGATATAGAGCGACTGCCGTCAGACCTCGACAACCCAGAGGGAGATACCAGACCTCTTTTATGTTATGCCACACGTCTATCGATATATTATTTCTTGGACGTGCGGGTTTCCTCACGATGTTTCCCATCACCGCCGAGCAAGTGATAATTACAAATATGTACATAAATCCGAATTTAGTGGTTCATTATCCTGTATAAGGATCGAACCCACGAGCGTTGGTGTCAAAGTAGCGTCACTAACTGATGCGCCACCGAACTCGCATAAAGTTTATTTTGTATTATAAACTTATATATTGAAAGCTGCTTTTTAATTATTTTATAATATATTTAAATATGTGCTTAATATATTATTTATTAGTATTGTATGCTTTTTTTTAGTGTAAACGTCTTTTTATGAGAAATAATGGCGGGCATGTGTTTTTTATTATTTTCATTTATTTTATTCGTTCAATTATTTAAGCTAGTAGTCACCCGGTGTTCGAAATTCGACCCTAATGCATTATTTTTTTTATGTTTGAATAACTAATGTATAAAGCACAAATATCTATTAGATAAACTATGACTATGACATTATCATAATTATGATTATTTTTGACGTTTAGTAACGACTATAGACAAATAATACTAAATATCAATAATATTAATCTCTTCTCAGTTTGACCGCAGACTTTAACCATAAACAAAAGAGTAGGTATATCTTTGGGTTCATGTGTTTCTGTGTTAAAAAGTGTGTGAAATGATTTTTTATTAATTTAATGTATTTTCCAAGCATTATTATAAAAATAAATTTGCTTTCTGCACTTCTTCTCCATGTAAATCATTCAATCATCATCCTCCGTTCGCGTAATTTTCGTAAAATGGGGTACATAATTTTTGTTTCACGTATAAATATACCTATTGATATCAATTTAAATAGATTTGTGAGCAATATGACGCTGTCAGAATCGATTGTATATATGCTACTCGACCTTAGTCATTAGTTTTTTAGGGTTCCTATATCTACGGAATCCAGTACGTACGCCACGGAACTCAGGCACTTAATCAACATGAGTTTTAGACATAAAATATAGACATACGAGTATTGTGTACTCTGTGTTAAACAGGAAACTATTTATTTAGAATTTCATTTACAGATTTTTCATGGTACGATTAATTAAAAACGTCTAAAATATGTTTATATTTAGTAAAGAAAAAAAGGGACCATTAAAGTTGTTAATTCTAGTTCAATTTTTTTTATTACCTAAGGGGTTTTAGTGTATCAACCCTTACTCATCCCACTGCAGGGATACGGGTCTAACTTCAACCGAAGCATTTCACCGAAATGCGGATTGACGGAGGATTAGTTACACACGTTAAATTCTTTATAACTAAGGGGTTTTATAAATAAGAAATACTTAAAATATTAATAAAATTGTTAGTAAAATATTTAAAAAATACCCAAACTTTCTATATATCACGGACAGTCAAATCTCTGGTAAGTAGCTAATAGAACGGTTCCTAACATCACCTTTTGATGACACACGCCCTATTTGGTGACGATAGTCGAGTCTCGTCGTCCTCGGCACCTACATCCTTTTACTCCAACGTTTCTTTTGTTTTTTTCGTAATTTCTTATAGTTAAACGATTGTTGACGCAGTCGGTGGCGCAGTCGTGAATAACGCGGCTTTGACACCAACGCTCGTGGGATCGACTCCCACACAAAACAAACATTTGTGTGCATGAACATGTCTGTTTGTCTTGGTTTGGATGTTTTAAGAGAGGTAGGGCGCATCAAAGTAGCCGGTCTACCTACCTCCACCTCACAGAAAACCGCAGCCAAATAAAAACTCCATAGAGGACTATTGTGTTCCTGCGTGTGAGTGAGGTCACCAGTAAGCTTATAAGGAGCTGCTGTGTTAGAAGCAGAGGAGGTATTTCTCGAGTGATACTTAATGTATTACAGGCGTTCACAGGCTACGGTAGCTGCTTTACATCAGGTGGGCCGTTTACTTGTACGTCTTTTGACGTTGTACAAAAAAAAAAGTTAAAGAATATTATAATATCATATTGCCAAACTCTAGCAATATGATATTATAATATTCTATTCGCTGGCTTAATTGCTTGTCTTCCCTTCTACTTGCGTTCTCCGTCCCCACCAACATCACCACTTCTAACTTGCATCGTCTGTTTATCACGAAAGTGTCTTACTTACAAGCTCCCAGTTGCTTTGCCAGAACGTTTACGTCATCACGGATGTTAGGCTTGCGGTTCGTTTTCAAAGTACATTGTTTTCTTTTTGAGGACTTATTGATTATTTGTTTTTTTCAAGGCAGTAATGTAGTTTACGCATACTTCCTTAATATAAAATATGCAAGCATACACGGCTCTTTTCATGCACGCTCGCCGGTTCCTAGGGCTCCTGACATCACCCTCTGATAAAATACGACCAATTTGGTCATGTATGTTAATGTTGGTCTTCCCCGGCTCCTACATCCTTCCACTTTCGCATTGTATATCTGTTTCATTATTCTTTCATCCCGCATTCTTTCTACAAGTCCGAACCAACAGAGCATGCCTTTTCTTATCTTAACACTACCACTTTCTTCCGGACCAACTCTCTTTCTTACGTCATCATTACGAACGCGGCCAGCAAGCGTTATGCCACAAATTTTGCGCAATGCTCGCATCTCTTCTCCCATTTATTCTACTTTCATACTTTCCCTGCCATAACCTGCTTTCACTTCCTTAAGTTAGCATTGGGATTAGCACCGCGTTGTGTGCAGCG
This sequence comes from Pyralis farinalis, assembly GCA_947507595.1. Lineage (NCBI taxonomy): Eukaryota > Metazoa > Arthropoda > Insecta > Lepidoptera > Pyralidae > Pyralis > Pyralis farinalis. Next base: position 7,141,492 of record OX382273.1, read on the forward strand.
AGCTGTGCCATCTGGATTAGAATTCGGCTGCCTAGAAGTTTACCCACGCTGCTCCCTGCACTCACTCGTCTCTCCACATCAGCGGTGTCCCTTACATCGCTGCTAAAAGTGTTTCCAAGTTATACAATCTCAACCACTTGCTCCAAGAGTACATCATCAACCGTAATCCTAGTGCTCGTTCTGGTTGTCTCTCTTTCAAATGCCATTATGTTGGTTTTCTTCGCACTTAGAACCGTTTTTTCATACAATCATCTTTCATTGTTGTAACTAGTGTTTGCAGTTCCACTTAAACCGACAAATACATATCTATGCAAAATATCCGTATGGTTTGAGAGGTCTACCAATACCAATAGCGAAACTATTAGTTACGTAAACACATGCAAAGCATTGGATTAAGTTTGAAATTAAACTATTTTTAACGGAAGTATCGCGTGTTTTTTTTATTTTGTTGAAACCTGACGTTTCGAACGCTTTGCAGCGTCCGTGGTCGCAGGAAAGACTAAGGTGGTATTTGTCTTACATTAGTTATTCAATTATTACATCTACCGACATGGATGGATTAATTATATATGTTCCGATTCACACAAAAATCGCTCACAGTGTCCGAACATTTTTTAGTAGATCTTTGGATTTGTGACTTGATTATTTTTAGGACTGGATCCCAAGCAGGTGGTACTTGCCAACCATCTTCTCTATTGAAATTGGGGTGTTTTCTTATTTCAATAGCCTCGCGCAACATTCTCGGCATGTAGCGATTCTCCTTGGCGAGGATTTGTGGTTTATCGAACCGGATGTAATGGTTTGGTTGGTCCAGTGTATGTTCACATACTGCAGAGTTTTTATCGCGCCTATTCTTCATGTCAGCAATGTGTTCTTTCACACGAGTACCTACGTTTCTCTTTGTTTGCCCTATGTATGATAAACCACATTCGCAGTCTAATTTGTATACTCCTGCATCTTGTAGGGGGATATTAGACTTGATAGGTCTTAGAAATTGACTGATCTTCTTATGGGGCTTGAAATAAGTTTTAATTGAAGCTCGCCGTAAGATGTTGCCAATTTTGTCTGTGACTCCCTTTAAGTATGGTAAGATGGCAGGTTGACGTTCAACTGTAGGTGGCTTCGGGCGGCTTCTGTGACGCATGCGAGGGAGTGTGTGACTATTGCTCCGCAGTACTTGTTTGACATGTTGGAGTTCCTCCTCTAGATGCTCAGCGTCGCAGATGCCGTGTGCTCTCTGTCAAGACGTCTCTGCAGTCTTGCGTCAAAGCCGTCCGCCTAAACCGAATGTTCCTATGGACGAAATACTTGCTCTCAACAACCTACGCAAGAACCCAGACCTTACAATTCTTCGTGCAGATAAAGGAAACGCAACAGTAATCATGGACACGTCCGAATATATCAGTAAAATTCAACAACTTTTGTCGGATGATACTACTTATAAAAAGGTAAACAAAGACCCCACCGCAAAAATTCTTACTAAAACTAAAGAATTAATAAGGAAACACTCCGAAAAACTGAATCTAGACGTAAACATGCTTGTACCTTCTTGCGTTAAACCACCAAAACTGTATGGATTACCGAAAATACATAAAAACAGCATTCCTTTACGACCCATAGTTAGCCAGATTGACACACCAACCTACAAACTGGCTCGACATCTATCGAAGGTACTCTCACAACTTCGTGGACATACAAGTGCATATGTTAAGGATTCCTACCATTTCATTAGCCAAATAAAAGACCTAAAATTGACTAGTGATGAAACTATGGTCAGTTTTGATGTACAGTCACTATTCACCTGCCTACCTGTACAAGACTGCATAGAAACTGTGAAGAGGAAGCTGCGTGAAAATGACATGCCTGAGGAATATGGAGAACTTCTAGAACTTTGCTTAACATCTGGCTATTTTCTTTGGAATGACGAATTTTACACCCAAATCGATGGCGTAGCTATGGGCTCTCCCATTTCTCCTGTTGTCGCTGACATTTTCATGGAAGACCTTGAGGAGAAAGCGCTGTCGATGGCACCGGCTGTGCCGAAGATGTACAAACGGTACGTAGATGATACTTTTGTTGTCATACCCAAAGATAAAGTGTCTATATTCCTACACCACCTTAATTCCATCAACAATAAAATCAAATTCACCATGGAATTAGAGGCAAATAATTCACTAGCATTCCTTGATATATTAATCACCAGGAAACTTGACAACTCACTTACTCACACAGTGTATAGGAAACCCACCCATACAGACAAATATCTCAATGGTAACTCACACCACCATCCATGTCAGTTAGCTACCGTAGGCAAATCTTTGTTTCAGAGAGCACACGGCATCTGCGACGCTGAGCATCTAGAGGAGGAACTCCAACATGTCAAACAAGTACTGCGGAGCAATAGTCACACACTCCCTCGCATGCGTCACAGAAGCCGCCCGAAGCCACCTACAGTTGAACGTCAACCTGCCATCTTACCATACTTAAAGGGAGTCACAGACAAAATTGGCAACATCTTACGGCGAGCTTCAATTAAAACTTATTTCAAGCCCCATAAGAAGATCAGTCAATTTCTAAGACCTATCAAGTCTAATATCCCCCTACAAGATGCAGGAGTATACAAATTAGACTGCGAATGTGGTTTATCATACATAGGGCAAACAAAGAGAAACGTAGGTACTCGTGTGAAAGAACACATTGCTGACATGAAGAATAGGCGCGATAAAAACTCTGCAGTATGTGAACATACACTGGACCAACCAAACCATTACATCCGGTTCGATAAACCACAAATCCTCGCCAAGGAGAATCGCTACATGCCGAGAATGTTGCGCGAGGCTATTGAAATAAGAAAACACCCCAATTTCAATAGAGAAGATGGTTGGCAAGTACCACCTGCTTGGGATCCAGTCCTAAAAATAATCAAGTCACAAATCCAAAGATCTACTAAAAAATGTTCGGACACTGTGAGCGATTTTTGTGTGAATCGGAACATATATAATTAATCCATCCATGTCGGTAGATGTAATAATTGAATAACTAATGTAAGACAAATACCACCTTAGTCTTTCCTGCGACCACGGACGCTGCAAAGCGTTCGAAACGTCAGGTTTCAACAAAATAAAAAAAAAAACACGCGATACTTCCGTTAAAAATAGTTTAATTTCAATGTGTAACAATCGCGAAAACCTAAGACAATACTATGGATTAAGTTTGTCAATAATTGACGGAAGGTCATTGCACTGTTATCATAAAACGGAGTCAATGAACGATGCACACAAAATTACTTCAGTTTGTGCAACATTATCTAGGTAACTATTTTGTTTGGAGTATTCCGATTAATAACATTTTTTGTCGAGTATTCAGTACTCATCCAGTACTCATTGAGTACATCATTTAATTGTTGGTAAGCTATATGTGATAGCAATGTTGTTGCAAGGCTGTGATAAACATATGAAAAGGTGACCAAGTTCGCAATGAAGATGTAAGAAAGAGAGTTAGTCTATCGAAGAGTATTGGTGGTAAGTTAACAAGAGGCATTTTTACATACGGCCCACCTGATGTAAAGCGGTTACCGTAGCATATAAATGCTTGCAATACATTAAGTAGTACTCGCGCGATGCCTCCTCTGCTTGCTGCCGTGCCGCTCTGTTCCATCTGACTATAACCAATACCATTTGCCGCTTGTTCTCAAAAAAAAGTTTAATGTAATCGTTAGTTATATAGTTAATGACGGTTTATGAAAATATTACAGAAAAAATTGAATAATGTCATAGAAATATGATGGAATCTTTTTATAGAAAAAAAAAAGAAAAGTGAGAAGCTAGGGAAGTACCTCACAGAAAACCGCAACCATATAAGAATTCGCAGGAATACAAAAACTTTCCAAGGAATTCTTTCCTTGGAAAGTTGTTGAGTGAGTGAGAGTGAGGTCACCGGTAAGATCCTAAGGATCGGCTGTGTTAGTAGCAGAGGTGGCATCGGACGAGTGATACTTAATGTTTTGGAAGCGTTCAAAGGCTACAGTAATCGCTTTACATCAGATGGGTCGTATGCTTGCATACCTCCCTATGTATAAAAAAGTTACACAGTTTTTTTAGAAATCATCACAATCATAACACCATAACTAAGTTTGTGACAAAGTTCTGCGGCTTAAGGAAAGTAAAGTGGGAGTTTACCCGCATCTGATACTGAGGTTTGGATTACATTCGAGTCAGGTTCTGCCAACTTAGAATCCAGGTGTGGTACTCGTAGTTTAGGTCAGATTTGGGTCAGGTTTCAGGATTTGGGCTCATTTTCAACAACGCTTGGATTGAGAAACCATGGAAATACTGTTCAAACAAATTTAGTTATGCAGTTCAAATAATATATGGAAACTTTAATAGATGAGTCCGCATCTCGCATTTCACTCGCCATGTTTATGTTACAAAAACAATAATTATTATTAAGCATTTTAAATCCATCTTTGTTACGGAGTATCCTCAAAACCAATTAGAAAGTTAAAATTTGTGTATATTATGTATCGTATACTTACATAAAACAATAAACATAAAAAACGCTGTTTCAAAACGTAAGTTTAGGCCAAAAGAAAACTTTTTATTAGCAGATTGTTTCATTTTTATAAATCAAACACAAAAGTGATTGCTCTATTTTACGGTTTTTTACCCAACGATTTTGTTTGTAATTGTTTCATGATCTATATATATAAAAATGAATGTTTGTCTGTATGTCCTCTATGGACTCAAAAACAGCTGGGAAGATTTTGATGAAATTTTCAGTGAATCTTCAGGTTAGCCCAGCAGGTGATCCTGTAAAGTTTAGTTGTGATCATATTACCCGTGCGAAGCCGGGGCGGATAGCTAGTTTCTTATAAATTAAGATGTTATTATTGGACGCAAATAAGCAATAACATGTCAACCAACAGCTACCATTTTGAGAAAGATAAATTTAGAATACTATAAGTAAAGAAATCGTTTTGTATCCAAGTTTTCTAAACATGATAACTTTCTAATTATTCATTTTTTTACTCGAAGATAACTTCGGCGCTTTATTTATGTGACTTATGGAACACGACATCACTTATGTTGATAGAACGTTGACACGAAGTAATAAATGGTTTTTTATATGACCACATCAGTCTAAGTCACAAAAGAATATATTGAAAAATGTTCGAACACTTTGTTATCAATTCCGCGGCAACCACCGAGCCAACTCATCAAATTTTGTGGGTTAATATGTTACTACTTATTTGGGTCTATTTATGATTCAACAAAATCACAAACAGCTGATGTAAAACGAAATAGTTTATGAATACGACTATTACTTGACGAATGCTGACTTGTTATGATATTATTTAACATTACTAAATGTGTTTACCTTACCAAATGCACGGTCAACACAATTATTACTAGATAACAATACTCATTACAGTTTATCATCAGACTGAATAAGTTGTTGCCGCGCTCACGTCGTGTCCTAAAATAAAAAAAAAAACTGATACCTTGGCTATCATTTTTTAATTGATACCGTAAAAGGTATTAGACAAATAAAGCGAATGTAACCAGTGTTGTGCTATATTAATAAGACACAGTGAAAATGTTTCGTTTAAACCACGATCTTTTAAAAAACATTACCGGGAGGAGATTTTATACTATTCTTGGATTGGATAAATTGCAACTGACAAGTGGTCAAAGACAGGTAAGTTTGTTAGTTTTGTACAACTCGTCAATCTGCAGACTAAGTACCGTATGCCGTACGTAATAGATGTTAAAATCAGAAATATATACACGGTACTTAACACATATAATTCGAAAGAGAAACATTTCATATTTATATATGTATATGTATTTTATAGTTTTAAATGTTTTTCGGTATCTCAGAAATTGCTTAATTAATATACGGGATCACTACTATCTATGGAATAAATGACTCTTCAAATCTTTACGGATTTTATGAGGCCAATCAATTTGGTGAAATATTAGGAGTACCTAGTTAAAAATTTGTTATATGGAAAACTTTCATTGTTAGAATTTCTTATGATTTTAATTGTGATTATTATTTTATGAGGATACTTCTGTGATGGTGTCATGTAAACTACATCACAGGAGAATAATTAAAACCGGATCAAAAACCAAAGAGAGATACCATGATTGATTTGATGGTACATTTATAAGTACTTAAAAAAAATCAAATTAATATTCAAAAGAGAGTAAGTAACATTGAGATGATAAAGATTAAAGCTACAATATGAACAGGCGGCGACTTCATTGAATTCGTTTTCCCTTTCTTTAAGTTTCTTTGAAGCAACGGTTCTGTACCGACAGTTGAACATTATATGAGACTAACTCTGAAGTAGTGAGAGATAAAAGATGAGCTAAAATGTACAAAGACTTTTTTTTATCACCAACGTGGCAGATAAGCTTACAGCCTGCCTGATGGTAATCAGTTTCCGTAGCCTAAGGAGACTAGCGTCACCAAGGGTGCCACTCGTGAGTTGCCGATCCTTCTTTCATGCATACATCTTGAGTAAGTCGCCCTCAAAATGAGACCAACTCTGAAGTAATGGGAGAGAAAAGATTTGCTCTTCGTACATTTTTTATCACTAAGCTTACGACCTGCCTGATGGTAACCAGTTTCCTTAGCCTAAGGAGATTTGCGACACCAAGGGCACTCGTGAGTTGCCGACCCTTCTTTCATACATACCAAGATGTATGTAATTCGCCTTCATAGTACTGAATAAAAAAACATTATTTTTTACTTCAACATTGCAAGTACTAGTACCGCTTTTACCTATGTTTTTTTTACGTTACTTTTGTATGTATTATTATGTATATTATATTTTGTATGTATTCCATGGGGTGATAAACTAGTATACTTTCCGCCTGATGTGATGCGGTTAAGCTTATGAACATTTGCATGCATGGTACTAGAGGCGTCTATTAAGTCACGATATGCCCTACTATCGTCTGCTACATGCTCTATTAGTAATGGGCAGTATAGATATTATCTATACATGTAATAAAATCGCAACACGGATTTTGTTTTTTTTTTTCATATGCAGTTAGACTCTACCGTAGATAGGTACAGAAGTCGAAATAATATGTATAAAAAATATGTGTATATCTGTGTTTGTAAGCACATTATACAAAACCTACTTTCATATTCAATTGTATTCATTTAATTCTTCAATTCTTTAATGTATATCTACTTATTCATTTTATTTATTCATATTCATCTGTGACATATTTCGATTTGCTACATACAACTTGATAATACAAAGTAAAAAACGAAAAATACACGGATAAACTAGGAGGATGAATAGGTTTCTAGTCTAGTTACCAGCTTAATTTCTGCTGCTTAATTCCCGTGACTAAGTGAGGTTACCAGCCAGAATTAGGCAGCGCTCCACGAAGTTATAGTAATTAACAAGCACACTTTAAGATAAGTCAATCAATATATAAGTATACTAGATGCTACCTCTTAACTTCTTATGAACGGAGTTAAAGTCTGGTAAATTTTAAACTCACTAAGAGTGAGAAAAAATACTATACGTATAATCGTGATGACGTCGACATTCAGACTTAGGTGTTACTAAAACCCATGACTGTTTTTCATCGGTCCCCTCTACAGAGGAACTTTTTTCTTTAAAATAATATACCCATATTATACATTTTTTCTGACTGTCACCCAACTTCGGTACTTTGATTCTTGTCGAAGGACGAACGAAGATAACGCTTCGAACATTGCTGCTGGGCAAATTGTTCGAAGTGTTGTCTTGTATACCAAAATTAGGTCATTTCTTGAAAAAAGTTACATCCTAAATCCCCTCCAATCTGGTTTCCGTTCTGGTCATACTACTACTACCGCTTAACGAATATTTGGACTATAAAAGGTAACGTAGACTGCAATAGGTTGCCATTAGTTTATTGTGATCTTGATTCGTAATTTATTTTGTAATTTGAACTACAATTTCCTTGTATCAAATTTTTGCACGATTCATATTTTTCCAGTGTAACACCTTTTCTAGTGTGTACTCTAGCAAATAAAATTAATTGTTTTGTTTATTTTGATTGTAACAGCAGTTGCAATGTAAATAAAACAGCTGGTGTTCAGCAACGCGTTTAACACTGTTAATTTCGATGCTATACTGCAACAGTTTAATTTTCTCAACATATCAGATACATTTTCTTCTTCGTTCTCAATATCTGCTGGCATACCTCAAGGTGGCATGTTGATTCCTCTTTGCTTTTTTTTTATTTATCAATTTACTTCTGATCTCCGCTTCTTCTACCACCTTTATTCAAATATTAATGAATTGTCTCTTAAAATAACTTTCTTGTGCAATTTCTACGACAACTTTACACTTACAATCTGTCCAAGTGTGTATTATGGCGTTATTATTAATTCATTATAATAGTAGTTCTTGTCTAATAATTGAGTTCAGTTGTTTTTAAAGAGACCTTAATACACTGACAAAGTTAATCATCTCGTAGTTTTGGATAGAACCTTAACCTTTGTTCTACACATCCTGTTGTGATTAATTTGGTTTACAAAAAGTCTGGGGATCAATACACAGCATCGACTTGTGTGTACGATATACGAGTATGTATATCTTTTTCTTATATGCTGCTAAATCACAAACCGACTTGATGGATTGGTACTAAGATAGGCTGAACCTTGGGGAATATTACGGGTTAATTTATATCACGACCTCATGCGAGCCATGCCGCGGTAAACACCTAGTACGTAATCATTTAAGTAAATAGAATCATACACATCCGTATCGCGTATACAAATGATTAGATAAGCATATAATTATTTAACCGAAATATATTATCTACAAAGATGTCTGTCAATGGAAGTTTCCTAAGGGACATTGGTGTATGTTACGGTAAAAGGCCGAAATACTGAAAAGCACGAATTTTCTAGTATTAGAACAAGTTTGCCAGCCCTGCTGCTAACACTGCAATTCCTTAAGAGCTTATTGATAATCTCACTAACTCGTACGAACACAGCCCTCGAGGGCATCTGGGTGCGGCTGACTGTGAGGGATATGCGCACTAGCACTCTTTACTTAACGGCTGTCATTCGTCGACAACAGCTGAGACGTGACTCCAGTTCGGAGAAGCTCAAGTTAGATAAATCCATCCATAGACATGCTGCGATCGACGTTGCTTAACACACTAGTCACATTACAGATTACAGATTAAGTAGACATAAAAATATCACTATATTATTGCGGTAAACGCCATGTTTTTTTAGCTTTAAATAGGTAACATAAATATGTGTTATAAAATATCTCGTTCCAAATAACCTATGTGTGTCTGACTCTACATACCTTTCCAGTCAGGTTGCTTTGATGTATCCAACCTTCGAAGAGCCACTTGGTGGTATGGCTTGTAATGGCTACCAATATTGATGGATATTTTAAGAGAGGTAGGGCAAATCAAAGCAGCCCGTCTGGCGAAGTACCTCCATCTCACGGAAAACCGCAGCCAAATACGAACTCCCTAGAAATGTTGTGTTCCTGCGTGTGAGTCAAGTCACAAGTAAACTTCTAAGGAGTTGCTGTGTTAGTAGCAAAGGTAACTTCGATAATAAGCAGAAATTAACGTATTGCAAGTTTGTGTGCTTCCGAAAGTTATATAAAAAAAATGTATTCACAAAAAAAAAAATGTTTTATAATTTGGATTAGATGGAGATATCTAATATATCTGGGGATTTTTTTTTATATAACGTCGGGAAGCATTCAAGCATACGGTCCACCGGTATTCTGTGAGGTGGAGGTACTTCCGCAGACGGACTGCTTTCATGCGCCCTACCTCTCTTAAATTTATTATTATTTAATCTAGCACCTACTACTGCGTACTTTTTAATAAAAATAATATACCTATTAGAATATAGTTATTATATAGAGATATAGTTCCTGCACTTGTAAAGAAGTTTGCAAGAAAATCACTTACAAACTTTCTTACAAACGAAGGAACTACATGACTACTTTTAATATTGAAAGTTGACGCTGGCGAGTGTGCAATAATACACTCTCGCTACGGGAAACTAATTGAATATTCAAATTACTAGTATCTCAGACAGAGCTGTTACAACCAATTAAAATCACAAGCTACCCCGCGCATAAATAGGATACAACTATGATATATCTCACAGCTTCATCTTCCGGAAGATAAATGGATCCCAAGTGTTTTGCATCGTTATATAGATAGACAAGAGGACAAATCCCTATGGACAAATTCACTACTGTGATGGATAACGCAGCTCCAGTATCTGAATAGAGATGTAGATGATGATGCTTTGCAATTGCAGTCATTGTTGAGTTCACGTACTTTGAATTTGTTTTTTTTAATTTATTAGTTATTTTGCCTGTTAGGCAGTTACATATGGCTCTAGTTTTGAGTCTGCATGTCGTTCCTTGAGGCATTGAAAATGAAATACTTTTAATATATTATTTCACGTTACCTTATACAATTACTTACAACCGTTTTGAAGCTTATAGTCTTGGTAGGTGTACATTGAACACAAACAGTTTGCGGTGTTCCACACTGTTTGTGTTCAATGTACACCTACCAAATGAAGATTTTTTTATGTATATCATGGAAACCTACATATTTATATATACCATGTAAAATAGAAAGGCTATGTTTATTAGACAAAGTATATTAAACTCCTGTAACAAAGCGCTTCTCTCCCGTAACTCTCACCTATGTAAATGATGTCTTTCTGACAATATTTGCCATTTTTAGTGGCACATTATCTAATGTCCACGGTACACCAATGTGCCGCGGCTCACACTTAACGAAACAGTCAAATATTTTTTATAGTCTGTGGATGACACCCTTTGTGTGTGTTCTGAAATGGGTTGTATATAGAGTCGTTGTTTAAATTGATGCCCATACCTTCGTTTTATAAGGAATTATTAATGAAAAATCATGATCATTTAGTTAAATATTAATGATATGTAATGACAAATTATATCCGGGGGTTTGTTTGGTTGTCAAGCTTATTGATAAAAAATAGTAATGGTAAATCAGGCAGGGTTGATGCATCATACTTTTTATTCGAACCAGGTTGAAATCAGACGAATGAATAGCTATTTTTTGCTTTTTTTGGAGTTGAACCGAACTCCAGCCTAGGTAATCGCTCATCAATATTTTATAAGTCACCTATCACTACTACTTATGAAAGTATAAATGGGATGAAAAATATTTCCATCTATCCACTACCGCTTCGTACCAGAGGGGACTAATGAGAATCTCGTGTCCAGGGTTTTCAATAGGTAGGTAAATCCCAGAAAATTCGTCCAATCTGTCTCCTTTGGTGGTTTATATTACACTTTTTTCTCCCTCTCTGTCTAATGTTGAATATGTCTATAAAATGTTATCGGTTAACTAAATGATGTAGTGGAATGGAAGAAGAAATATATATATATACATATAATTAAAAAATATATATTTAGAAGATGTTTAAATGACCAACCTCTTTTTAAATTTAAAGTTACCTCTACGCTGAACACTTTTAAAGTTACAGTTTTACACAAAACATAATTTCAACGAGTTTTCAACGGACGTGTTACTTTTGTTAGTTACAAAGAGGTCTACAAAGTAACAAGATACAAATTAATAATTATTAAGCTTAAAATAAAGTCAACAAAATACCAAACAGATCAGATTCTAAGCTTCTTTTAAACTGTTACAAATAATTACCACTAAGTTTATCTAATACTTTAATGTTTGATGAACTAGAGATTAGTAAGTTAGGTACAATAGCACCTAATTGACGAAATAATTAAGAGGCCATAGACACATAATTTTATTCAAATAATTAAATATTCTTTTGAAAGTTGGTGCTCTTAATCCTAAATGTAAGTTTTACGTAATTTTTACTTTAAAAATAGTTACTTATCACTACTCTGCTGTTACTGAAACATAATTCAATGCTTGCTTTGAATGAAAATAGAGATCTACCAAGGCCGAATACCAAGTTTTAAAACAGGCAAATCAATAAATAAGTAGAAGTTAACAAAATACGTGTACATTGCGAGTAATAATCCCCAAAACAATTATTGTAAATTATATTGTTTTATATAATATATTAATCGAGCTATGTAATTTACAATAACAGTTTTGGGAACTATTATTCGCTTCTATAGCATGTGAACTGTACCATTGAATTATTATGTACTATAATAACACAATGAACATGCACACGTATTTTTTATACCTGATCCAATACATGTTCCGCTTTATTTTATACTAAAAAACTAAAAATAGGTACAGTGAGTTTTGATTGTATGTTAAGACTCCTTTAGACAATGCGAAAATTATACGATATGAAGTACATAATCAATATTGTTGGCGTCGTTATAGAGTATCAGACATATTGTCATTTTACCGTATTTATACTTTATTATACTCATAAAACGTTAGGTACTAGTAAATAAAATAATTATCAGTTCTAAAGCCAAACACTAAATAATAAGTTAATTTGTAATCATGTTTTAAATAAATTATATTGTATTTTTATGGTGTTATTCTAAAGTATTATGAAATTGCTTTCATTTAATCTATATATATAAAAATGGAGTTCCTGACTAATTCACTGACTCATCACCGCCGAGGCCAAACCCTTGAACCTAGAAAGCTGAAATTTTGCAAATACGTTACTTTTGTAATTCTCACGAGAGATAAGGAAGGATTTTTTGAAATTCAACCCCTAAGGGGGTGAAAAGGGGATTGACAGTTTGTATGGAGCAGAAATATTTTTTCAAGTTAGTGACTTGAAACTTTGTTCACATACTCTCTATTAGAATCCCTAAAAAATAATTTCTGCGTTTTCAAAAATTCCGTCCCTTAAAGGGTGTAATGGGGGTCAAAATATTTCTTGAACTAAAAGTTGAATTGTTAAGAAATTGTTTTTTTTTTTAAAGTGATTTCCTTTAGACTTTGTAAATATACTCTCAATGAAGACGTCAAAAAAGTAATTTCAGCGTTTTTCAAAATTCCACCTTTAGGGGGCTGAAAAGCGGGTTGACAGTTTGTATGGAGCAGAAATATTTTTTGAAGTTAGTGACTTGAAACTTTGTACAGATACTCTCTATTAGAATCCATAAAAAGTAATTTCAGCGTCTTCAAAAATTTCACCCCTTAAAGGGTGTAATGGGGGTCAAAATATTTCTTGAACTAAAAATTTAAATGTTAAGAAATTGTTTTTTTTAAGTGAGCTGCTTTAGCCTGTAAATATACTCTCAATCAAGACGTCAAAAAGTAATTTCAGCGTTTTTCAAAATTCCACCTTTAGGGGGCTGAAAAAGGGGTTGACAATTTGTATGGAGCAGAAATATTTTTTGAAGTTAGTGACTTGAAACTTTGTACACATACTCTCTGTTAGAATCCATAAAAAATAATTTCAGCGTTTCTCAAACCCTTAGGTGGCTGAAAAGAGGGTTGACACTTTGTATGGAGTAGAAATATCTTTTGAAGTTAGTAACTTTGTACAATTATGTTTTTAAAATAAGCAATGCTGTGTATTTAATAAAGAGGTGCTTTGAGTGTATTCAGTCAATATCAAATAGTTAATGAAAACCGAACAGGTTGTGACATATCTTCATTACTACACAAATAAGAATATTTGGTACTTTTACTAACTATATAATGCTGCCTGTACCAAAAAATAAGACGTAAAATAAAAATAAGTAAAACTGTTGAAATTCCAAAATCTACGCGTGCGAAGCCGCGGGCATAAGCTGGTCTATTATATAGACGAAAATTGTCGATACTACGAACTATGCTATTGTGGGCAGTAAAAGCTATTGTTCTGCTGTCAGCAGCTAGTTTAACTCCCATGACTAAAATAAGTTGTCTACGTATTCCAATTCTCTGTTTATTCAAGTTATCGAAGTGAAATTTGCAACTAAACACCAACTAAAAAAAAAAAACTTGGCGTTTAATAATTTAAATTGGATATCTGTTTTTATCCCAATATTTTATTTAAATAATATCCCGGAACAGTAGGAATTAAATAAAAATAACTATACGAAAAAAATATCACTAACAATATGAGTAGGTACTTCAAACGTCAGTAACACATAAAAAGACGGAAAACCCTAATAAAAGTAAAAACGAGCTACTTAAGAGTCATATTGAAGTGATAATGAGGTATGATTAACAAAAACCATAAGCATTAAGAAATGTAGGTTTTATGCTGACCTTTATTCTGTTATGTAGATACTTTACAATTTTCCTCTTTTGATTCCACCCGCATATTGAAAGGCTGCATGGTATTGTTTCTTTTTATAAAACTGGTAGATGGCACGAAATACTCGATAAACTTGGCCCCGTCATATTTTTTTTGGAACTATTTTGAAATTGTGTGGCGGCAATTTGTCGGAGACGTAAATACTCAGAGTTCATAATACATGCTTCGTATAGCTCAGTTATTCGTATCGTAACTATTAAATAAGGAAATTTTCATTCATTCGCAAGCTAATCTGATTTTCGAATATGTTCTTTTTCCATATTTATTTGCGGTCAGTGCTAACCCGTATGATGTATGTACGCGTTAACAATCAGCTATGCCAGTCTGATATTATTTTTATAAGTAAGGGAGTTTGTTACGATATTTCCTTTTCCTGAAATTCTTCGTAAAACATCGTATTTAAAATACTGTAAAGTATCGTATTTGCCAAAATACATTAAAATAAAAACTTCTGAAATTAAACACTTTTTTGGACACCACTCTTTTCATTGATAATATTTTATAGAGCTATATATTCAACATCAGGGAGGGATATTTGAGGAGAAAGTGCAGCAAAATCGGTGAAATCTAGGACATATGCATCCCAGCAAGGCAATAAAGTGTAGGAATTGTTACCTCGGGAGACAACTGAGGAAACTGTTTACCAGTGGTCCCTTCTGATACACCGAAAGTGGACAGATGGGAAGATTTGTGTCCATGGAGATAGTGACACAGGGGAGACTCGGAAATAAAGGATTCTATGCAATACTAGCTGCCTGGCAAACGTTGTTCTGCCGTATAAATTATTTCTTATTATTTTTGTCTATACTATTTTTATATTAGAAATATAGTTTATGACATATTCTCATACCTACCAATTATACATAAAAAAATCATAAAAATCGGTCGAGCCATTTCAGAACAGTGCGACCACAAACACCCTGACACGAGATTTTTATATATATACATTTCAAATTACGTCTACATGCATGTTACGTACTCAAAACAACTATCGTTATTAATAATTTACATTATTGATTATCTCATTTATGTTATAACTTTGTAGATAAGTGATTACTCATCAATTTTATATATCCCGGCGACATAATAGTCTCTCTCTCACTCGCATGTAGAATGCCAGTGACACACAGTCCAAAATAATTAAGCAATATAGTCTTCACATATCAGACTTAAGCCGCAGGGTAACATATATCTATAAGATATAACTAACATCTAATGAATGTCTCCTTATGATCCAATATCGTATGAGTAACGACGAACAGAGTTGGGATCAGTTGAGATATTACCTCATTTATCTCAATCCCGAACGTTACCCTTCACCGCACTCATCTATCATACGGCATTGCAGGTTGTAAGCTGTAACGATGTATAAATGTCCGCATAATTAAAAATTAATTAAAAACAACCTAAAACATTCTAAGGTCAGGTAGGGTCGGCAGCACATGACTAGGCTGAATAATTTTGTTTTAAGAGACATATTTGGAGATGCTAGTGGTTGAAACTGGACCTTAATTCATTTAATTTTTCAGTTTGAATATTATTAGGGTTTATTAATTAGCATAATTTTATATCATCAATATTATATACGTAGGTATAGATTCTTTAGCAATAATCTATACTTTGTACGACAATCTGACCACAGACTAATGTACATTACAATACACTTTACACACAAACAAAAACAATAAAGTACTAGTACAACAGCGGTCTTATCGTCATGCGATCTCTTCCTCGTCTACCGTAAGGTAAGGTAGATGTAGGATATTTTAGTGCTGTTATCAAAAAGAGCAGAAGAGGAAAAATGAATATTAAGATCATCTTATATTAACATTTTTAGAATAACTGTGATTTTTTTTTAAACTTCAAGAGATTTTAAGAATTTCCAGTCTTTGCAGGCTCTATATATGGCGACGTTGTCCTAATAAGTATTTGACATTGACGGATTTAAATTATCCGCATTTCGTATTTCATTCAGAAGAGTATATACGTAAATATTGATTTTTTTATTTTGTTTTATGTATTTATAACGTTATTCTGCCATATAAATTATTTCTTATTATTTTTTTCTACTTATTTATTTATGAAATATAGTTTACGACCTATTCTCATACCTACCATACACATATACATAAAAAAATATTATATATATTATATATATATTTTGTAACACATGTCACATAATTATAAATTTTATCTTTCTACACTCCTTCTGCATATGAAATTTAAATTTTGCCAAATCTATCACACTTCGGTGAGCGCAATGCGCTTAAAACGAGGCACGAACCTTCTTCACGTATTTATAACTTAGATAATAGCTGAAAAGCGATTGTATAGACTTTATTCAGTAAAGTTAATCAGCCTCTGGTCAGTTAAAAGTCAATTAAAAAGCTTTTAATTTCGGTGGTAAGTAGGTACGCTATAATTTTATACAGATGTACAGACATACAATGCAGTTTTAAGTGAAATGCATTGTACAACTGGATGACAGCTTTCATATGGTATTTACCACCGAAATTAAAAGCTTTTTAATTAATCTTATTTGAACATTGCGTTTTCTACCAGAAAGCAGAGGTAAATAGCATAACTTTTAAAGTCAATACGTATTCACTTTAAAAATTAAGCGATGTTTCCGTTCTTTTTCTGGATTTTTTGCCACGTACAAACGCTAGCGAAGTAATTTATGTACACATCATTCATTGCTTTGATTTGAGTGTAATGCCTTTCGGTAAAGTGATATCTACAAAAATGTAGTTATTGAAACTTTATTCTGATCTGCCCTAGATGTTTTTCTGGACTATACAGCCAACGTGAGTATTTTAAACGAATTTCACCTCTCACATTTCCGTAATTTAGAGAATATGTAAAATAAGTTGAAATTTTATAGGATATTTGTATATTTTTACAACACCGTGAATCATATGTGATTTAGAGTTATTGTGATGGTGGTGGTAGCAGCAGGGGTGGTGCTATCGATACTTCCTGTATTGCATGCGTTCATAGGCACGGTAACCATTTTATATTAGCTGGGTCATGTGCTGGTTTACTTCTAAACGTTCTTCGACGTTAAAGAAAAATGATTAGTTTATGCCAAGATCTTCAAACCAGTTTTGAGCAAATCTACCTTCTTCTATACATAACCTTTCCGATTTTATGTAACTTGGAGTATACTGAGAATTTCTGGTTCTGCAATGGTATATAGGTCGATTATCCACTGAGATTCCCAAGTATCTATTTTGCATATGATCACTGCAATTTGCATATAACTACATATGTATGTACGTTATGTTATGCTAAGCAGTTCCTGTTCTGCGGTATAGTATGAAGGACTACTTGTATCAATTACGTTCGTTATTTCGCTGCATAAAATATGACTAGTAAAACAATATCATATCTTCATCATTTTACCAGAGGGAGACTTAGTACAAAAGTCGTCTGCGTGGGTACCTCTGTATCGCCTATATATATATGTATCTTTACCGCCAAGCAGCTATTTTTATATAGCTGTGTTCCGGTTTGAAGAGTGGGATATGGCAGAGAAATTACAGGGTACTGTGACGAAACATCCTTAGGTCACAAGACTGGCAGCGCGCGAGTAACATCCCCGTAGTGTTGCGAGCGGCAATAGGCTACCGTTTACCATCTGTTGCAGGCCGCATGCTTATTTGCCAATCTAGTTGTATAAAAAAATCGTTACGTTTAGTTCATTGCGGTGTAAGCAGAGATACCTGGGTACACATAACTTGCTTAAAGATCTCACTCGTTTCTTTAACATTCGTCTTTTAATGCACGGTTGTCGATTCCTAGGGCTCTTGAATCACGTTCTGACAAACCATAACTTATTTGATCGTGATGGTAGGGGAGAAGTCTTCCTCGGTTTCTACATCCTTATACTTTCCCGTTGAATGTCGGAATGGTAATTTTTTGCTCTCGTATTCTTCCTACGTGTCCCAACCAACGGAGCATGCCTCTTTACATCTTAATATCATTTCAGACCAACTGTCTTTATTTATCTTTAAAAATTGTGTGGGTCTAAATAAAACTTATGTAAAATTTGCGGCGTAATGCTTGTAGCGTTGCGTTGCGTTTTTCACATTTTTGTGATTGTACATGGACATAGTGGAATTAAACCGATCTAACTCAATTCCTCATTTATTATTCTTGCACTCACACAAGATATAGTAAAACTTTATACTGAAGTCAATTTTCTTTCTATATGAAGTCGGGGACGAACGCTTGCAATGCAAAAAGTGTTGTTCGCGCGTTGCCGCCCCTGCTACCAACACTGCAATTCCTCAGGTGCTTACTGGTAACACACCACCCATCGAGGAAGTTGTTGGCTGCGTATTTCTGTGAGGTGGAGGTATTTGACCTCACATATGAATTTGGTGAAGTTCTTGCAACTTACAAGTTCACTGAAGTCAGGTCGGTTGTTTTTTGCTTTAAGTAAACAAACTTTGTAATTATATTTACCCAAAATTTAATGGTTTTGGCACTTGTTTAACTAGAGAACTTACTAAAGTTTTATTTCAATGTTTACTCTCTTCCTTTATTTATAAAATGTTGGTTAAACTGGTTAATATATCAAGATTTTTAATATATTTAGCTTAAGAACTTCTAAACGTTACAAAAAACCTGATGTAATTCGTTTCAGCGGTTTGAACTTGGCGTTGATGAATTAGTTTGAAAAGCAGTTAGGCAAAAACATGTTAAGTATATCGACAGTCTTGCATTTTTCTTTTATACTACGTCGGGAGGTATACAAGCATACGGCCCATCTGATGTAGAACGGGTACCGTAGCCTATTAACGCTTGTGATATATTAAGTTACACTCGCGCGATGCCTCCTCTGCTGCTTACACAGCAACTCCTTGGGAGCTTACTGGTGACCTCACTCACACGCAGGAATACAACAACCCTCTAGGGAGTTGTTATTTGGCTGCGGTTTTCTGTGAGGAGGAGGTACTTCCCCAGACAGGGATGCTTTGATGCGCCCTACCTCTCTTAAGAAATAATAATTGCATAATTTGTTGTACCCTAAAATATGCATAATAAAAGCTATTCAATGATACAATCTGTTTTATTTGGTAAACTATAACATTTAACAAGTATACATCAATTCACATAAACAAATTTTCAACCTTTTCACCCTAAGCTAAGATGTATTTTACTGTTGGTTATCCATTCTAATCAAACAACATGGGCACATAACCTTAAATCTATTGACAAATCCAGTCAGATGATGTTCATTGCTTATGCTCCAGATGGTGCTGCTGAGTTATTGAAGAAGAATGTACAACCTGGCGTGGAACTTTTTCAGTTTACACATAGCTAACCAGCTGGAATAATTAGCTCCACACCTTTCACTTATTTTTAGACTATGTACGAATAGAAATTTGATAAACTAATTCCTTTATTCAAGTCAGAGGAAAAGTACCAGCCTTAAGCAAAATGTTCAAAAGGATACTTGATCAATTGCAACACTACTTTAAGAGCAATGCAATTTTTTATGATGCAAAATACGGTTTTACTGCAGGTAGATCAACTATAGATACAGGGATGACATTAATTAGGTAAGTATGCTCTTAAAAGAAGAGAGGTCACAGGATGCTATTCGAGTTTTTTGTGATCTTTTCAAAGCTTTTGATTGTATCGACCATCGAACAATATTGCTCAAACCGAGCCATTATGCAGTTAGAGGTGAAACATAGTATTTGGATTGCATCTAGTTTTAATAACAGAATGCAGACAGTTAACATACATGGGATTAAATCTAAAGACAGTAACAACATCAGGGTTCTATTTGGGTATCTTTTCATTTTCAGGAACACCGTTCCTATATGAATTCTATATGTTTGTCTGTGCGTTTGTCTGTCGCTTTTTTTCGAATATTCCAATTTTGACTTCAGATTCGGATTCAGCATAAAAAAGTAGAATAGGAATGTTCAGGAACACCGTTCCTATCTCTTAAGGAACATGGTAAAAATTGCCGACAAATTAAAAAAAAAATTGAATTGTTATATAATTGACGAGCCAGGTGTTCCTCTGGCAATGCAAGCTTGCGCATTCTCAACTGGTTAGTATATGTGAACTGATGATCTATCTATAACTTCACGCGAAATCACTTGCGGGGTAGGCAGAGAGAACCGAGCGTCACGTCACACGTGACTCGATCCTTACATACCTCACTCGCTTCTTTAACATTCATTGCTCTTCTCATGCGCGCTCGACGGTTTCTAGGGCTCCTGACATCACCGTCTGATAGAAAAAAAAAACAAATTTGGTCATGGTAGGTAAGTCTTGCCCTTCCTCGGCTCCTACATCCTTTCACTTTTGCATTGTATATCTGCTTCGTCATTCTTTCATTCTGCATTCTTTCTACATGTCCGAACCAACGGAGTATGCCTCTTCTTATTTTAACACGCTCTCTTTCAGACCAACTCTGTTTCTAACATCATCATTGCGAATACGGTCTACAAGCGTTACGCCACAAATTTTGCGCAACGCTCGCATTTCGACCGCGTTTATGCGTTTATCCTACTTTCATGCTCTCTCTGCCATACCCAGCTCTCGCTTCCATAAGTAAGCGTTGGGACCAGCACTGCATTGTGTATAGCGAGCTGTGCCTTCTGGCTCAAATTTTTACTGCCAAGAAAAACTGTTGATATCTCTTTAATTTTCAATGTAGCCCGCGTTTGTGAAAATATTGACAAGTAACAGAAAATATTGGCGTTTTGTCTACTATTCTAAACTGGATACGGATACGTTTAATAATCTTTTGCCAAACTAAGTTAATACCAATCGTATCGTATCGTATAACCATTTTGTAACCAAGTCTCAATATATTTTGGTCACTGTGGACGATGATACTACACTGCCGCAACACAGTTTTTTACTAGTGCGGAGGGTAGCCGTCATTACTGCTATTAACAAATTTATTATATTACCTACTTTAAAAATAAATAGTGTGTCTATATTTAGAATGAGTGTGTATCGAGACGTAGTATAATGTCGAATCAAAAATCATTGTAAACGAAACAGTGTTAATGTCAGAAAAGTAATAATGTGTTCTTTTGCTAGCCAAATTATAAACAACATTATCAAACCAATGCTTACCCTCTCGGTAACTTAACATATTGTGTTAGTGAAACGTTAACTTATATATAACTAGCTGTGCCCGCGACTGCGTCCGCGTGGAATAGTGACCTTGGATAGCATTTTTAATTATTTAAGCTAATTATTTTACAAATAAAATATATTTTACACATACGTATACATACTTTTTACACATACTTTATTTAATAGGCTATTTGCAATGTTTCACTGCAAAGAGCTTATTAAAATATTTATATAAAATATATATAATGTATAAAGTATTTATATTAGCTCATAAGTACATTTTTATAAACTACGTTTTGTGTTTTCCCATCTTTTGCTAAAACATAAAGTGTTCGTGGATTTGATACACGTGAGCATGCCACAGAGTTGCCCATGGGAAAAACATTTATTTTCTAAATGAGCTCGCATTAATAGGACTGGAACACCAACTTTCAGCCTCAACTTATTGGAAGACTCTCCTGATAATTCTAAAGAGTTGAGAAACTCTTGTACATTGTCCATAACATTGTCTACTGAGAGGTATTCGACAGCATCCGCCTCCACGTCTGACATGATTTGTTTGTTTATTTTATTATCTACTTCATTAGTCAGTGCCAAAATTGCCCTTTCACAAAGCCATTCTCGATGGCCCATATTTATTTGAAGATCACGATATACCTACATTATTTTTTAGGTTATCTGTGCTATCAACAATTTGACAGAACTCACGGCTCAGTGTAATCATATCGTTACTGTCAGTTGGCATACAATCTTCTCCGATTTTTAGAAGAGCAACTGCATATTGCCCTGCTGACGACGTAATAACTTCTAACTAAATTCGAAAGTAATCTACTTTTGACGAATAAAATAAACAAAAGAATGACCCAAATAAAGAAAAAATATTTAATAATCTAACTCAAAAAGCTAAAGAAAAAAGTTTCATCGTTCTAGCTTCAAAAATGACGAATTTACATACAAACTTTCATCCCCTATTTTATTTTATCCCTTTAAAGGTAATTTTTTTACAAACTTTGAATGTCATATTTATTTATATTTAATCAACAGCCTAAAAAATAAGTTTCAAGATTCTAGTTTTAAAAATGACGATGCTTCCATACAACCATTATAAAGTAGCCTATGTCCTTTCTCAGGGTCTAGACTATCTGTGTACCAAATTTCATTTAAATCGGTTCAGTAGTTTTGGCGTGAAAGCGCGACAGACAGACAGACAGAGTTACTTTCGCATTTCGCAAGCTGTGTTTCACCTATAACCGAACTATAAACATTATGTACGCACTTTGTTCTGGAATTTAGTAGGTAAGAAATTTTTTGTGTCTATGTAGTTATGTGTTTGTTGTTACTTAATTGGAAATAAAATAAACTATAAACTATTAAAAAAAAATGTATCAAATTTAGTTTTCTAAATGTGACTTCCCATACAGTTCTCAATGAAGCAAATAAATTAGAATTTGTTGACAATTCTGTGTTTCTTGGAATTATAGTGCACTTAAAATTGCAGTGGGGCCCCACACAAACTCGCCTATAAACATAGATTTGCTGCATATGCGGTTAGGAGAATCAGATAAACGACGGACGTGGCTATTGAGCCCTTCGTCTATTTCAGTTATTTTCACAGTATTACGTCGTTTGGTGTATATTGGTATTGTGGGGAACGGCGACCGACGTCAACTCATTTTTTATCTTGCAAGTACGGGCAATTCATTCATCTAACATGAGCACCAGAGAATCACTCAGAAAACTGATCAAAGAAATAAAAATCCTCACTGTTACTTCTCAGTATATTTATGAAAACAGAATGTACGCTTGTTAAAGCAAAAAGTCTTACTCAAGCTTCAGTTAAAATCTTAGAAGAAAATGTTGCGAACGCCGGTACATCGGCTTGCTAGATCTTTTCTTGTAAATTATATTCGATTCTTAATAAGTTGCCTGAAACAGACAAAGATGGCTGGAAATAATTTAGTACATGTAACTTTTAATTTTAGCACTTGATATCATTATTACTCTACAATAAAATTAAGATTTGAAAAAGAAAGAGAGCGTCGGTGTTAAAATAAGAAGAGGCATGCTCCGATTGTTCGGGCATGTAGAAAGAATGCAAGATGAAAGAATGACGAAGCAGATATACAATGCAAAAGTGGAAGGATGTAGGAGCCGGGGAAGGCCAAGACTTACCTACCATGACCAAATTGGTCGTGTTCTATCAGAAGGTGATGTCAGGAGACCTAGAAAACGGCGAGCGTGCATGAGAAGAGCAATTAATGTTAAAGAAGCGAGTGAGATATGTAAGGGTCGAGTCACGTGGCGCTCGGTTCTCTCTGCCTACCCCGCAAGGGATTTGGCGTAAAGTTATAGATAGATAGAAGATTTGAAAAAAAAACACATCGTCTAATTTCTTGTTCGACAATGGCCATTTTCGAAATCCAAGAAGATTGAAAAGAAAAAATATAACTAAGAGAATTGAATTAACAAGATTATATTTAAAATATGTAAGATGTGTCTAAGTGCCTGCGAGTATTCAATGGCAAATAAAGAATTTTTATCTTTCTATGGTGCTGGATACAAAGATTTAAATTTTAAATTACATTAGACATATGTGGTATACAAGGGACTACTTGTAATATGTGACGATAATTTGACATTTCAGAATAAAATAAATTTAGACCAAATTGCCTGTAAAATTGACAACTGCAAAATATATATATATAAAAATGAATGTTTGTCTGTATGTCCTCTATGGACTTAAAAACAGCTGGGCAGATTTTGATGAAATTTTCAGGGAATCTTCGGATTAATCCAGCGGGTGATCCTGTGAAGTTTGGTAGCGATCAGATCACCCGTGCGAAGCCGGGGTGGATAGCTAGTAACATATACATTTGTTAACAATTAAATAACCATTCATAATAATGTACAATGATGTCCGTTACAGAACTTGACTTTATTGAGACCCGAACAAATTTACCATTCAAATTAAAATATGAATATTTTAATTGAAATCTATATAATTATTTTAATGACTTATAGTTAATGTATAAGAACAAGGAAACTCGCCCTTAAAATTTTCAAGTACAATTACTATAATTTAATTTGCTTAAAGGAGTTTGTTGAGGTTTAAATTAAATAAAACGTTAGAGGGAATTCGAAGGACGTCGCCATTTTGGGAGGATATAAATTAAGGAATTACCTGCTTTCGGCATTAAGCCTACTATAATTTCTTATAAATGGGATATAACGGGGATAGCATAATATCGTTTTTGCATTAGAAACAACAGATGAGATCATGCTAGTCTATTATTATTTATATGCAATTTATTATTTATGATTGTGTCTATGAAGTTATTATTTTTAATTTTCTATACTCCATGGAGTTATATACTCCGACAGATTGGTCGGACCCCTCGCATGTTACTACCTGTTTTTCAATGAATACTTTCAACATATCTATAAAATTGTATAACTGACTACCTACTAGACACTGTCTATCAATCCTTAAAAAACATTGTTTAGTATTCTATCAAAAGAGTGCGTTTATAGTATTGACTATTTAAAAGTAAAGTAAATTTTATTGCAGAAAAAAGAATAATCAGAATGTAACATAATTCCTGCGATTACTACACTAAGCTCGCAGGCCCGTGTCGTAGTAATCATGGAGTGAATATACAGTTCGAATTTGACATAACTGTGCCGGTTCACTTTATTTCTACATTATAATAAATTTACTTTCTATGAAGGATTATTATAAGTGAAGCTAAGAAGTTTCAGCAATTGCGTGAAAATGTATCGTATTGTGTCATGTGAAGTGTGTTTGTGTGTGTGTTCATGTGTTTGTTTGAGGGAGCTTGTATGTGTGTGTGTGTTTGTATGGGTGCAGGACAGCATTAGGCACGGCCGTAGCCTTAATGACTAGATGGGAGAAGTTGCTCAGTTTGATCGTAGTTAAGATCCTGAAGCCAGGTCTTGACCACTTTTTTGGCACTGTGTAACGACAAGTTTTTGAAAAGTTTGGCATCCGCTTTGCGAACGTAGTGCGAACGCAAGGTAGGGGGATCCTAAAAACTCGACATTTCATTAGGGCGTTGTAGTATGGTGAACTGAGTACTTTTCAAAAGTATCTGATATTAATATTGAAGTCCTTAACTTAAGGATTGGCCTAAGCCCAGCCTAAGGAGTTTTAGAAAATACTGATTTTCACATGGAGCGGCTGCCGTCATCAGACCTCCGCAACCCAAAGGGACAACTGGATTATTCTTAGGTAAGGTCACACGTCTTTAGAAATATAATTTCTTGGACGTGTGTGTTTCGACATGATGTTTGCCCTCATCGCCGAGCAAGTGATGATTACAAATATGTACATAAATCCGAAAACACCTA
The DNA here is from genome assembly GCA_947507595.1 of Pyralis farinalis. Classification (NCBI taxonomy): domain Eukaryota; kingdom Metazoa; phylum Arthropoda; class Insecta; order Lepidoptera; family Pyralidae; genus Pyralis; species Pyralis farinalis. The sequence goes on from OX382273.1 coordinate 7,167,244, forward strand.
TTTAGTGGTATATGCCAGGATTCGCACCGGGGACCTGCTGGTCACTAGGCGGTATTTAAATATAAATAAAAAAAATAACCTAGTATAAATCTTCTTTTTTTAATAATTACAGCTCTGTGGCTGTATCACGCCCTTGTATGTAGTTTTAATGCCACAGTGCCGTAATTTAAAAAAAAAGAAGCAATAATATGTGGAACGCTCGTAGCTTCCCGCTATTGTTTTTCTATATTGATATGCCATTGTAAAAATTAATTGCTTCGTTCGTAAATATGAGTGATTCGAGCATTAATATCACACGACCAGATATTTATAGTACAGCAAAGTACATTTCTATCCCATTATTACCAGACTAGTTGAGAAATTATTATATAAAGATGTACCAAGACTTCATAAAGTGGAAAATATCAAAAAGTAATCCATCATTTTAGTATATTTTCAAAAAATATTAGAAAAAATCAATTCCTTATCTTTATGATCCTTCTACTGAAAGGTAAAAGTACGCTGAGTATATTAATCACAACGTGGATTATTACCAAAAATTCAAAAGTAATTGTTGTAAATATTCAAGTCCATTTCAATAATTATACTATACAAAATATAAATATTTTTCATAACAATATTTTTCTGTTTTCTTTTGTATTACCCAGTAATTAAACTTTTTCATGGACAAAGTTCTTACATCGACCTATAATTTCAGAATCCTTATAGAGGATCCAGTAGATAAAGTATGCAACTATACATAATTTGGTATTAAAACACTCAAGTGATACTATTATCCCGCTAGACTACGCCTCGAATAATAAACCCACAGTCGTGTGTTATAAGATATACATACTTATCTTCACGTCAGGCCCCTTGTGGGGAAAGCAGAGAGAACCGAGCGCCATAAGACGCGGTCCATAGATACCTCGCCCGCTTTTTTGACATTCATAGCTCTTTTTAAAGCTCGATTGCATCGCTGTACATCATTTTAACAAACACGCAGGTTAACCAATATTATCCGCAGCCTGTCTATGGATGGGTTTATCTATCTCGAGCCTCTCCGTGCTTAATCTAAGTCAGTGGTCTTCGGGCTATTTGAAAACACTGGCCTCCGCCAATCCGCAGTTGAGCAGCGTTGTGGGGTATGCTATATACCCCTTCAGTTAAAGGGAGACCCGTATCCCTGTAGTGGGATGAGGTAGGGTTGGTGCAGTTCTTTCAATGCGCCCTCGCCTTTACTAGGAATCCTGACGTCGCTTTCCGATAAAATACGAACAATTTAGTCATGGTAAGTGAGTTTTGGTCTAAAAGCAGTCGTTTCCTAATACTCCTCATTATACAACAAATGCATAAACAACCAATGTTTTCGTTTTCAATACGCCAAAACAACATCCGTTGTTTACGACGTCACTTCCCGTATTCTAAGAAGAGGTTCGCGGCTCATTAATTTTATTTATCGTCATAATACCAACTTATTACTTAATACTTCTTATTAATAATATTGTTCTTGTAACTTTCTTGCACAATTCCGCCGGTAAAAGCTTTATTTGTTACATTTTGCTTATAGCTACGTTGGTTTTATTCATCGTTCTTTATATATTAAAATTATAGATAAGAATATAAATAATAAATTTTGTCTGACAAATTACACAACGCCATCTAGCCCCAAAGTAAGCCCAGCTTGTGTTATGGGTACTAGATAAATGATAAACATATGTAAATACATTTTTTTTTGTAAACACAAACTTATAATATACAACATATACAACACCTAGACCAAGACAAACAGACATGTTCATGCACACAAGTGTTTGTCCTGTGTGGGAATAGAACCCAGGAGCGTTGGTGTCACAATAGCGTTACCACTGCGCTACCGAGTTCGTCTTATATGTTACAGATAATAAAAAAAGTCTATCTATCGATAACTTCACGCCAAATCCCTTACGGGGTAGGCAGAGAGAACCAAGCGCCACGTGACTCGATCCTTACATACCTTACTCGCTTCTTTAACATTCATTGCTCTTTTCATGCACGCTCGCCGGTTTCTAAGGCTCCTGCCATCACCTTTTGATAGAACACGACCAATTTGATCATAGTAGGTAAGTCTTGGCCTTCCTCGGCTCCTACATCCTTCAACTTTTTCACAAAAAAAAGTCGCTAATGTTTATTAAATTTGATTATGTTATCTTAATTTAAGTTGTCTGTGACCGATGATAATGGGTATAGAGCTAGTCTATTAACATACGTTCCCTGGTTCAAATACTGCTGAGGACATGTGACAATCGTGTTTTCGAATTTAAGTACATAATTGTAATTTTCACTTGCTCGATGATGAAGGAACACATCGCGAGGAAACTCATGGGACGAAGAAATTATATTTTCAAAAGGCAGAAAACCCCGTTAATCGTAATAGACTAGGAAAAGGGATAACGCAAGAACTAAGTAGAACTTTTGACTTATGTTCTATTTTATACAACGTCAGGAGGCATACAAGCATACGGTACCCCTGATGTAAAGCAGTTACCGTAGCCTATTAACGCTTGTAACATATATCACTGGCGCGATGTCTCCTCTGCTGCTTACACAGCAACTTCTTAGGAGCTTACTGGTGACCTCACTCACACGCAGGAACACAAAACCCTCTAGGGTGTTGTTATATGGCTGCGGTTTTCTGTGGGGTGGAGGTACTTCCCCAGACGGGCTGCTTTGATGCGGCGTACCTCTCTTAAAACTCTCTTATGTTGTTTAAAAAGGTAATTTTGGCTGACAGTCAGCTAATTTCACGTACGATCATTAATAGTATTCTATCTATCTTTCTATCTATAACTTCACGCCAAATCCCTTGAGGGGTAGGCACAGAGAACCAAATTAATCGTGTTTATCTGGTCATATCAGGGTGTTGGCATTATACCCCAACACTAAATATGAGGTACATCACTGGCCGAGTGCGGCGCAGCTCGCTCTCTCCACGTTTGGCCACCCTACGATACACACGTATCTTTAGTATTCAGTAATTTACTGTGCACCGCATTGAACTTAAATACAGCAATCCTTCCAAGAACCGGCCTTTTACTTCATACAGTCCACACATACCGCACACAGGGGCCTTAGTAATCGGCGAGTGTGCATGAAAGAGTAATGAATGCCAAAGAAGCGAGTGAGGTGTGTAAGGATCGGGTCATGTAATAGTATTCATAAATCAATTAGCAATTGAAGAGGGGTAGGGCGTATAAGCAGCCCAATTGGGGAAGTACCTCCACCTCACAAAAACCATGGTTCTTTGTGAGGATACTTCCCAAATAACAATTCCTTGAAGAGCTGTTCTGTTCCTACGAGTGAAAGTTCCTAGCAGTAAGCATCTGAGGAGCTGTCGTGTCAACAGCGGTGGTGGTAATGCGTGAGCGATACTCGCTGTATTACAAAGCGTTCATAGGCTACGGTAACATAGGATTTTTAATAACAAAAAGAAAAAATGCTAACTTTTCGTAATTATAGGAATTTCGTTTAATGTGATTTGAAATTTAGCCATTTTTAAATGGTATAAGTGACTAAAGTTCACATTTACGCTCACTGCACGTGGTGCATCCTGTCAACTGTCATATACGAGAGTCCGCAGCCAAATAACAATTTTCTGGAGGATTAGAGTTTCTTACATGTGAGTGAAGTCAAAAGAAAGATACTAATGCTGAAGTGCTGCGTTAGCAACGCGCAAGCAATAGTCTTTCTTTTCAAGACTTTTTCTACAAATTTAGGAGGCAAACAAGCATACGGTTCGCCTGATACAAAGCAGTTACTTTAGCATACAAACGCATGCAATACAGGAAATATTAGGTAGGCTTGTTTGTAACTTTAGTGGCATAAAAAAAGTCAAAGTTGGGGTTCAAGTAACTCACTATGTTTATTTTTATACGAAGGTGCAACAACGAAGCATATGTCCCGCCTGATGGTTAGCAGTTATCGTATCCTTGCAACACCTGGGGCGTCAATCGTGCCACGCTTCTCTGTAAAAAATCGTCATCTTGCCGTCTTCAGAGACAAGCCTAACCTGTACGTGGTGCACCCTGCATGTAATGCATACATTATCAAACGACATTCTAACGAGAAAAAGTAGGATTCGAAAGTACCTCCATCTCACAGAAGACTGCAGCCAAATAACTGCTCCCTGGAGAATTGTTGTGATCCTGTAAATAAGCTGCATAAATAAACAATGCGCTCTTGAAGAGTTACTCTGTTAGCAGCGGGGTTAGGCGAGCGAAACCTCTTGTATTGGAAGACCTCATAGGCTACGGTTATCGCTTTACAACAGTTGGGCCGTATGCTTGTTTACTTCCCGATGTACTGTAAAAACCTACAAATAACTAATAATAGTATAACCACCCAATTATAGAATCATTCTCAACAATTTCTCGAGTACTGTAACATATATTGATATACACAATTACGTAACTTCAAAACCACCCTTACTTACGATTTATTTTACGTACATTTTTCAAACGATTGACAACCCTATACCGGACCAGTAGAGACGTATACGAAATTGCAAATAGGTTATAAACAGTTGCCCCGATGAAACGTATATAAGGCTGGATACACACGACATTGTACTGCACGTTTACCGTAGTATTCGATTTTGAAATTTGAATAATCACCTGGGTATATTCACCGCAAATTTTCAACTGTGGCTATTCCCTTTTTGCATAAAAAGGAATAGCCACAGTTTTCAAACGTCAATCGCTCGTGCATACGTTTAGAGACGTTACCACGTTCCACTAAAAAAATGAATAATTATTCGTCGGCCATTTTGAAATAACCTCACTGTACACTCTTCCAAAGGATATTTCTGCACTGAACGCTTGATTCGATTACTGTTCGATAAAACGCGTTGCAGGAGTGTGAAAGAGATGTAATAGGTATAACTGAAGACGTTGAAGTGCATTCGAGTCTGTCGATAAGTTAATGGACCGTGCCATTTGGCATTTAGTCCTTTCTGTCTGCTCCACATTTGATATGGCGTGAATATAGAGTTATAACATTTACCCTGCACAAAAATTTGCAGTACGCTACAATTGAACGAAGTCTTAGATGATCTTAGTCATATATGTGTAACAATGGTATATAAGGTTTATGACCCTCGGTTACTCACGAGAAACATACGATTGGATTTTATTTAGTCGCTCCCCAAACTCTCTTTTATGACTGAAAAAGTAACGTTCTTACTTTTATGACGAATTCTACAGACCATTGTATTTTTTTTATACTGCTACGGGAGGCATACAAGAATACGGCCCACCTGATGTAAAGCGGCTACCGTAGCCTATTAACGCTTGTAATATATTAAGTATCACTCGCGCGATGTCTCCTTTGCTGCTTAAACAACTTCCTGGGTAGCATACTGGTGACCTCACACGCAGGAACATAACAACACTCTAGGGAGTTGTTATTTGGCTGCGGTTTTCTGTGAGGTGGAGGTACTTCCCCAGACGGGCTGGCTGCTTAGATGCCATACCTCTCTAAAACATCCAGTCGAGACAAACAGACATGTTCATGCACACAAATGTTTGCCTTGTGTGGGAATCGAACCCACGAGCATTGGTGTCAAACAACTTCACGACTGAGCCACCGAGCTCGTCAAAAGTATCCAATGCTACATCCAAACGCTTCTTAAAATGGGCATGAAGCGATTAGTTGTTGTGTTGCAAGCACCTATGGTTGTGCGGACAATTTATTACCAGGCAGACCATATGGTAAGTATTATAAAAACCAAGGTAAACAAAGCCAATCAATATTGCGTCACCCCGTTCCCTGGGGTGATCGCTTTAGGTGAAGCCTTTGACGCCTTCCCGGCTAAAGGCAGTCCCAGGGGGTGTTTTAGTCAGTAGGTTCTGACATCACGAGCCCTTTCACCCTTTCGTTCGCACGAAAGGGTATCTTATGCAAGATCTCACCTCATCTCTCCCGTTTTCCGGAGGGTGCCCCTCTCGGAAGAATGACTAATGCACACTCGCGTGTGTGGGTTAGTCCTTCTTATGTGGGTCTACAATTTTCTTGGGCGAAAATAAAAACCAACCAAGACTATTTTCTAGGTGATGATTATATGTTGATGTTAGGCTTACGACAGATTGACTATTTTATTGTAGTAGGTATATTATCTATCTCTTTCTTCTAGCAGTATCTCGTTTCCTAATTCATTAGTGTTAAAGGGGTCCTTATTTCTCAGGCAGCGATAAGCCTAAAAAAGCCTAAAAGCAAAGATACTGATTTTAAATATGGAGCGATTACCGTCAAACGTCCACAGCGTAGTGGGAAAAGCAGATCATTCTTATTAGGGTCACCACATCAACCCGTACTCATCCTACTGCAGAGATATGAGTCTCCCTTCAACCGAAGGGGTTTAGAGCATACTGTGTCACGCTGCTCAAATGCGGATTGGCGGAGGCCAGTGTTTTCAAGCCGCCCGGCCCGAAGGCCACTGACTTAGCTTAACGACTGTCATCTATCGACAACAGCCGGGACCGACGGCTTAACGTGCCCTCCGAACACGGAAAAACTCGAGGTAGAAAACCCCATCCATAGACAGGCTGCGGTCAATGTTGCTTAACCTGCGTGTTTGGTTAGAATGACAGGCGGAACGGCGCCATTGAGCTCCCATTAGGGTCACGCGACTTTCGAAATAAAATTTCATGGATGTGTAGGTTCCCTTCACCGTCGAGCAAGTGACAATTACAAATATGTACATAAATCCGAATACACGATTTTAGTGGTACATGCCCACACCAGGATTAACCACTAGACCATCACTGCTCTGACGTAAACTACCTATAATTCTCTGTCTTCACACCAAATCCCTTGCGGGTTAGGCAAAGGTTATTGACTTTTTAATATTCACAGTTCTTTTCATGCATGTTCGCTGATTCCTAGGGGTAAAAGGGCTCACGTTTATGTTTACATAATAACGTAAACAAAAATGTGGTTGAGTAAACAACCTACAATGACCCGAGGGTGGAGTGGTTGACGTCAAATAATGTTTATTTGGCTCAGTCATCAAGTTACATAATATCAAAGGCGATATAAAAAGGGTCACATTATGTTAGTGTTACGTATCAAGTTCCCATATTTGCGATACAAGCATCTTATATATACACTTATATTATAATACGCGTTATACACGTATACTATAATACGCGCAAATAACTATTCAAGCTTTGTTTACATAGATGTAACTGAGTCTGTATATTTTAATTCGTATATAAAATGTTAGCAGGCGGTGCGGTGTAACAATGCGTGAGCTAAACTCCTTGTGTTGCAAGTATTCATAGGGGATAGTATGTTTATTTGTCCTCCAACGTTGTATAAAAAAAAACGGTGTGGACTCCGGGAGTGCCGGCAGAAGTGAAAACTTGAACATTAACGTTGTGCATTTTTGAATATTTTGGAATGGTTAGGGAATAATTTCGCACGAATTGCTTTATTTATCATTATAAAAGTACTATCATGTATGTGGTAAAATACAATATTCATTTATTGCGCTATCGTACACAAACATGACAATTTATATTACATTAAAAATTTAACACTTCAGAACTATTACAATTATTTTACATTAAAAGTTTATCTCTCAGAAAAATCAACTTTCATCCATAATTTCAACGACTCTTTCACCATCATCATTACCAGCATCATCATCGCCAATCTCTAAAAGTCAAACACACACGCACACTCGCCGCGCCGCTTAAACCAAACAGCGATGTTGATAAACTACGTTGAACGCCTAAACGCCCACAATTTCATGGCGCTGACAACGTTTTGGTCGCGAGAAAATAATGGCCTGTGAACGATTTAGCGCTTCATGTTTTAATTGTTTAATTAGAGGTAACTAATGTTTTAGCGCTGCAGCGAACTTAAGTTCTAATTCTCACCAAAATCTTACGGTCAGAGTCGCGTGACCCTGACGCGAGTTTAGCATTTTTTACTCATCCCAAAAAGTGCACAACGCCGCTAAAGAAGTTTTCACTTCAAAAATTTTTCATGTATCTCGGAAACTGCTTCAATGATTTAGATGTATCTATAACTTCACACCAAATTCGTTGCTGGTTAGGCAGAAAGAACAGAGCGTCACACAACTTGGTCCTTACATACTTCATTCGTAACTTTTTCATGCACGCTCGTCTGTTTCTAGTGCCTGTTCTAAGTGACAGCACCTTCTGATAAAACACGATCAAATTTGGTCATGGTAAGTATGCATTGCCCTTCCTCGGTTCCTACATCCTTTTACTTTCGCGTTGTATATCTGTATAGTGATTCTATCTTTCTGCATTCCTTCCACATATCCGAGCCAACAGAGCATGCCTCGTCTTAACACCAACACCCTCTATCAGACCAACCCTGTTTCTTACATCGTAATTGCGAACGCTGTTTTCAATCCTTACGCCACAAATTTAGCGCACAGCTCGCACTTCGATTTAGATCAATTTTGTTGCCTTTGGTACCTATTTATTATTTAAGCACGGAATCCTAAAACAAGAACAAATGAATATTAAACACTGTTCTATATTTATAACATGGTACAGCGGAGTTCAACTGAATGAAGCCACTGAATGGGGCAAAATAAGTGGAAATAGGGCAACTGTTCGGAAATTCGGGTACGGAAATATTTAGCGCCGAATAGTTGGCCCGGCGTCAAATGGCGAACAATGCAGGATCCCATGTTCAATGAATTTTAGTGAACTATGTTCTACACGTAATTACAACATATTGGATACATTTCTTTTGGGAAGTCTTTTTAAGTTATACTTCTTTTGGCACGGTATGGAAAAATTATGTAAGAGAAGTTTTACAACAATGACATCCTAAACTCGGCACCACGAACTTGGTTGGTAAATGTTTTGTTGTGACTATTTTCAAGGTAGTTATTAATCAAGGTATAAATACACATTTATTTTTCTATAACACGTGTTTTATACAAATATAGATTAAATGTAAGTATAGAAGTATAACTTCTTACACACTCACTTTTTTATACAACCTTGGGAGGCATACAAGCGGCCCACCTGATGTAACGCGGATTACAAGAGCTTACTGGTAACCACACTCACTTGCAGGAACACTACACATTTTTTCATCTCTTTAATTATTTTAAATTTGGAACGCGTTTAATATGTTAAGAACTTTTTCGATTTCCCGCCGTTTTACATTTTTTTTTCGTGTTTATTATCAAATTACAATATGGAATGGGGTGTTAAATTAAATAGGATTGCATTGATTGCCTTGCTCAAAGTGGGTATGGAGCCGTCGCTCACATTCAAGAGACTTCAAAAGCTTGGTATCAGCCGTATGTTCGTATATCGTACTATCGACAGATACACCAACGATTCCTCTGTTGAAGACCATGAAAAGATCGCGGTGACCGCGTGCTGTTAGAACTACAAAGGCTGTTAATGCTGTTAAAGCCAGAATTCGTCGAAACTCCAGTAGGAAGCAAAAAATCTTATCGCTAGAAATGAACATTCCCGCTAGGACTCTGTCGCGTATAAGGAAACAAGACCTGAAGTTCGGCGTTTATTGTCGATATACAGGACATACCCTAAATCAATCCCTACAGTTGAAGAGAAAGGATCGATCAAAACGACTTTGTGTGAGGGAAATTCGGTTTTCTGTGAGGTGATGGTACCTCCCCAGACGGGCTGCTTTGATGGGTCTTGTCTCTCTCAAATACACCATAAAAATAGACATTTCCATTGTCCATGCACACAAATGGGTCCTGTGTGAGAATCAAACCAACGAGCTATGGTGTCAAAATAGCATTACTAACCACTTCGTCCCCGACCTCATCGACAAAGTAAGCCTGATTATAACCAGTTCTAAAGCTGTATTGCTTAGTATCCTAAGACTAAACAGTTTTACGTAAACACACCACCACCCTGGCATGTTTACGTAAAACTGTTCAACTTGAGTTAGAACTTTGCTTACACGAAATCTTGAACAGTGATTTCAAAAGCAATTCTATTATGTCTACCATATCATCAGAAACCTTTAACTTGTTTACTGAAGGGATATTGGAACGGAGTTTGTAGAAGTAGCTTTTCTGAAGTTTTTTTGTGAACGAGATTTATTATGACATTTATGTAAAAACGAAAGCCTAATCTCTTTTTAGTTAAGTTTAAAAAAAAAATCTACGATGTCTCTAGATTGGTTTACACAATTTTTAAACAATGGTAATGATATTGTGCGATGTTGTATTGCTAGGGGGACCGGATGGGCGCTGGTGTTGAATTTGGTGTAAAATTCAAAGCGTCGTTCATGTAGGAGCTGACATGTTATTTTATTGGAATGTAATTAATGTAATCGTGACATAATAAAAACAGCGCCGAACTGTTGATAAAACATATCAAATACATTTTTTACTATAGCGTCATCTACCGGGAATACCGTGAGACATTTAATATTATGTCAATGTGCAAAGTAGACAAACATCAACATTCTACTTGGTTACATTTTTTTAAGACAGAGGGCGCTGGATAATTTTGTCCAGATATCATAAGAATCTGTATGCATAGAACAATGACGAGTTCGGCGCTGCAGTGGTTAGCAAAGCTACTTTAACACCAAGACTCGTCAGTTCGATTCCTACAAAGTACATATATTTGTATGCATGGACATGCTAGTTTGTGTTTTGAATTGGTCTGAATGAACTGGTCTGGGTATTTCCTATGTACCGAGTATCATAGGCAGGTACATACAAAAAAAAAATGGGTGTGTGTACTTATGTACGCGCGTGAGAAATTATACTTCTTTGGCATCATTAAATAAATATTTAACATTAATAATTTAATAATATTCAGTATTAATTATATTAAATAATATTTTTTAATTTATAAGAAGGGTTATTGGAGTAAAATTAAAAAACGTCTTTCAAGTAGTAGCGGCGATGTTTATGGAATGTATTACATACAAGTCAAATGTCAAGTACAAATGTTATAATTTTTAACTATAGAACCATCTACCGGTAATACCGTGAAACATTTAGCAGCTGAAGCTTTTTTAGGTTGAAACCTGTTATACATTTTTAACTATAGCGCCATCTACCGGTAATACCGTGTAACATTTAGCAGCTTCAACCTATTACTTTTGTGTTACAGTGATGCGCGCGCGTCTTAAAATTTCACTATCATCATTTTTTCATAATGCGCCTATAACTTCAAAATGTATTACATATGTCTTCAACTTTGTAGAACCCATAACACAAGATTCGTTTACTTTGGGGTTAGATGAAAAGAAAATCCACCTGTTTGGATAAATTTCGCTTTCTAGTGGTAATATGCAAACTACATACTTACGATTCTTATTTTTCATATTGCTGTTCCATCCACATACTCAGCTCCGCAGTTGTTTAAGCAGCAATCGTCGCGAAAAAAATCATAAAATTCATTTAAAAAAACTATTGATATCACTCTGTTGCCTGTCCTTCCGTCTGTCTCTCATTTCTTTTACGAGTTAACCTGTGACATAGTTATAGATCTGAAACTTGTCTTATACAAAGAACAGACAGATAAAAATTAAAAAATCGGCCAAGTGCGAGTCGGACTCGCAAACGAAGGGTTCCGTACCATTATCTAAAAAAAAACGGCAAATAATCACGTTTATTGTATGAGGGGCTCTCATACAATAAACGTGATTTTTTTGCCGTTAAATATTTTAAATATTTGTTTTATTTTAATTTAATTATTTATTCTTAAAGTGAATATATAACTAAATATTCTGTGAATATTTCGAGCGTCTACCTGTTGCCGTAATCAATATCGAGCAAAAACGAGCAAAAAAATCACGTTTGTTGTATGGGAGCCCCCTTAAATATTTATTATATTCTATTTTTTTAGTATTTGTTGTTATAGCGGCAACAGAAATACATCATCTGTGAAAATTTCAACTATATAACTATCACGGTTCATGAGATACAGCCTGGTGACGGACGGACGGACGGACGGACAGCGGAGCCTCAGTAATAGGGTTCCGTTTTACCCTTTGGGTACGGAACCCTAAAAATGACTGTTTCATTTTTGACTCGATATAAAAGAACATGATCATCACTATTAAATAAATATTCTATGTATGAACTCGACCCGACTACAATTTATTGTAATGAATGCATATATAAATATGTGTATTTTTTTATTTTCAAAAAAGGATATGCGCTTTCGCCGTTCGGTCTATACGCATGTATGCATGGTTACATTTTTTAATTTGAATAACTATTATATATATAAATATATATTTTATTTTTATTTGAAAACAAGTGTAAGGAAAGCAAGCAACTTGTCAGCGGTATGGTAAAGAGCCGTAACCATTACCTTTTCTACAGTAGAAATTAACTTGGTACACGTTCGAATTAGTAAAGTATGTGCCACTTATACAGAGTCCAACATTATGAAAAGCAGAGAGGTATTGTCTCTGGTCACTATGGTACGTACAAGCAGGTTGATTTACACTGCACGTTACAATCTTTTTTATTGTGTTGTAATTGTAATTGGTATCACCGTTACGATCAACGGTATCATATTATTTGATTACATCCTGTAACGTAGAATAAAAGTGGTGAATACAGTTCGTGCATTAATTTCGACAATTCATACCCACACACGCATCTTACTTACGCAACAATTTGAATTTGAACTGTTTTTATTTTGCGTAAACATCCATCTCTAACAGAAGTCAAATTTAAAGAAATCAATGAATTAACTACTTAAAACAAACAGTCAATCACTTGCGCTCTAAACAAAATGGAGAAAGCAGCAAAAATTGCAACAAAAATTGACAAATAAATACCGGCTAAAATAAGCTATCTATAACCAACAATAAAAGGATCTTTAGACGCATTTTATTTCGGATGTACAACATCTCTGCTTACATAATATGTAGGCAGAGATTTTGCATCCTACTCGTATAATACAATCATAATATTTTACGTGTAAATATATGATAGAAGTAGGGCTAAACATAATGCATGATTGATCGTAAGTCACTGTTTCTCTGGAACGAACGGAATGATTTAGTTCCTAGTAACAGCACTAGAGGTTGCGATGCGTATTTTAAACATTAATCTCGTATGATTTATACAAGTTTCCGGCAAATACATATTATATCATTTTTTTATAGTATGTATGGGACTATAGAGTACGCACGGCTATTCAACTCTTTTTTTTATATTACGTTGGAAGGCATACAAGCATACGGCCCACCTGATGTAAAGCGGGTACCGTAGCCTATTAACGCTTGCGATATATTAAGTATCACTCGCGCGATACCTCCTCTGCTGCTTACACAGCAACTCCTTGGGAGCTTACTGGTGACCTCACACACACGCAGGAACACAACAACCCTCTAGGGAGTTATTATTTGGCTGCGGTTTTCTGTGAGGTGGAGTTACTTCCCCAGACGGGCTGCTTTGATGCGCCCTACCACTCTTAAAAAAAACATATATTCATCATATAACTTTATTGTTTACTGGAAAGAATTGTGAAAATGTGGTAGTTTAATTGTCATAAATCTGAACGAATGATGAACTAATTCGTCTATCAGCCAGTTTATACTTAGTATCTCTACTCTACCGGCGAGCGTGCATGAGAAGAGCAATGAATGTTAAAGAAGCGAGTGAGGTATGTAAGGATCGAGTCACGTGGCGCTCGGTTCTCTCGGCCTACCCCGCAAGGGTTTTGGCGTGTAGTTATAGATAGATAGATATCTACTCAACTCAGTAGAGTTGAGTAGTAATTGATACTCGCATGATGTGCACTTTTGATATCACCAACATAAACATTTTTCTTCAATTCTCCAGGTTAATTATAAATGTACCCAGCTAAACTCGTTGTCGGTATACGAGTAAGGATTACGCGAGTCTACGCGAAGATTCGGGATTATCTACTTTTTGGAACTCCCAGCCCTCAGTTCGCAGGTGTATTCTCTCACAGTGCCTCAATAGTGCATACGGATTACTTTTGGTAATGCTATTTTCGTCTGTATTTCGTTTTATTTTGAATATTAATTCTATGTTTACAGCACACAAAGAATCTAGAAATATAAAATCGACTAAAACAGGACGAGCACGGTCGCTCAGCCGTGAATGACGCGACTTTGACACCAACGTGCGTGGGTTCGATTCCCACGAAAGGCAAACATTTGTGCGCATGAACATGTCTGTTTGTCTTGGTCTGGATGTTTTAAGAGAGGTAGGGCGCATCAAAGCAGCCCGTCTGGGGAAGTACCTCCACCTCATAGAAAACCGCAGTCAAATAACAACTCCCTAGAGGGTTGATGTGTTTCTGCGTGTGAGTGAGGTCACCAGTAAGCTCCCAAGGAGTTGCTGTGTAAGCAACAGAGGAGGCATCGCGCAAGTGATACTTAATATATCGCAAGCGTTAATAGGCTACGGTACCTTTACATCGGGTGGGCCGTATGCTTGTATACCTCCCGAAGTAGTATAAAAAAAACAAAGTAAAATTTATTAAAATTTCAATGATAAGTCTTTTGTAAAACTATATAAGTATAATAATAAAAATATACTGCATTTAATGGATAAAATAAATTATTTCTAATAGCTGTATTTTCTGGTAACAGGTTTGGTGCAAACCTATAGGGCAATTTATTTAGGTATATATGTATATCTGAATAAATCATAATTCAGTAACACTCTTCGTTTTTACTACCTGGCTGGTTATTAAAAATAGATAGTTCATAATGGTCACTTATTTTAACTATTTGCCATAAATTGTATAAAATCATTAAGAACCTTATATAATACGATTATACACTATGTAATAGTTATATATCCTACTATATATATACTAACTGAACTGTGGTGAACTGTCTGCTGTATGCAGATGATGCCGTCCTGTTAGCAGAAACACCATCTGAGCTGCAAACACTAGTCACAATGATGAAAGACGAATGTATGAAGGAAGGTTACTATTGAATGCGAAGAAAGCAAAGATTATGGTATTTGAAAGAGAAGAAACCAGAACCAATGTAAGAATTACGGTAGATGATGAAGTGTTGGAACAAGTGAATGAGTTTGTATATCTTGGATGCGCTTTCAGCAGGGATGGAAGGTACACCGCAGATGTGGAAAGGCGAGTGAGTGCTGGGAATAGTGTGAATGGAGCGTTGGGAAAATTTCTTGGCAGTAAAAACCTGAGCCAGAAGGCGCAGCTGGCTATACACAATGCAGTGCTGGTCCCAACGCTTACTTATGGAAGCGAGAGCTGGGTATGGTAGAGAGAGCATGAAAGTAGGATAAACGCGGTTGAAATGCGAGCGTTGCGCAAAATCTGTGGTGTAACGCTTGCAGACCGTATCCGCAATGATGAGGTTAGAAGCAGAGTTGGTCTGAAAGAGAGCGTCGGTGTTAAAATAAGAAGAGGCATGCTCCGTTGGTTCGGACATGTAGAAAGAATGCAGGATGAAAAAATGACGAAGCAGATATACAATGCAAAAGTGGAAGGATGTAGGAGCCGAGGAAGGCCAAGACATACCTATCATGATCAGATTGGTCGTGTTCTATTTTAGCCAATTGATGGTTATATGGAGTATATCACTCGCTGTATATAAAGGTTGTATTTATAAATGTTTATGGTACTTAGCTGCGGTAGGTAGGCGGCGAAATGATAAGTCCAGCACGTAACAGACACAGTGTTTACTAGGTACACATACACAGAAGACAGAAGGAGTACAGAGTACAGCAGAGAGTTCAACAAGCAGAGCGATAGTTCACAAGCACAGGAAGATATAGCACAAGCATATAACATTAATAGCAAGCGAGAAATTAGCGCGTATCAGTTACAGAGCGGGGAGCAAACAAGCGTGCGTCCGCGTCGAGTGTAGATTCCGACTGCCTGCGCGTGCGCCGGGTTTCGACACGTTACCCGAGAACAATAGGCTGCGTTCGGTGTGGGCGCAACTCCATTCCATACGGACGGCAATCAGCTGATACACGATTAATGCCGGATGAGTTTTATGTATGGTATAAATGTAATGGTGGATAATTGTGTACTTGTAATAAATGAAATTAAATGTCATAAATATAATATTGTAAATAGTATATGATACATTATGTAAATATATTTCGGGTTCATATTAAATAATACAGATGTAAATACGAGTTATATAACATTTTATGTTTTACACAATACTTATATAAAATGTATGGATATAATGTGGGAGCAGCCCACATCACTCCCCCCCAGAGACCTGGTTAGGGTCGATAATAATCCGGGAACTTGACATGTCTCCCTGAGCGAGTAGTTTTATGAGGTTGAAGTGATTCAGGAGAAGGAATGTCAGTGCGTGTGCCAGTGGTCTTTGGAGGTGTGTAGGTGTGTATGTCAGTGGTGTTTGGAGGTGTGTAAGTTTGTGTGTTACGAAGCAGGTCCTCCTCGTCTGAAAGTATAAACGCAGGTTTTAGGCGGTCTATACTGACTGTTACAGGTTTTCCCTTGACAAGAATTTTAAAAACTTTGTCACTCCTTTCTATCACCTTGTGTGGACCAGAATAGGCTGGTCGGAAAGTCGCACGCGAAGCGTCCTCACGAAGGAAGACGTGTTCGGTGGTGGCTAGTTCCTTAAACACGAATACACTGTGTTTGCTGTGGCGAGAGGCTGGGACTGGCTTAAGGGTCTCGGCGAACGAGCGTAAGCGCGCTGTAAAATCTGCCAAGTCTGTAGTACCGGGTGTGCTCGGATTGAAAAATTCGCCGGGGAGCCTTAAGGGCTCGCCATACAGTAATTCAGCCGAAGAAGACTGTAAGTCGTCCTTAAAAGCGCTGCGGATGCCAAGCAGCACAAAAGGAAGCACCTCGATCCAGTTTTGTTGGACGTGGCAGGTGATGGAGGCCTTGAGCTGTCTGTGAAAGCGCTCCACGAGTCCGTTGCACGCCGGGTGGTAGGCGGTAGTGCGCTTGTGGTGAAAACCAATCGTTTTTGCCAGATATTGGAACAGTGCGGACTCAAACTGTGCGCCGCGATCTGTCACAATATCTGTAGGGCAACCATAACGCGAAATCCATCCAGCGATTAACGCCTTCGCGACCGTCTCCGCGGATATGTCGGGTAGTGGCATGACCTCTGGCCATCTTGTGAACCGGTCTATGGCCGTCAGGCAGTATTTATAGCCTTGGCAGACTGGCAAGGGGCCGATAAGGTCGATGTGCACCTGCTTGAATCGCGCGCGGGGCAGGTCGAAAGTACCCAAAGGTGCAGATACATGACGACTGACCTTTGCGCATTGGCACGACGAGCAGGTTCGAGCCCACTCGCGGCAGTTCTTTCGCATTCCAGGCCAAACAAACCTTTCAGCAACTAGTTGTGCAGTGGCTGCGGCACCGGGGTGGCTGAGTGAATGCAGGCTTTGACACACCTGCCTGCGGAAATCCTTAGTGACAAATGGCCTGGGAGTTGGTGTGCTGACGTCGCAGTAAATGGGTGTCCTACTTCCCGGAAATTCCATTTTTCTGAGACGGAGTGATAAGCCGTCAGACAGATATTGGGCCAGTTCGGCGTCCGATTCTTGTGCTTGGGCAAGGCTGGTGAGACAAACTGGAGCACTCAGTTCATCGACGCGAGACAAGGTGTCGGCGACGACATTGTTCTTGCCGGAAATATGTCTTATGTCAGTCGTGAACTGAGATATGTAGTCCAGATGTCGGAACTGTCTAGGCGAGCAGTTATGCTTCCGTTCACAGAAGGCAAAACTGATCGGCTTGTGGTCCGTGTAGATGATAAAATGCCTCGCCTCAAGCATATGCCGAAAGTACTTAATGGCCTCGTAGATCGCCAAAAGCTCACGATCGTACGGTGAGTACTTTTGTTGGGATGGGCTGAGTTTTCGGGAGAAAAACGCTAGTGGTTCCCATACGTCGTCCTTTAGCTGTTGGAGGACGGCTCCGATAGCCAGATCTGATGCGTCTGTAACCAACGCCAGCTTGGCTTGGCAATTTGGATGTGCTAAAAGAGCTGCGTTGGAGAGGCTTTCTTTGGTTTCAGAGAAAGCTTTCAGAGCATCGCCGGCTAGGGTAATGGGTGTGG
The DNA here is from genome assembly GCA_947507595.1 of Pyralis farinalis. Classification (NCBI taxonomy): domain Eukaryota; kingdom Metazoa; phylum Arthropoda; class Insecta; order Lepidoptera; family Pyralidae; genus Pyralis; species Pyralis farinalis. Next base: position 7,185,295 of record OX382273.1, read on the forward strand.
ACCCTTTTACTGCCCCCATGAGCAAGGCGTTCAAAGGTGCTTGGGTAAGGGCGGCGTTAGGCAAAAATCGCCTATAAAAATTAGCCATGCCCAGGAATCGCCTGAGTGACCTAACGTCCTTTGGTGGAGCGAAGTCACGGATGGCTTGAACTTTTTGGTCCAGTGGTTTGGTTCCGCTCTCCGAAATATGGTAACCCAGAAAGGTTACCTCGGGAGCCCCGAAAACACACTTGGACACGTTGACGACCATGCCGTAGTCCCGGAGCCTGGTAAATACCTGTTTTAGGTGGTTTTCGTGCTGTAGGTGGTTCCTACTGAAGATAAGTATGTCATCACAATAACAATACACGAAATCCAACCCGCGCGTGACCTCATCAATGAAACGCTGAAAAGTTTGGCCAGCGTTGCGCAGACCAAACGTCATAAACGGGAATTCGAACATACCGAATGGCGTGGTGATTGCGGTTTTCGGTATGTCCTCTGCACAGACAGGTATCTGATTATACGCCTTCTCAAGGTCAACCGTGCTGAAGACCTTGCAACCCGAGATGCTGTGGGTGAAATCATGGACATGACGAATTGGGTACCTGTCTGGTACGGTCCGTGCATTGAGCTGCCTGTAGTCGCCGCAGGGACGCCAGCCGTTGTCCTTCTTCGGCGCCAGGTGTAATGGAGATGACCACGAGCTCTCGGAAGGCCTAGCTGTGCCATTTGCTAACATGGCATCGAACTCTGCCTTCGCTATTTTCAGTTTGTCCGGAGCCAAACGTCTGGGAGCAGACGAAACTGGGGGACCTGGTGTAGTGCGGATGTGATGTAGTGTGTTGTGAGGTGTAGTGCGTTGTGTACCAGCTGGTCGCGTGATTTCCGGGAATTCCATTGAAAGTAAACGATGGTATCGCGATTCGCCAGTTAGAACCTTCACAGAAAGAACGTCCTTACAGTCGTGAGCAAGTGAAGCTGGAGCAGATACAGTAGTGGTATTATCTGTTACTTTTTTTAGTTTACAATCTACTATTAAATTATAGTGACACAAAAAATCTACCCCTATTATAGGCTTAGTAACGTCCGCAACTACAAAACGCCAGGGATAGGTACGACGTAAACCAAAGTCCAGGTTAAAGTGCGCGAAACCGTAGGTGGAGATGGAAGTCCCGTTGGCTGCGGTGAGCTGGTAGCTCGTTGCTGCGCGGCGTTCTCGTAGCTGGCTGCGAGGGAAAACACAGAGGTCGCTGCCAGTGTCGACCAAAAACTGTGTTTTCGTGGTGCAGTCCGTAACGAAAAGGCGACCCGGAGAGGTGAGGCAATCGTCAGTCGCCATTACCGACTGCCTGTGGCGTTTCCCGACGTCGTCTTCCCAAAATCGCAAGGCTTTTGGCATTTCTTGGCGTCCGCACCGAATTTTGCATGGTACCAGCACATCGAGTACCGCCGGTAGCTAGAAGCTGATCTTGACCCTGAACGCGAAGTGGCGCCGCGCTGAGGAGGCCTCGCACGATTGGAGTAGCGTGAAGGCCTGGATTGCTGATCCAGTTTCGCCTCAAGGCGTTTCACCATCTGGCGAAGCTCGTGTATCTCGCCTGCGATACTGCTGCTGCTGGGTCCCGGGTCATGGAATGCTGTTTCTGCGACTTGTCCAGGTGTAGTGATCTCCTGGATGCGGTCCGCTAAATCGGCAAGCTGCTGCAGGGAGTGTGTGGGCTGAGACGCGAGCACCGTCTGGATATTCTGGGGGAGGCGACTCGTCCAGATTGATATTATAAACTCCTTCGGTACGTTTGGTCCAGCTAGGTCTTGCAAATGCCGAAGAAATTGCGATGCCTTCCGGTCTCCAAGTTCCTCATGGGTAAGCAGCTGCCTGACCTTTTTCTCGTGGGAAGCAGTAAGACGCTTGATTAACTCGCCTTTGATCATCGCATACCGGTTTTGAGGCGGAGGATTGATGATAACATCCTTTACGGCTTTAGCGTGGGTCATGTCCAGGTTGGTGATGACGTTGGTAAATTTGACCGCATCGTCCTTTATGCCGTAAGCCTCAAATTGCCCTTCTAAAAGTGCGAACCAAATTTCTGGGTCGTCCGGTGAAAATGACGGAACCTTCAGTTGGTACGGTTTAAAGTCGGATGACTCGGTAGTGGAAACGCGATCCGGTTTTTTCGTGCGGTGGGTGACATTTTCGTCTCCGCTTTTTTGTGGCTCAACGGTTTTGTCAAAATCATTGCTGTCTTTCATTTTAAATGTTCGTATCGGGGTCACCAGTTTAGCCAATTGATGGTTATATGGAGTATATCACTCGCTGTATATAAAGGTTGTATTTATAAATGTTTATGGTACTTAGCTGCGGTAGGTAGGCGGCGAAATGATAAGTCCAGCACGTAACAGACACAGTGTTTACTAGGTACACATACACAGAAGACAGAAGGAGTACAGAGTACAGCAGAGAGTTCAACAAGCAGAGCGATAGTTCACAAGCACAGGAAGATATAGCACAAGCATATAACATTAATAGCAAGCGAGAAATTAGCGCGTATCAGTTACAGAGCGGGGAGCAAACAAGCGTGCGTCCGCGTCGAGTGTAGATTCCGACTGCCTGCGCGTGCGCCGGGTTTCGACACGTTACCCGAGAACAATAGGCTGCGTTCGGTGTGGGCGCAACTCCATTCCATACGGACGGCAATCAGCTGATACACGATTAATGCCGGATGAGTTTTATGTATGGTATAAATGTAATGGTGGATAATTGTGTACTTGTAATAAATGAAATTAAATGTCATAAATATAATATTGTAAATAGTATATGATACATTATGTAAATATATTTCGGGTTCATATTAAATAATACAGATGTAAATACGAGTTATATAACATTTTATGTTTTACACAATACTTATATAAAATGTATGGATATAATGTGGGAGCAGCCCACACTATCAGAAGGTGATGTCAGGAGCCCTAGAAACCGGCGAGCGTGCATGAAAAGAGCAATGAATGTGAAAGAAGCGAGTGAGGTATGTAAGGATCGAGTCGCGTGGCGCTCGGTTCTCTCTGCCTACCCCGTAAGGGATTTGGCGTGAAGTTATAGATAGATATATATATACTATTATTTAGAATCTATATAACAGGATTCAAGCTTATCGTTAATTTTAGAGTTTTTAAATGATTACTCCAGGTTATCATTAAAAACTTTCATCGTGAACAACATGTTCTTTCCACTGCTGCGGGTTATACAGACATTAGATAATTTCTTAATGTATTGCTCCATATGCAATTATTTGCATTCAACGTCTAAGCCCTTTTGAAGCTATTGCATGCTAGTGTATATATTCTTTGCCATTGTTCCATTTAGTAGGGCACTTTAACATAACATAAAATATTTATTTAAATTTAAGTTTTTTTTTCTATGAGACAACAAATATTCTTCCTTTGTTACCTATAATCGTATCTATATGCGGGTATATAGATCATTAAACTCGTATCTATGGATACAATAGGCTGTAAAGAATGACGTGAGAAAGTTATGTATACTTCCCTACACCATTTAGTTCGTAAATGAACAATTTTTATTTGCATGGTGGAAGCAACAAGTGAAATGGATTAAATTGCGACAATAGATGGACGCGTAGTTGTGAAAACTAGTGCCATAATGGAAGTCATATTATATTGTAACTGTTGAAAAAATAAAAACAATAATATTTGTAACATATTGTAGACAGATATGGACAGATGTACGTTTAAGCAAGTTTACTACTCGTACATACTTATGACAAGTGTAATCTACATCATTTAAGTATACAGACCAGTCTTTTGGATAAAGAACCAGCCTGTTAACCGTCTGCTCCGTGGTTCGAATCCTGGTTACATGTAAATGTACCACTAAATCGTATTTTCGAATTTATGTACATATTTGTAATAATTTGCTCGTTGTGAGGAAATTCGCACGTCCAAGAAATTATATTTCGAAAGACGTGTGACCCAACTTGATAAAGGTCTGGTTTACCATTTGTGATGTGGAGTTCTGACGGCAGTCGCTCCATGTCAAAATCAGCTTCGCCAAATCGCTAGGCTTAGGTATCGGACCCCGTCAATTGTAATGGATTAGGAAACGGGATAAAGCTAAGAAGATTTGTTATCATTTGATTACGGTTAAGGAAATGTCGTGAGGGAATCCATAAGTCAAAGAAATTATATTTCGAAGTGTCTAACCTAAGAAAGGTCTGATTTTTCCTCTCGGTTATGTAGGTAAATTTCTTAGGCTTAGGTAGCGGACCCCGCCAATTCTAATGGATTAGAAAACGAGATGACGCTAGAAAAGCAAAAAACTACTGTTCGCCCAGTCGGGCTGCTTTGATGCACCCTGCCTGTCTTTAACGAGTTTGGCTCACAGCCAGAATCTGCTAGTTGTCATGAAATTTTCAACTAAATTTTCGTATAATATGTTCGCGTCGACATAAAGTGTGTCAAGTAGGTTTGGTGTCAAGTTGGTGGTAAGCTATGAAATATATGAAACGAAATATTTAGCTTTCATAGCTAGAAGTTTCAAAAGTATGTGGACCCTCAAATGGCGGATGTAGTTAGAAATAACATTTTTTATTAAAATAAATTTGAAACTCACTTCAATTTTATATTTTCAAAGTACACTCGAGATGTGGATGAAATTCAGTTTGAGTTTGAACGTTTTTAAGGAGCTTTTCTGTCATATACGTCGAGCTTTTATGTGGTTTGCTGAGTGCCATATGGTTAACATAACAAGTGGCCATTTGCAATTCTAGAATAAATATTCGCACGGTGACATGTCCGCTGGTAATGTCGCAACTTATCAGCTCATTTCACTCACTCATTAAACATTATAGGTCTTCAATAAGTTCCTATTACTTGTTATGTGTAGTTTTCTGTTGAGATACAGTCGAAGGAGGAGAAGTATACTAGCGTGAGAAAAAAAACTGCGCCATCTATAAAATGAATAATGTTAACAAAAGTATGTGCTGTGCCGAATTCCCATTTCCTTAAGGGCCTGTCCACACAGCGATATTTCACCGCGAGATTTTTTTTTCGCAATTCTGTAACACATTGAACCTTATGGAAGTAGCCCCACCGGCGGTAAAAAATTCGCGCGATAAAAAAATCTATAGTTTTGTGCAGATTGGACGCGATGCGGTGAGGATTTATTTCCGCGCGAATGTTTTGTGCACTATGAAGTAGGTATGGCTATGGCCGCACTGCGAAATAAAATTCGCGCGTTTCGCTCAGTCGTGCAATAGCGCTATTGACAGAATTAACCTTAAGAGTTATCGAGAGTCTCGAGAGTTGTAGTAAATTATCGAATGATTTTTTTGTCATTCCGTAATATCCGAAAAAGTTTTTACTGTATTTCCGCAGCTCTTGATGTTTTATGTAGAAAAATCCTTTCATGGGTCTCAATGCTGTAATCGGTGAATCCAATGTTCATGGCATCTTTTGATACGTCGGTTACGCCGCCGTAGTATTGGATAAATTAAAATTTTACTTTTATTGTCCATTTTAGATGTGCGTCACAGTCAGGATCAGCATTAAACTGACAAAAATCGTGCGAAATTTTATTCGCTGTGCATACTAGGAGTAATTCCGATCGCGAAATATAATACGTGAGAATAAAAACCTCGCGGTGAAATACCGCTGTGCGGACAGGCCCTAACAGTCAGCTGAATAAAATAAACTAAATTTGTTATGTTTTGCTAACTTTGTAATATCACGTACTGTCTTGTGTAATGTTAATTCATTGATATATGAACAGGTGAACCATGTGTTCGGTTCTTGTCTGCACATTTGAATTATTTTTCAAATGCATATTTACTTTATATTTTTCTGATTCTCACTTTTAGGCTTACGAATGTGAGATAATGTAACGGAACAAAAAATCCATCCAAACTCTTAAATATTTACAGAATTTTGATTTTATTGATCTGAATTAAGTTATGTTTTTTTTTTATTTAAGTGATATACTATTTTATACCACAGCTCACCTTTTTATATTTGTTGTTTCTACCTTTCAAATTTGTTTGTAATTAAAAAATACCGTTTCGATGTTGTCGTAGTGGAAGTGAAAAGTATACAGCGCATGTTTTCTTGCTTTTAAAACTATTTTAAATTTCTTGCTTTTTTTGTGATTCTACATATTTCTATTAACTTAGTCTGTCACTATGTTTGTTAACAAATCTCGTTTTTTCACCATTTTAGTACAGAAACCTAAAAACTATGTATACACATAAATTGATATTCCGTTCTTCTGAGAAAATGTAAACATTCATGTTATTTATGTTTTCTGACTTTATTATGTTTGTAATATAACAGAGTATTTTCCTAACAATGGCAATAAAACGTCCGTGTCAAAGTAGACATCTCATATCACTTGTCCAATAAACACTAGTACAATGTAGCCGCTAGAATCCTTTGACGTTATATAGCACAATATATATCTATCTATCTATAACTTCAACCCAAATCCCTCGCGGGGTAGGCAGAGAGAACCGAGCGCCGTAAGACGCGATCCTTACACACTTCACTCGCTTCTTTAACATTCATAACTCTTTTCATTGACGCCCGCCTGTTTCTAGGAATCTTAACATCACCTGCTGATAAAACACGGCTAATTTGATCATGGTAGGTTAGTCTTGGTCTTTCTTGGCTCCTATATATCCTTCTACGTTTGCATTGTATATCAGTTTCTACATGTCCGAACCAACGGTGCATGCCTTTTCTTATCTTAACACCGCCACTCTCTTTCAGACCAACTCTCTTTCTTACGTCGTCATTACGAACGCGGTCAGCAAGCGTTATGCTACAAATTTTGCGCAATGCTCTCATCTCGACCGCATTTATTCTGCCATGCCCAGCTTTCACTTCCATAAATTAGTGTTAAATTGTAATTAGCACAATATATGCTTAGTATATATTAGACGCAGAATATATACCCAGATTATTTTAGACTAAAATTACAATTCATATTGTTTATGCATATAAATTGACTTTGTAGATAAATTTGTGTTGATACTTACTTATTCTATGATACGCATGCTCCGTTGGTTCGGACATGTAGAAAGAATGCAAGATAAAGAATGACGAACAGATATACAATGCGAACCTATCATGACCAAATTGATCGTGTTTCATCAGAAGGTGATGTCAGGAGCCCTAGGAATCGGCCAGTGTGCATGAAAGGAGCTATGAATGTTAGAGAAGCGAGTGAAGTGTGTAAGGATTGCTTGTGGTGCTCGGTTCTCTCTGCCTACCACGCAGGGGTCCTGCCGTGAAGATATACATACATATATCCTGTATATATTTTTTAAAGAAATTATGTCTACAAAGACGTGGGTTGCGAAGATCTGATGACAGTCGCTTCATGTCAAAATCATTATCTTCACCATGCATCATTTTAAGTGAAGGGATGTAGAAGCCGAGGAAGACTCACCTACCAGGATAAAATTGGTCGTGTTTTATCAGAAGGTGATGAAGAAATCGGTGAGCATGCATGAAAAGAGTTATGTATGTTAAAGAAGCGAGTGAGGTATGTAAGCACCGCGTCTTATGGCGTTGGGTTCTCTCTACCTACCCCGCAAGGAACCTGGTGTAAAGATACATACATAAATCCTTAGGATTAGACAGCGGACCCCGCCAAACCTACTGGATTAGGAAACGGTATAACGCTAGGAAGACGATATATTTTTTTATACAAGTAGATTGACAAACAAGCTTGCGGCCTGCATCAGATGGTAAGCGGTGACCGCAGTCTATTGACGCTCGCAACACCACGGGGATGTTACTCGCGCGCTGCGAATCTTGTGACCTAAGGATGTTTCGTCACAGTACCCAGTAATTTGTCTGCCATATCTCACCCTTCAAACCGGAACTCAGGTATATAAATATAGCTGCTTGGCGGTAGAAATAGGTGTATACAGTACAGAGGTATTCACGCAGACGACTTTTGTACAAAGTCTCTCTCTGGTAAAATATGCCAGACATACATTAATATCTACATATTTGTTCACAGAGCCTGAATGTGGACAAACGTTCACTAGCGAGCGGAGACCGAAAGAAGAAGACGTTCACAGACAGGTCACAACTTAAGTACGCCAGGCGTTTGGTGGTGAAACTTGGCAGCGCTGTAATCACAAGAGAAGACGGCAATGGCCTAGCTCTGGGAAGACTGGCATCTATAGTTGAACAGGTATTGTGTCACTTGAAACTTCTATCAGACTAGCTGAAGCCTGCGACTTTGTCCGCATGTATACCGTATCCCGTGCGAACTTATTCCCGCTTTCTTTCTTTTCCCCCGGTGTATTTTTTTGTTTTTCTTTTCTACTACATCGGGAGGCATACAAGCATACGGTCCACCTGATGGAAAGCCTATTAACGCTTGCAATATATTAAGTATCACTCGCGCGATGCCTCCTCTGCTATTTACACAGCAACTCCTTGGGAGCTTACTGGTGACCTCACTCACACGATGAGGTTTTCTGTGAGGTGGAGGTACTTCCCCAGCTTGCTTTGATACGCCCTACATCTCTTAACAGTCTAAGGGTCGTATCGTAACATTGAATGGCCTATATAATACCTTCCTTAATTTTTTTTTTATAAATCCGACCGTTAGTTTCAAATATTAGCGTGTTCAAACAAACGAATTCTTCCGTTTTATACATTAGTACAGATTTATGGTTTTTGTAATGAACTATTTATTAATTTAAACTATTTGCGTCAGGGTGGGTACTTGATCCGTTACTGCTGCCAATTGAGCTCCTTCAGGAAAATCTGTAAGCTTCTTGATGTTGCTGCAGGCCTGCGAGAAGTCTCTTGGATTTCCGAGGATTGCAGTCTGTTGAGCTACTTGCCATAACGTTTACTAGGCTGTACGCTAGTTTGCCGGCATAAAGATATAACCAAGCTTTCAAGTCGTAATAAAGAAATTAGTTGTTAGTTCATACTCGTAATTCGACATAAACAAATTTTTATACAACCTCGGGATGCATACAAGCATACGACCCGTAGCGGTGGCTAGGTGGAGCTGTGAAGCTCACTGTCGCCCGTGTCTGGACTGACGCAGTATAGGGAGGGAAATTTGGAAATAGTCATAAACGTTTTTACCGGCGTTCTAAAATGGGCCAAATCAAACATTTTTTGAAAACAGAACTGAAAAATAATGAATGAAAGATGAATTGCGGAATGAAAGAGTGTGATGTATGAATGTTGAATTAAACAATTTTTAACGGAAGTATCGCATGTTTTATTTATTGAATAGATTCAGGCGTTATTTTGCGAAAGTCAAATTTACATGCAATTTGAACCAACCTGCTTTGTTGCAAAGCAGGTTGGATCAAATTGCATTTTATTTATTTTGTTCAACCTGACGTTTCCGTTAAAAATTGTTTAATTCAATGTGTAACAATCGCCTAAGACAATACTATGTATGAATGTGTTTATTTATAATGTAATAATTTTAAAAAATTGTATCATAATTAATATTTAACAAAAAGAGCCTTGCCCATAGCATGGGTGCAAGTAAAAAAAAAAAAAAAAAGGTTATGAAAGTTTTTTAAATCTGCTCTCAAGTGTGTCAAAAGATACTAAACAAAAAAAAGAAAACTGGTTGACTGACACAGGAGAAAAATGTACTGAACTTTTTTATCTTTGCCTATTTTTATATTTTTTTATACAACATCGGGATTCCTATGCCCGCTCCCAGTACAGTAATGCTCGCGATTTGCCACCCCCTATTGCTACACATCAACTCCTTAGGAGGTTACTGGTAATTCCACTCACTCGCAACACTACAAGAGTTGTTATTTGGCTGCGGTGATCTGTGACTTGATGCGCCCTGCCTCTCTTCAAACACCCAGACCAAGACAAATAGACATGTTCATGCATATAAATGTTGTTTGTCTGGGGAAGTAGCTTTCACTTCACAGAAAATCTCAGCCAAATAACAACTCCCTAGAGGGTTGTTCAATTCTTCTACGTGAGTGAGGTCGCCAATGAGCTGTTAAGGAGTTGCTGTTAACAGCGGAAGTGGCATCGCACGAATGATACTTAATGTATTGCCAGCGTTCATAGACTACGGCAATCGCTTTACATCGGGTGGGCCGCTTGCATGCCTTCCGGCATTGTACAAAAAAAAAAGCTTACTTCGTTCGTATTTTTCAGCTTACTCCGTCCAATAACTCGTCTGCAGGATTAAAAGTTAATTCCCTTCGGAAACGTATTTTCATTTTATCAAAGACTTATTCAATTGAAATCTAAAAGAAATCTCTCTTATTGTAAGAGAAGGCGAATGAAAATTTTCACAGATCTTTATTGCTGAGTAACCATCGAGCGTTAATTTATTTAAGTAACAGACGCCCGATAGAGAAACCGGCAAAATATGTTACGGACTCGCATATAAAAGGTTCCGTAGTAGAACATAATACGTTTTAAGTATCATATATTATTAAGAAAGTGAGAGAGAGTTACCAGAGGGAGACTTTCTACAAAAGTCGTCTGCATGGGTACCTCTGTCTCACATATTTTTACCGCCAAGCAGCTATATTTACATAGCTGTGTTCCGGTTTGAAGGGTGAGATATGGCAGAGAAATGACTGGGTACTGTGACAAACAGGTTAGGTCACAAGATTGCCAGCGCGTGAGTAACATTCCCGTGGTGTTGCGAGCGTCAATAGGCAGCGGTGGCCGCTTACTGGTGACCTCACTCACACGCAGGGACACAACAACCCTACAGAGAGTTGTTATTTGGCTGCGGTATTCTGTGAGGGGAGGTACTACCCTAGGGCTGCTTTGACGCGCCCTATATCTCTTAGAAATACATGTGATGGATCCAAAAAAGAAATGCATCCGTAGTAGAACTAGAGTTGCCGATGTGGTTTTAGAGATCAGCAAGTTGAAGTGATGGTTGGCAAGCTATATAGCTCTAAGAATCAATGATCACTGGAACCGAAAGATTCTCGAATGGTTACCTCGAACCGGAAAACGCAATGTAGAACGGCCTCCGTACGATGGACCGACGATCTGGTAATGATTTCAGGGAGCCGATGGATAGACAGTAGCACAAGAGCGATCGTCATGTATGTCTGAGGGGGAGGCCTATATTCAGCAGTGGACGAATACGGGCTGAGATGATGATGATGAATGCTACTTTGACACCAATGCTCGTGGGTTGCGTTCCCACACAGGGCAAGCATTTGCGTATATGAACATGTCTGTTTATCTTGGTCTTGGTGATTTTAAGCGAGGTATCGCATCAATGCGATCCGTCAGGCGAAGAACCTCCACCTCACAGGAAACGGCAGTCGAAAAATAACTGGAGGATTATTGTGTTCCTGCCTGTGACTGAATTAATGAATAAGCTTCTAAGGAGTTGCTGTGCAGCAACAACGCGGAAAGCGTTCATAGGCTACGATAACCGCTTTACATCAGGTGTGTCGTATGTTTGTATATCCCCGACGTTGCATAAAAAAAACGTATCATACACGGAGTTTCCGTGAATGGCTCTATCTAATGGCGTATCTGACTCTCTCTCACTTTCTTATACATAATAACCTTGTTGGACTACCGCCGACAAACTAGGCTTTCGCGGACGAGAAGTAGGGAACATCGTTATATGTTACTTTCAAAGAAGTAGTTCACACGGAGAAGTTTCTTTACACTCACACACTTCAGATAAATATCATTCAGAGATAAGTAATTAAGGCGTCTTCACTGTAATGGACCCGCGCCGCGATATAAATAGAATTTTCATCAGAAACTCTGAAAAGAATTCCGTAAATCCTTTTTTCAATGGTTGCGTAGAGTTTTTGTGAAGGCTTTTCGGTCTTGTTTGGATTTTGTTTATATAAATGGAGTATTAAATTAAATTGTTATTAGGTTCCTTCTGTTGGTATCGATGTACAGTTATTGTTGTAGATATAGTATATTTGATTCATCGAGTGCTCAGAGCGATTCGATTTCGAATCAAAAAAGGTATATCGAAGCTCGATATCATAAAATCGATTGTTTTATTTCTATGTTACTTGGATTGTCTTCAATTACAAACCAACAATTTTGAGTTAAATTTTATTAGGGATTCGATTCTGATTGGTTTAATTTGGAAGGTCCTATCGTCCGATTGGTTCTAGATTGGATAAAACCACATATGCATTGATGTCGGTTAATACGGTACTTAGATCTGTGTAATTTGTTATTTGATCAATGTAAAATATGAAGTATGCTGGATATAATAGAGTATAGGTAGTTTTTGCAAAATTAATTTACTAATTTTGTCCGTTGATGACATGAAACGCGGGCGGCCGTGATTAAGATGGAGTGACGTCACATTTTACAAACTAAAATAATTAGAAAGTTCTGTTCACGATAATACAGAAATCTGTATCTTTTGAATGGCTGATTTCATTATCGTGTGTAGAGTCACAATCAACCTCACCTGCACTTGTTGCTATCTGCCTTCTGCCTGATAATTACGAAACGTTGCTCTGACAAAAGAGGGTAGTGTGCATATGTGCATGCAAATTATATTGTAAATTGTCATAGTATAATGTAAATTGTCATAGGTGAAATTATATTGTAAACTAGCTGTGCCCGCGACTTCGTCCGCGCGGAATAGTTTTTTTTTATTATTTATTTATATTAATAAAAATATATAAAATTTCTAAAATAAAAGTAGCCCTAGTTACTCCTTATTACATCAGCTATCGGCCAGTGAAAGTCCCGTCAAAATCGGTCCAGCCGTTTCAGAGATTAACCGGAACAAACAGACAGACAGACAAAAATTGTAAAAATATTCATTTTGGTATATGTACCGTGTATCCATATGCATTTAGTAAAAAGTGGTTATTTTAATATTACAAACAGACACTTCAATTTCATTTATCTGTATAGATGTATAGATTGTCATAAATGTTATTATTGTAAGGTCAAATCACGTGGGCCTTGACAAGGTAATTTATAACATATTGACCATCCCGTATACCACTTTTAATAGTACTTAATTAATATTATAAATTGAAGTGATTATAAATAAATAAAACAATGAACATAAAATCAGCTGAAGCAGGGGAAGCATTTCCACCTCACAGAAGATAGCAACCATATTCTCCCTCCTCTCCAGGGGCGTTGTTATGTTCTGGGAGTGAGGTTTCTAGTAAGCTCTTGAAGAGATGATGTGTTAGCAGCGGGGGTGGCATCGCCCGAGTGATACTCCTTGTTAAGCAAGCGTATATATGGTAGCCATTTTCATAAAGGGAGCTGTACGTTTGTATGCCGCTCAACGCTCGTTATTTTCACAATTCCCTTGAATAAGCTATATTTATATTTATTTATTTATATTTATATTAATGTTCAAAGCGAAAAAGTTTGTTTGTTTGAACGTGCCAATCTCTAGAAGTACCAGTCGGATTTGGAAAATTCTTTTTGAATTTGATAGACCAATTCTTGAGAACGGTTATAGGCTATTCCACTTCACGATACGACCCTGAAAAGCCGAGGAATAAGCCCGAAAGTAAGTAAAAGCGGTTCCAACAGGACAACCGGACACCAGTCGCGGGCTGCCGCCAATATATTTTTAAACGTTCCCTTTAAATACACTGCGTAGTTCTATCTATCTATATTGTTAGCCAATCCTTTGCGGGGTAGGCAGAAGAAACCGAGCGCAATGTGACTCGATCCTTGCATACCTCACTCGCATCTTTAACGTTCATACATTTTTTCATGCCCTTTCATGAGTCTCGTGTCACCACCTTTTGATAACACACGACCAATTTCGTCGTGGTAGGGTAGTCTGGGCCTTCTATATATTTCTACTTTCAGGTTGTATATCTGTTTTGTCGTCATCATTTTTTTTTATACTACGTCGGGAGGCATACAAGCATACGGCCCACCTGATGTAAAGCGGGTACCGTAGCCTATTAATACTTCAGATAAGTATCACTCGCGCGATGCCACCTCTGCTGCTTACACAGCAACTCCTTGGGAGCTTACTGGTGACCTCACCCACACGCAGGAACACAACAACCCTCTAGGGAGTTGTTATTTGGCTGCGGTTTTCTGTGAGGTGGAGGTACTTCCCCAGACGGGCTGCTTTGGTGTGCCCTACCTCTCTTAAAACATCCACACCAAGACAAACAGACATGTTCATGCGCCCAAATGTTTGCCATGTGTGAGCGGTGGTGTCAAAGTCGCGACATTCACGACTGGCAATGCAAGGGTGACACCTCTGGTGTTGCAAATGTCTATAGGCTACGGTAACTGCTTACCATCAGGCAGGCCGTAAGCTTGTTTACCACCTTAGTGGTATAAAAAAAAAGCCACCGAACTGGTCAAAATCTTGCATTCTTTCTACATGTTCGAACCAACGAACCATACCTGTTCTTATCTTAACACCTATACTCACACTACCTCTTACATGTTCATTGCGAACTTGGTTTACTTGCTCTCATACTCTGCTCATCAAACCAAGCTCTCGCTTCCATACGTTAGCGTCAGGATCACTACCGCATTCTATACTCCGAGCCGTGCCTTCTAATTCAAGTTTTCACTGTAATAATAATTTAATAATTTATTTTATTTCTTCCACAACTAAAATACACAAAGATGGTTAATTACACAGTTTTTGCGCCTATGTGTTGTGGAAGACTGATACCTAAACTAGGCTAGAAGCCTGTATTTCAGGTCACCAGGTCTACACCCCACAGTACAAGCAGTATAAGTGAAGTTAGATAACATAAAAAATAACAACAGAATGTTTTGAAATCCGTGGATTACCCACAATACCCACTATCACTGATTGGACGGTACCGCCATATGTTGTATAAAATACCTTGATAATGCCGTAAAGGCGAAACCGGTCGGCAAAAACAATTGTTAAATAAAATTGTGAAGTGGAATCTGTACAAGTGCAAGTATTAACATTAACGCGATGTCTTCAAAATTCCACCAAGTGCCTACAATCTACAGTATCAACATAATAAGAAGATAACACAAAAAGAACACTAATTTATTTTGCACTCGTCGTTGAAGTATTGTACCTTTGTGTGTATGTGAGTATGCCTGTGAGATGTTTATAATGTTTGCGATGTATAATTTATAACACTGCAAAGAAGTTATCCCAGTACTCTATTCACACTATTCCCTGCCCTCACTCGCCTCTCCATATAAGCGGTGTAAAAATGAAAATCTCATTCACTTGTTTCAAAACAATGTTGTCATCTCAACCGTAATTTTCGCGTTCGTTCTGGTTTCCGGTTTCCTCTCTTTCAAATATATTATTTCTGTTTTCTTCATATTCAGTTGTAAGCCCTTCCCCATATAATCGGCTTTCATCATTGTGATTAGCGCTATATATTGTTTATTGCAATAAGACGTCACGGCTCATAATAACGCGATTTAGAGCCACACATAATTGAGAGAGGAATAAAACTTGCAAATTTTAAATATTTTTCCGAAAATTAACAAGTAGCCAATTTCATATAATCAAATTTTTGTTTAAAATTCATCCGATCTCTTTCGAATCGGCTATATATTTGCATAAGAATACATAATGGTTTCATATATACATAGCGTTAGACGAGTACTCTTCTAAAGACTTCTGCGTCAACAGCGGGAGTGACAATGAAAGAGACACTTCTTATATTACAAGCGTTTACATAAATCGCTTCAAATCAATCGCACTGTATATACTTTTTTTTTTATAATATATGAAAATAGTGTTGCTACTTTATGCCAGTGTCAAAGTCTTCAGTTTAGAACCATTTGAAAATCTTAATTCTATGTTCCAGCTTCAGGAACTGTGCTGAAAAAATACTTGGGAAGGGTACTTAGACCCAATCAACCCAGTTTAAATACCACCCGTAAAACGATAGTGATTTTTACAAGGTGTTCTTGACGAACTTATTCACGTCTTCCAAAAAGTGCATAAATGTGTTATATTTGAGTTTTTTCATTACTGTATAATTTCACTAGCACTTATGTTACAAAATACTATCAAAATTGTCACACAAAACTAATTATATATTGAATTTCAAGTATAACAACGATGTCTCTCGTCAAAAGCGCGGGAAGAAGTCCCACTGTATACTTATTTGTTAATTGATGTAATATGACAAACGCTATATTTCTCAGGTAGCAGAATGTCATCATGAAGGGCGAGAGTGCATCATGGTGACGAGTGGAGCTGTTGCCTTTGGGAGACAGAAGTTGACGCAGGAGTTGCTGATGTCACTGTCCATGAGGGAGACATTGTCACCGAGCGATCACACTAGGGAAGTAAGTACTCAATTATTTTATTGTTTTTAATTTCCTTAATAGTATACATAAATAGATAATGCTTTCTCGCTCAGCGCATTAGTATTGCGATTCAGCGCGGAAATGCTGCACGTATCGTTGGTACAATGCTGCGGGGGCCACACTTTTTAGATTTGTTTTAGATTATTATTTTTTAGATTTATTAGGTACCTATTATTTAATTGTAGATGTAATTTAGTTTTAGTTTTATAGTGTATCTATTTAAGTTAGTTATCTGTTATTATATTGTAAAAATCTAAATGAAAATATTTTGTAAATACAGACAATATAATTACTAACAATAGTCAAGAGTACTGATTGTGAGCAGTGATGGCTTAGTGAATAACATAGAGTCTATAAACCGATTGGTCCCTGTTCGAATCCTGGTATGACATGTATCACTAAATTCGGTTTTTCGGATTTATGTGCATATTTGTAATTATCACTTAGAAGGAAAACATCGTGAGGAAACCCGGCACGTAAAAGAAACCTAATTTTTATAGGTACCTAGTGGAGGTTTGACGGCAGTGGCTCCATGTCAATCAGTATCTTTACCAAATCCTTCGACTTAGACAGGGGACCCCGCTAATCTTAATGGATAAGAAAACGGGTTAAAGAAGTTAAGACTACTCATTAGCAGTAATTCTCTTAGGACTGTCGAATCACCCACCATCAATATATGAGGCTGAATTTTCTCTAATGGCAGGCGGGGCAGTTTTAGAAGTAGGGTACATATATCAAAGTCACACTTTAGCTATCAATAATTCAATTAACACCTACAATATTTATGGTATTAGGTAATAATGACTTTATGCCAAGTTGTAACTTAGAACTGTATTCGCATAACCATTCGTTTCAATTCGGAAATTGGGACTACTTACTTGGGCATAACTCCAAATCGGTGGCAACTTACCACAGTCTCGATGAACCGAATGTATCTTTGATCAAAGGATTTAAGATAAATGCAATCCATGCCTGCTTGAAATTGATTGGTATTGCAAGATAGTACATTCACAGGCTGAGAAATTTCAAGTTGGGCCTTGTAACTCGGTTCAAAGGCAAATTGTTAACGATCCTAAGCTTACACACGTGATTGTGCTCTTAAGACTAGTTTTGGTCCTCTTTGTGTGCTCCCCCGACTGCACAATGGGTTGTGTTCAAAGGAAGTTATGTACCATGATACTGTGGTTACATCCAACCATTACATCCGGTTCGATAAACCACAAATCCTCGCCAAGGAGAATCGCTACATGCCGAGAATGTTGCGCGAGGCTATTGAAATAAGAAAACACCCCAATTTCAATAGAGAAGATGGTTGGCAAGTACCACCTGCTTGGGATCCAGTCCTAAAAATAATCAAGACACAAACCCAAAGATCTACTAAAAAATGTTCGGACACTGTGAGCGATTTTTGTGTGAATCGGAACATATATAATTAATCCATCCATGTCGGTAGATGTAATAATTGAATAACTAATGTAAGACAAATATCACCTTAGTCTTTTTTTTCTTCCCCAGACTTTTTTTTCGCTTTGATGCGCCCTACCTCTTTTACAAGCACCCGGATCAACAAACACACAAATTGGTAGCGTGTGATTTGAGAAGTTTACTTTCGTGAACACTGAAGCCATGGAGTACTTTCCAAGTTGAGCTGGGGTTGAGACCGTCTATAATAGGAGTCGAATAATCTCATTTAAATATATATTTAGTATTCAACTATTTAATGTAACATTAGTCCTATTTTTAGGGTTCCGTGCCTCAATAGGGAAAACGGAACCCTTATAGGATCACTTTATTGTCCGTCTGTCTGTCGTCGTAATCAAAAGCTATGATTACTTACCGTTGACCTAGAATCATGAAATTTGGTAAGAAGCAATGTCATATAGCACAAGCAAAGGAAAAAATCCGAAAACCGTAAATTTGTAGTTACTTCACCAAAAAAAAAATACTCAGTGAAAATATTGTTTTACTAAAATTTCGATGCGCGAGTCCGACTCGCACTTGATGACTTTTTGATACGGCCGTCAACTTTTGAGTCACAGCAGCACCTGGTGAAACCTACCAAAAGGTAAAGCAGGCTTTGGAAAATGGGAGGTAGGACACTATTGTATTTGTGTCTCCGACTGAGGAAGTACATTGAACAACCTCTGCCAAATAACAACCCTCTGTAGAGCTGTTGTGTTCTTGCGAGTGAGTGTGGTTACAAGTAAACGACTCCAGATATACCATAGCGTGTGTAGCAATGGTCGAGCAATATTTATAAAAAAACAGTGGAGCTTACGGCGCTTACAGAGCTTAAGCGCCATTATTTTTTAAACTAACATTATTTTATATTGCAAATTTGGCTGCGTATAATTAAAATTGTGTATTTTATACAACGTCGAGAGGCATACAAGCATACGGCCAACCTGAAGGAAAGTGGTTTATAGTCAGTCATAGCCAATTAACGCTTGCGAGCGAGGAGCTTACTGGTGACCTCACTCCCTCATAGGAATATAATACTAGAAATAATGACCTTCCAGGGAGTTGTTATTTCGCTGCGCTTTTCTACGAGGTGGAGGTGTTGCCGGACGAGTTGTTTTGATGCGCCTGCCTCCAAATTTATAGCGTATATTTTCCCGTGAACTATCGTCAGTTGAATGTGAAGTGTTATGCTAATATTATGCATTGTTATTTTGTGCAGGACGCAGGCAGTATTCTGGACCCTCGGGCGGCCGCCGCCGTCGGCCAATCAGAGCTAATGTCCATGTACGACGCCATGTTCTCACAGTACAACGTGAAAATCGCACAGGTAATTATTATATACAACTAGCTACCCGCCCGGGTTACGTACGAGTGATCTGATCGCTACCAACCTTCACAGGATCATCCGCCGGGCTAATTTGAAGATTCTCAGAAAATTTTCATCAAAATCTGTCCAGCCGTTTTCAAGCATACATTCATACATTGATTTTTATTTATATAGATTTATAGGCGATTTTCGGCGATTTTGAGTAAGGCCATCCCTTTGGTTTAATAATATACTAACTATTGCATACAGCTTTGCCCGTCTCAGCGGGATCTTAATTAGGGTTTTCAAGAAATGGATTTTTTCAAACAACCAAACTCAAACTCTTCAGCATTATTATTAGTATAGATAGTCATATACACAAGCTGATCCTATGTTTGCATATATACAAGTGTATATGTTACACATACAATATATATACATACAATATTTGAAAAATAAACAGTTGTTTAGAGTGCATACGTGTCGCTTACAAACTTATCCGTATGGCGAGCTTAATAAGAAAAAACTTTGTTTTGTTGCCAACTTTTAATACGTGTGAAGAACGATTTCATGCTAAAAACTTTCGTTGAAAACGAAGAAGTGCGATAATGACCGATACTCCGATTAATGAAATATGTACTGTACATAAAAAAAAATTTAATGTATTGTTTTCTATATAAAATGACAATGTCATAGGTAAGGGTATAACATATGTAGTTTTGATATAATGACTATGATCTAACGCTCTTGCACAGGCTTAATGACAATCTAAAAACTGACGAACGTGAAGAGCATCTCTCTCTATGTACTATCGTGCATGCCTCGCCAACCAATACCTAAATAAACGTTCGTACTACCTGCATTTAAAACCAATGTTGGTTAAAACGTCCCTCTCACCCAATGTTGTGCGAAATATAATGATGGGCAGAAATAACGCTACTAGTATAGACGTTCTCTACGGCTTATCACCCAAATTTAAACAAAATATTGTTCGGCTGTTGGAGACCCAGGGACCGGTAACTCACCGACTTCGAACTCCAGCAGTTGGCACGCCTAAATTTAAATATGTAATTTACAATATGTTTTGTTAATCGTTTTTGCTGTTATTATTATCTTGCTAAGTGGACGGTTAACATATGCGGTAGGATTGACAGTAATGTTAGGAATTCATTCGTTTGCAGATTTTATTACTTTGCGGCGGAAGTAAAGTGGTTCAAGGTAGGCCTGGTGAGTAGTATAAGATTAGAATAGCTTGAAGGAATGTGGTGTTAAACATTTAGTAATTTTTTTCATGTGTTTAGGTACAGTACAGCTTCAGACCTACGATTTAATAATAAAGTAGTTATGCATATTAGAAAAATAATCAAATCGTTTTATGCGTTACATGTCCAGAGCTCAAAGGGTGTTCCATTCTGGTAAGGCGATAAGTTTTATTCGCGTTTTGTTAATTTGAAGTAGTATATTCGTCACAATTTGACACTCACACCCACGTGTCATAGCGGTATGGCCTTGGGTTAACACACCCCGAGTCTCCAGGACTAGTAACCACCCACCGGCAACGCTTCAGTGTAACATTATGTAGTTCCTTGAGGATTTGCAATAACTTCCATTTGAAACTGGTTTTTCGGCGTCTGCTGATGAGCGCCGAATATAACAGGGAGGGCTGACATTCGAGAGCCAGGAGTGTGATCCAACTATCTACACTAGAAGCTTTATAAGCCATATAGGGATAACCTCTGTAGTAATTTTAAGACAACCAAATGTAGAATAGAGCAACAGAGTTGTTTCCAAGTTCTTAACTTTAGTATCCACTTTTGATTACACAAGTCTGGCGAGTTTCCATTCGGTCGGGTTGAGTCTAAATATTGGGGGCAATATCCTGAAGTAATACTACCAATGTCTCTCAAGTGCCAGAG
Organism: Pyralis farinalis; assembly: GCA_947507595.1. NCBI lineage: Eukaryota > Metazoa > Arthropoda > Insecta > Lepidoptera > Pyralidae > Pyralis > Pyralis farinalis. The sequence goes on from OX382273.1 coordinate 7,206,274, forward strand.
ACTTCTCTATTGCCGTATGAGCAAACAACCTTATTTGATTAATTTGTTGTCTATAGTATTTAGAAGTCTGGGCATTTAGATCCATAGGTCATTTCTGAAATACTGGTAGACCGTAGAAAAGAGATAAAGTTTAAAGCTATAAATTGAAACTTGGAAATACGAATGAAATACAATAAGTTGTCTGAAAGATGTAAGACGTATTTAAGTGGTCGAGAGAGTCCAATAGGACGTAAACGATTCTTATCTTGTAAAAAAAGAAAGTGGTCAAATCTTCAATTTGACCACCTAGCCTTCCAAAGAGACGTTAATAAGTCTTGTGAGGGGGAGGCAAAACGTTTGCCATCGTAACCGCGGAGGTATTGGTGCCTTGTCCCGCAGACTTACATGCTATTGTATTTTAAATTACTTAAACCCTAAACTCGAGTTCTAAATTTAATCTTGGTGAAGAGTACTAATATTCTCCTACAACAATAATAATTCTATGACTCAGGCTACCTAGCCTCGTAGACTTACAATCTATTTTATATCGTACATTTTAAGATTCTAGAGTTAAAATTTTGTAGGGCCGACTACTAGTATTATTTAATCTCCTTATTTATTAATCTCCTTCCTTATTAATCTCCTTAAATTAATAATGTTATATGATTAGGAAAAAGCTTTATGTGTAAGTTAACCAAAAGGTGAAAAAAATACGAGATTCGTCAGACTACGGTAAACCTTTTCCAGTAATTGCATCCTTCTAACATAGAGCAATCCCTAATCAATCTTGAATAATTGGAATTTGATGGAGCGTGGTTGACGGCTAACATTCTGATTGCGAGAGAGAAGATAATGAAATCAATTTATTAATTTCCTAACACATAACAGAATTATAAATAGGTACAGGAAGGTAGTTCTTGGTAATCGTTACTCTTTAATATGCTTCGATATCACATTTAAAATTGAAAGTTTCACTGATAAGTTTCTCACGAGCTTGGCTATTTTATAGACACGAAAACGATATAGGGTTACAGCAAGCAACGTACACAGCTAAATTAGAATAAGTGGGTCGACATGACACTTCTAAGACACTTTGAGGAGTAAGCTTAGTTAAATAAGATGAGGTTCATAAGTTGAGACGTTAGTTGTAATAAACGCAGATATTATTTTAACTCACGTATGATAATTAAGGTAAACGGTTAGCTATAGAAGTGGTTAGAAGAGCATAGCGGCATAGTAAAATCAAACAAGTAGGCCGACTCGACCCCTGCGCGAAGGATAATAGCCTAAACACGTAGGGATGTCGCTTATAGTTTATACAATCGTCAAAAATGCATAGTCAATCTATATATAAAACAATTTACCCCAGTAGGTGAATCATCAGGGATCTATAATACAAAGTTTTTCTTAATAATTTTTTGTACATAGACCAGGAGCTGACTATTGTATTGAAGTTATATACTCTACTCTATATATGAAAAAATGATGAGTGAAATTTTAAGATGCTGTAACACAAAAGTAACAGGTTGAAGCTGCACGCTAAACCGCTCATTAAGTCATGAAAAATATGCTCAAAGCTGCAACCAAATAACAATTCCCTGGAGGATTATTGTGTTCATGCAAGTGAGTGACGTTATTACCTCACAGAAAACTGCAGCCATATAACGTCATGTAACGTCACTCACTCGCCTGAACACAACAACCGTCCAGGGAATTGTTATTCGGCTGCAGTTTTGAGCATATTTTTCGTGAGGTAGTAACGTCACTCATTCGCATGAACGCAACATCTGTCCAGCGAATTGTTATTTGGCTGCAGTTTTCCGTGAGGTAGTAACGTCACTCACTCGCCTGAACACAACAACCGTCCAGGGAATTGTTATATGGCTGCAGATTTCTGTGAGGTGTTAACGTCACTCACTCGCATGAACACAACAATTCCAGGGAATTGTTATTCGGCTGCAGTTTTGAGCATATTTTTCGTGAGGTAGTAACGTCACTCACTCGCATGAACGCAACATCTGTCCAGCGAATTGTTATTTGGCTGCAGTTTTCCGTGAGGTAGTAACGTCACTCACTCGCCTGAACACAACAACCGTCCAGGGAATTGTTATATGGCTGCAGATTTCTGTGAGGTGTTAACGTCACTCACTCGCATGAACACAACAATTCCAGGGAATTGTTATTCGGCTGCAGTTTTGAGCATATTTTTCGTGAGGTAGTAACGTCACTCACTCGCATGAACGCAACATCTGTCCAGCGAATTGTTATTTGGCTGCAGTTTTCCGTGAGGTAGTAACGTCACTCACTCGCCTGAACACAACAACCGTCCAGGAAATTGTTATTTGGCTGCAGATTTCTGTGAGGTGTTAACGTCACTCACTCGCATGAATACAACAATCCTCCAGGGAATTGTTATTCGGCTGCAGTTTTGAGCATATTTTTCGTGAGGTAGTAACGCCACTCACTCGCATGAACGCAACATCTGTCCAGCGAATTGTTATTTGGCTGCAGTTTTCTGTGAGGTAGTAACGTCACTCACTCGCCTGAACACAACAACCGTCCAGGGAATTGTTATTTGGCTGCAGATTTCTGTGAGGCGTTAACGTCACTCACTCGAATGAACACAACAATCCTCCAGGGATTTGTTATTTAATGATGCCAGACTAACTTCTCACGCGCGTACATAAGTACACGCACCCATTTTTTTTTTTACACTAAACTATTTTTTACTTTTTCATTTACTACACTTATCATAATTATAATCTTTATATTCGGAAATTTAATATTTTTACAAAAGCCTAAAATGATAGGCATTAAAAGTACTTTTTTCTGTAGGAAATTTGTGATTTTATAACAAAATTACACATTTGATACAAAAAAAAATCTTTTTACTTTTTAGCCATATTTACGAATTTGTAGTTAAAGTAAGTAGGTACACGTACAAATTATTACGAGCGGGAGCGCAGCCTCGGTGAATGCATTAGTACTTATAGTAATCTATGGGCGTAGCCACGACTGGCGTTCCTTTGGAAGCGATATTTTTTTTTTTTTTTGTCATTTTTGTCAGTGTGTGCGTGCGACGACGCATACGTACGGGATGGTACGGGCGCGCACACATACAAACCGAACGCGGTGCGTGTCTATGAAGACAACCTACTTGTTTGATTTTACTATGGTAGCGTGGACGTAAATATGTAAATAATTATGTTGAAATTTTAATTATATGTAAGGTTCTCTGTCGCTATATATCTCCCAATAGGGTAGGGTTTGCAGGGGAAGAGGATACATATTGACGAGCTCGGTGGCTCAGTCGCGAAAGACGCGACTTTGACACCAACGTTCGTGGGTTCGATTCCCACACAAGACAAACATTTGTGTGCATGAACATGTCTGTTTGTCTTGGTCTGGATATTTTAAGAGAGGTAGGGCGCATCAAAGCACCCCGTCTGGGGAAGTACCTCCACCTCACAGAAAACCGCAGCCAAATAACAACTCCCTAGAGGGTTGTTGTGTTCCTGTGAGTGAGTGAGGTCACCAGTAAGCTCCTAAGGAGTTGCAGCACAGGGGAGGCATCATGACTGCTTGCATGACTCCCAACGTTGTATAAAAAAAAATCATAAATAGGCTAGTAAGCAGATAAAAGGAAACAAAAGGTTGAAGTATATAAGTATAGTATAGAAAGGTATATAGTGTAGTACAGGGTATGATAATTATATTATAATAATAATATAAACGATAGCTGCTTTTTATTGGCTTTATTTATGTAAAAAAGTTTCCATATTTAGTATCTTTCATCATTAATTTAGTTCATTGTATAACTATTTAATGATTTTCCGTACGATCTATATATATTAATTAAGATATATTAATTTCGAGTACTCAATTACAAAGGAAGTAAATAAACCTAATTTATAGCCTAACTTAGTTAATTAAATTTAATTAGTTTGCGAACTACCATGGAGGATAATAAACACCTCTGTAACTGAAGACGGCTTTAGACCCATTTTATTTATGTAATTAAGATACCCGGATAGACATAGTGCGGTTTCTTTCCTAGTATCAATTTTTCTTAACAATAAAAGCCAAATTTCGTCAGCGGGTCTTGGCATTAAGTATACAACTACAAATTAAACATACTAGAACTTATACATTTAGGATAATGAGGGAATTTATCAATGTTAATCAATGTTGTCACAGTCAGCAAGTGTTATGCCACAGATTTGCGCAATGCTCTCATCTCGACCGCATTTATTCTACTTTCATGCTCTCTCTGCCATACCCAGCTTTCACTTCAATAAATTAGCGTTGGGATAAGCACCGCGTTGTGTACAGCGAGCTGTGCCTTCTGGTACTTCTTGGCAATAACCAAGATATGACAAGATTGCTTTTTGAATAAATCGCAATATATGACTATATTGCGACTTATTCGATATTTTATATATTGCGATATTTTATCGAGAAGTAGTCATGAAGCTTCTAACCCTAATTATCTGGCAGTCTATACCATTTTTCGCTTCTCCTATTCCAAAAAGTCAGCATAAAAGAATAACATTTTATATATTTCTTGTTAGATTTATGTTCTCGTTGTAAGGCCAAGCCACCGTGAGCTTGGCGTCTCGAATTACTTTAACGAAGAAAGACTTGCATAAAAATTCATACACAATGCAAGTTAGCAATGCTAATTGTATACAATGTTCAACTTTGTAGGAAAAATGTTTTAGATGCGAAGTAGTGTAAACTTTAGGCTTTAGCTGCTCGGAAATAGGTTACTCCTTCAATTTGAGGCGTCATCTTTGTAAGTGACAAAACTGAGTTTCTACTTTTTGAACTATGGACGTATGGGATATTCATAGAACACAGACCTATCGAGCACGCATCAAAATAAATAATTTTGAACGGTGATCTCAAAAATATATACTACTTACATTTCATTAACAATTAATATAAACAATAAGTCTTATACTTAATTTTTTACTCATTAAGCCTTCAGACTTCCTTTTGACGAGCTCGGTGGCGCAGTGTTGGAACGCGCTGTTACGCCACTTTGACATCAACGCTCGTGGATTCGATTCCCACACTTGACAAACATTTGTGTGCATGAGCATGTCTATTTGTCTTAGTCTAGGTGTTTTCAATATAGGTAGGGCGCATCAAAGTAGCCCGTCTGAGGAAGTACCGCCACCTCACAGAAAACCGCAGCCAAATAACAATTTTCTGGATCGTTTTTGTGTTCCTGCGTGTGAGTGAGGTCTCAAGTAAGCTCCTAAGGAGTTTCTGTTAGCAGCAGAGGTGGCAGTGCGCTAATAATACTTAATGCATTGCAAACGTTTATAGGGTAACCGCTTTGTGTCAGATAGTTTAAAATTCGCACCGACGGGGGCGGATCGTTGCGCGTCGCCTCACGAGAACGCCTTATCCCGCACTTTGGTGCGATTTCGCCGTATATATAGTAAGCATATACAGAAAATACAAAATATTATTTATTCTCTGCTGAAAACCGCTAGGAAAAGCCCTATTTCATACAACAAGGATGCATAAAATAGTTGCTTTTCTTAGACATGATAAATTATGCATTACTTACGGGGCGCTTATAACAAAGCTTGAGTTGAACAAAGGTGGTTACAGCATGCGTTTTATACCGGATGAGGGACGAATAGACAGTATGTATGTATATCTGCACGCCAGGGTCCCTTACGGGGTAGACAGAGAGAACCGAGCGCCATAAGACGCGGTCCTTACATACTTCACTCGCTTCTCTAATATTCATAGCTCTTTTCATGCACGCTCGCCGGATAGATAGTTTTTAAGTATTTAGCTTTTATGATGATATTGTTCGAGTTTGAATAAGAAATTCTAAACTATGGTACGTCGAAAACTTGCTCTGCACTGATAGCAAGAACAAATATTATTCGCAGGTCACTAGAAGTGGAAATAACAGATTTTGAGAGAGGTAGGGCGCATCAAAGCAGCCCGTCTGGGGAAGTACCTTCACCTCACAGAAAACCGCAGCCAAATAACAACTCCCTAGAGGGTTTTTGTGTTCCTGCATTTGAGTGAGGTCAACAGTAAGCTCCTAAGGAGTTGCTGTGTAAGCAGCAGCGGAGGAATCGCGCAAGTGATAATTAATATATCGCAAGCGTTAATAGGCTACGGTAACTGCTTAACATCAGGTGGACCGTATATCTGTATGCCTCCCGACGTTGTATAAAAAAAATCTAACAAAAGATTTATGGACATAAATCATTAAACAAGTAACAGAAAGCTTTACTTTTGTTGTCTAGGGTACATAACGCTTCGAGAAACAAGACCTGTGGTCGAGTCTTCACCAATGTTACTTTTACGCCAAGGCTCGTGGATTCGACTCACAATGAACAGTGAAGTTCATTGCTGTCCCGGGGATTAAACTACAGCTGCCTTGGAACTCACAACGAATTTAATCAGAACAAATTTGTAGGAGTAGGAAGTTTTGGAATTGACTTCTCCTCTTGGCAAAGTGAGAGACAGCAATATGACAAATAAGGCATTTAAAAACCTCAAAGAGATGGCTAGTCAAGTGAAGTTCAACTACCGTGCACCACGGTTTATCAAATTTCTAACACTATTGGGACCTAAACTGTGAGTTACCTAACCTACCTAATACATCGATTCCAATAATATAGATTGCAGAACCGCCTAAACGTCTGGCAATTCTCCCCTGTTGCCACCAAATCAGAATAGTATACTACCCCGGATGTGACACGCAAGTAATTTAACATATCGTCCCGCTCCCGACGCCAGAGATCGCACTCCCAGAGAACATGATGTGCTGTTTGCTCGAATTTATGATTTGTCGTAGAACACTCACATAAAGGCGATGACACAAATCGAAACGAAAAGAGCTTCGCTCTAAAGTTTCCATGCCCTGTTAAAAATTGCGCAACAGGATGATCCACTTCTAACCACTCTTTACTTAATCTGTCTCGCACTGATTGAAAGAACAGATACAAGTGGTGTCCTTTAGTAGAAGTTTCCCATCTTTCTTGCCATTCAGACAGCAAAGTTTCAAGTACCCCGTCAATTGGTTTGAACAGTCTAAGTATTTTATTATGACCGCGATGTTTTAGAAAATCAGGGTGCATGTTTTTAGAGGTGTAGTACATTGAAGCGCGTACGAAATCCGCATGTCCAAGAAATTTCGAAAGATTTGTGACTAAAAAAGTCTGGTTTTCCTCTCCCACCGATTCTAATGGATTAGGAAACGGGATAACGCTAAAAGTAGACTAGTTAAGTGAAAAGACTTATTAGTCCTTTCCAGGATTATTAATTTAAATCGGAAAATCTCATGACAACTCTCTAAATGAACGTGTTTTGCACTTTACACATATTTAAATAAATAAATAGTATGTGTTAGTAAATCAACATTTGAAATTATCGAGAACTTAAATTGAGAAATTTAAGTCAATCTATCTATCTATAACTTCACGCCAAATCCCTTGCGGGGTAGGTAAACACACTTCACTCGCTTCTTTAACATTCATAACTCTGTTCATGCACGTTCGCCGGTTTCTAAGACTCTTGACATCACCTTCTGATAAAACATGACCTATTTGGTCATGGTAGGTTAGTCTTGGTCTTCCTCGGCTCTTATAGGCTAAGAGCTAGCGAACCATCTGACTAATCCGTTTCCCACAAAGCTTTAAATGATGTTTTATTATCGGTCCACTAAGAAAGTACCGTTCTGGCAGGACCACGCGGTTGAATCCTCATCCCTTAAATTTTTTAAAATGTAAAAACAAATTTTTTTTTAATCATTTTCCACAAGGCTGCAATTTTAATACGGTGTAATTTATATATGTTTAAGTGTAAAAAAAATTGCCAACCTATTTTGACGGTTGCAAATATATGCCATTAAATAGTTAATAGATTCAGGCGTTATTTTGCGAAAGTCAAATTTACATGCAATTTGATCTAACCTGCTTTGTGTGCTTCCGCCACCAATTAGTTCATGCGGCCTAGCGCCGGCCGGCATCCACCCACTACTGTTAGTACATGGTACATGCCGACGCTGCCATGGCTGCTCCGGTAGTCTCTGCCTCGGCTGCTGCGGTCGTCCGCCATCTGGAACAGAATCCGCATGCCCCCACCACCACCGTCGCTGCCACGACTGGCCTGGTCGTCGCTGCGACACGTGTTTCGCCTCTCCACGAGGCATCATCAGGCATTGTAGACGTTAATCGTAAGAATAACATGCTACAAGTGACAAATCCATCGCAGTGCCGTCCCTTATATTGAATTGAGGGTGGGGGTGGATGGTGTGAGCGAAAAGATATTTAATAGTGGGGAATGGTTTACGTCAGTCTGTTTGTTCATGAGAGTAATTTTAGAATTTATATGTTTATTAATTTCTAATTGTTCCCTAATATTTAGTTTTAAACCTTTGTCTATGGTGTGTAATAGACAAAGACCATAACTTATCCCCCACTAATACATATCAAATTTTACACACCATAGACAAAGGTTTAAAACGAAATATTAGGGAACAATTAGAAATTAATAAACATAAAAATTCTAAAATTACTCTCATCGCAAAGTTGTCATCGGGGTAGTAATTCATAACCTGCTCCCACAAGGCTACTGCCGCTGCAGGCATACTGCCAGAACGGTACTTTCTTAGTGGACCGATAATAAAACATCATTTAAAATTTTTTTAGCTTTGTGGGAAACGGGTTAGTCGAATGGTTCGCTAGCTCTCCTACTATTAGTGTACTTTTAATGTGACTAATCTTTAACTTCTAATGGGACATCGTAATTGGTATGAAATATAACAAAATATTGACGTGTATATTCAGAATTAATATGGGAACGTAAAGTTTTTAATGTTCAGTCCACGTTCAAACTCAATATTTTTTTTGGAGGTGGAGATATTTACGTAGTCTCGTGCTTTGATCCGCCCTACCTCTCTTGTAAACATCCAGGCCAAGACAAACAGACATGTTCCTGCACACAACAGTTTATCATGTGTGGAAATCGAACACACGAGCATTGTTGTTAAACTGGCATCGCTAACCACTCTGCCACCGAGCTCATCATATAGCTAAATTAAAATGGAATAGAATTCAAATCTACGAATACAGTATGAATTATCCAAATACGTCGAGCCGTTTCCTTTATATTATATTAAATAAATCGTTTGAAATTCGTATACATTAAAAAAATCCATTATAACATTATAAACATACATATAAAAACTTTTTACTCTTTGTACGTAGATATTTCATTAGAATTTTTTTATTTGGTCACGAAAAATTTTTAATTTTAAAATTAAACACTGTGCATTGCGGTGTATTCTCTACTGCGCCTGTGACCTCTTGCCCCTGTTGTGTGGGCCGTGTGGCAGGCGCAGTTGGATTACACTGTGATGCACCGTGCGTTACACACCCGATCTCAGCGCACACTCACTGTCCTTTCTTCAGCTCGGACGTCTACAAAATTTATAATTAAAATAAAAAAATTAAGATACATTAATTTTTCGTGACGTGTTAAATTTTTTCATGACATGCCGAACGAAGTATCTATGTACAAAGAGTAAAAAAGTTCTTATATGAATGTTTATAATGTTATACCATGCAGCCGAAAGTAATGCATTTCTGTTGTCGGTTACAATGTGTTTCGTTTCTCTCAGATCTTGATTTAAAAACAATGTAAGCTAAGCATACGCTTAAAGCAACTGTCAGGGTAATATGACTGTATCTCAGTAAAACAGTTTAGCATATTGCAATAATGTAACGTAGTTTCTATTTAAATATGGTTGGTGGTAGGAGGTAGGAATCGAAACCACGAGCGTTGGTGTCAAAGTTGCGTCATTCACGACTGAGCCACCGAGCTCGTCATGCACGCTCGCTGGTTTCCAGGGTCCCTGATATCACCTTCTGACAAAATACGACCAATTTGGTAGTGACAGGTGAGGCTCGGCCTTCATCGGCCACTTTCCTTTTCCTTCACACTCTCGCTTTCACCCATTTGTGCCCATGAACATGTCTAGAACTTGGTCTAGATGTTTTTAAGTGAGGTAGAGTTAATTAAAGCAGCCCATCTTGGAGGTAACCCCACCTCACAGGAAACCACGGTCAAATACCAACTTGCTGAGTAGCTGTGTCCCTGCGAGTGAGTGAAATCACCAGTAAGCTTCTGAGGAGTTGATGTTCCAACCAAAGACTAACCACCAACCAAAGGTCACCAAAGATCGTGAGTTCGATTCCCACACTGTCTTTCACCGAGTTTCTTTTAGTCTAGGTATTTTTAGGAGATGTAGAGAGCACCAAAACAGTACCGAAAAGTATCTCCAGTTTACTGAAAACCGTAGACAAATAATAAACGCCTGGATGGTTGTTGTGTTCTCGCGAGTGAGTGAGGATACCAGTAAGCTCTTAGAGAGTAGCTGTGTTAGTAGCAGGGGTGGAAACGCGCTACTTTCAGTGCTGCAAGTACAAACAAGTAAACCAGTTGACTGCGTATGAAGGCACTCCGCACTCACAAAAACGTGTTTTGGCGCCTAAATAGCAAGTTTAACCAATAAGTCGTTAAGTGCCGCGATATTGATCAGCGAGCTAACCACTAAGAGCTGCACGTTCTAGTTTACCCCCTGACCCGTAGCAGTGAATTGAGTTTTTTTTTTAATTTTTTATACTACGTCGGGATGCATACAAGCATACGACCCAACTGATGTAAAGCGTAGCCTTTTAACGTCTGCGACACATCAAGTATCACCCACGCGATACCTCCTCCGCTGCTTACACAGCAACTCTTTGGGAGCTCACTGGTGACATCACTCACACGCAGGAACACAACAACCCTCTAAGACTTGTTATTTTGTTATGGCTGCGAGATTATTTCTGTGAGGTGGAGGTACTGCCCCAGACGGGCAGCTTCAATGCGCCCTACCTCTCTTAAAAAAAAGAGTTCGTACGTACTATCCGTCTCATTGGTACTCCTTAGGTTGTTTCTTTAATGGCTGTGTGCTTTACGCTTCTCGACATTCTATAAAAATGTAAAGCGAACCTTTCTTTCTGGTGATGAGAGCAGAGAGTGTACTCGTAGATACTGCAGATTGCACGGCAAAAAAAATTCGTTGTCTGTAAAGTCGGTTTATGGACGATAATTTTACGTGATAACTTCATAAGAAACCATTCAACAGTTGACAAAAAAGTTCACATGTATGTTGTTTGCTGCCGCTGTCTCTCTTCTACTGGGACGCATCGGCCGATGGAGTGGAAGAGAGATGCGTCACAAGCCGAACGCTTAGGCCGATCGTGCCTCTCTATCGCTTGTTCCGCGCTCTCGCTTGCACGCTGGGCTTCGGCGGAACGTGACAATGAGTCATGCTTATTCGTGCGTGCACCCGGCGTTCACGGATTTATAAGACGTTATCACGTCAAAAAATGCAACCTTTATGAGATTACCTGTCCTTCAGTCAATCTGTCAAGTACCTATTTCGCCCTTAAAGATATCGAGGTGAAATACATATCTTGTATTAAGATGTATCGACTTGTAACGTGTAATATTGATATAGAGTTAGAACTTGACATATAACTATATAACTGTCGAGCTCGGTGGCGTAGTGGTGAAACGCGTTGTTACGCTACTTTGACACCAAGGCTCGTGGGTTCGATTCCCGCACAGTACACACATTTGTGTGCATGAACATGTCTGTTTGTCTTGGTCTGGGTATTTTCTATGTATAATAAGTATGTATTTACAAAAAAAAAATGTATTTACGTATGTTTATCAGTCGTCTAGTACCCATAACACAAGCTTCGCTTACTTTGGGGCTAGATGGCGCTGTGTAATTTGTCCAATAATATTTATTTATTTATTTATTATGTCTGAATATCTGGAAGATAGAATCCTGTTCCTTGATGTAGACAGACAGAACGTGATATATATTTAATTCGATGTGGAAATGTGGGAATATTGAAAATCTTCTCCTTCCAATCCCATCTTCTCATATGACAAGTGAACTAATATACAGAACAAAATGTATAGATATTATTATATTATTTTTAATTTGTTCACAATTCTGTTCTAATTCTCCACGTATGTAAGTCCTGTTTAATGACCAATAACAATGCAATTCAAAATTAATGATATAAACAATGCTATATTAATTTTAAAACAAATAAATATAAATTTAAACAAATATTGTCGGACAAATTACACAGCGCCATCTAGCCCCAAAGTAAGCGAAGCTTGTGTTATGGGTACTAGACAACTGATAAACATACGTAAATACATTTTTCTTTTGTAAATACATACTTATTATATATAGAAAATACCCAGACCAAGACAAACAGACATGTTCATGCACACAAATGTTTATACTGTGTGGGAATCGAACCCACGAGCGTTGGTGTCAAAGTAGCCTAATAGCGCGTTCCACCACTGTGCCACCGAGCTCGTCAAATAGATACGTTTGTTCTAAAAATTATATTGTTTGGTTTATGTAGTGTTTTACGTAAGCAGATTTCATATATTTTGGTGCCACGTCGCTTGCGAAGTAGGCAGAGATAACAACAGAGTTATACACCTCGCTCGCTTATTTAACATTCATAGCTCTTCACTTGCAAAGTCGCCGGGCTCCTAAGACTTCTGATATAATACAACCAATTTTGTCGTGGTGGTGTCAGCGGAGGTGAGTTTTGGTCTTTCTCGGCTCCTACATCTATCCACGTTCGGCTTGTATATCAGTTTTGTCACCTTTTCCCGAACCAACGGAGCATGCCTTTTATTATCTTAACTAAGCGACACTCTTTTTCAGACTCTACCGCTAATTTCTGGGTAGTTTGACTCGGATCGGCTTCTACTCCTATTATTTAGCCAGTCAGCAAGTATTGCGAGAGCTTGGTTGGGAACTTTTAATACATCTAGCATAATATAGTCCTGACCTTTCACTCTCAGATTTTCACCTATTTCGGTCTCTTCAGAATTATTTAGGCAGTGTTAGGTTAATATCAAGACAGGACAATCAAAACTATTTGTCGCAGTTTTTTGATCAGAAGTCCCAAATATATTATAATGAAATGTAAATAACCTGTTATAAAAATATCATGAATTTTTATATCACCACATCAACCCTTACTTACATCCCACTGCAAGGATATGGGTCTCCCTTCAAACGAAGGGGTTTGGAGCATACTCGACCACGCTGCTCAAATGCGGATTGACAGAGACTAGTGTTTTCAAGCCGCCCGAGGGCCGCTGGCATAGCTTAACGACTGTCTTCTATCGACAGCAGCCGGAACCGACGGAACGCCGGATCGTGCCCTCCGAAGCATGGAGAAACTCGAGATAGAAAACCCATCCTTAGACAGGCTGCGGTCGATGGTTGCTTAACCTGCGTGTTCGTTTAGAATGGCACGCGCTACGACACCATTGATCTCTCAATTTGTATATAAAATACCAAAAATATTTTTTCGCGACCTAATAAAACAATTTAAAATTTACCTATTGTGAACCGACATTGGCTATTATATATATATATATATAAGTTAACTTTAGTGAAGTAGTCGTGAAGTATGAAAATTTATTTTGTTTTAGCTTTTATTAGTCAAGTGTAAACATAACTAATTTCCAACCGGCTGCAGTCGGTTTTCACGACTTTTATACCTTTATATTTATCTTTTATATAAAGGTATAAAAGTCTAAAAAATATATAGAGTTTTATATCCACTGGCTTCCGAGGCCATCTCTAATTAGGATTCAACAGTAATCGCGCGTACGCACATGCAAAACGGTGTAAATTACTTTAAATCATAAATTTATTTAATTTGAAAGATGTGCGTATACTGAAATACTAATTTAGACGATATTTCTAATTATATTCATTTACATTCAGTGAGTGCTTCGTTCGTTTTATTTTTATACAATGTCGAGAAGCAAATCAGCGTCAATGTGAATTGTAGCTTACTTACTTTACTATGGAATAATAGGATATGTTTCAAAAGAAACATATTAAATATTTCAATAATTGTCTATAATAAAATACCAAATAACTTTAAATTGCTAAAGGGAGAATTTAAGTGACCGACTCGTGAGTAGCTGTTTTATAGTCAATAATGAATTTTTAAATTATTGTGACAAAAATTCTGTTTAATGTTTGCACGTCTGCATGTACCAATATACCTTATCAAGACCTTGTTTAATGTATTCTGACAAATGAAAGATTATGATTACTCTCAGGAATACAATAATCTTCATGAAGTTGATATTTGGCTGTAGGCTTTTATGAGGTTGAGGTGCTGCGTCAGTCGGGCGAAAGAGATTGCACCGCGTAGGTTGACTCTAAAAATTATAGTGAACCGCTGATATGCCATTATCCAATAATACATTTGCGTGACTCTTCTTCTTTTTAGCGTCATCCCTTTTCCTAATCCATTAGGATTGGCGGGGTCCGCTACTTCCTAAGGACTTGGCGAAGATACTGATTTTTAGGGTTCCGTACCCAAAGGGTAAAACGGAACCCTATTACTGAGGCTCCGGTGTCCGTCCGTCCGTCCGTCCGTCTGTCACCTGGCTGTATCTCATGAACCGTAATAGTTAGATAGTTGAAATTTTCACACAAGATGTATTTCTGTTGCCGCTATTACAACAAATACTAAAAAATAGAATAAAATAAATATTTAAGGGGGCTCCCATACAACATACGTGATTTTATTGCCATTTTTATCGATAATGGTACGGAACCCTTCGTGTGCGAGTCCGACTCGCACTTGGCCGATTTTTACATGGAGCGGCTGCCGTCAGACCTCCACATATCAGAGGGAAGACCATTATCCTTCTTAGGTAAGGTCACAACGTCTTTAGAAATATGTTTTCCTTCATCGCCAAGCAAGTGATAATTACAAATATGTACATAAATCCGAAAATATAAATTTAGTGGTACTTTACTTAACTACTTACTTTTTATGTTTACTATATTGAACAAAACAAACGATTGTGAGAAAATCGTAAATTTGTTTTTACAAATTATTCATATAATATGCTATGTTATAAGGTGAACATTTAGTAAAAAAAATCCTCTTAACATAGCTGTTTTACGGTAAAAAAACACAAATGTTTAATTTATTTGACATGCATGCGCAATTACGTATTATGTCTACATATACCCATTTTCTACTAGAGATGTGACTCGACAATCAAATGTCGAAACTGTGAAGCAGATCCAGTCACACTTACGATTGACAAATTTATTAGGGTGACGGTTAATGAAACCAAATAAAAATCATAATAGTTTTTAAATGACTTGCGCGACTCAGGCATACAAGCGTATATCCCACCCGATGTAAGTTACCGTAGACTATAAACTCTTGCAACATTTGAAGTACAGCACGCGCGTTACCACCTCTACTACTAACACAACAACTCTTTAGAAGCTTACTGGTAATCTTACTCGCTGTACAACTTACTGTTTTTTTGGGAGGTTGAGCTACTTTTAGTCGGGTTGCTTTGATGCATATCTTATTTTAACAAATCTATACCAAGACATACACGCATGTGCATTCCACAAATGTTTGTCTTGTGTGGGAATCAAACCTACGTGCGTTGGTTCAAAGTAGTCTTGTGTGGGAATCAAACCTACGTGCTGTTAACCAATCCGCCACCGGGCTCGTAAAATATTGATTAAAATGTAATGATCTTGTTCTCAGGTACTTGTTACCAAGCCGGACTTCTACAATGAAGAAACGAGGAAGAACTTGTTCTGCACACTGTCAGAGCTGATATCATTGAACATAGTGCCAATCGTGAACACCAATGATGCAGTCAGCCCACCTATGTACATCCATGACGACACCGTTGTTCCTGGGACTGGCAAAAAGGTACTACTACTACAACTTCTACTACACCACCGCTAATTCATCCCACTGCAGGGATACGGTCTTCCTTCAACTGAAGGAGTTTAGAGCATATTCCACCGCTGTCCAACTGGTCAAAGTCCAAAGGCCAAAGTTTTCAAGCCACCCGAAAGCCACTGACTTATCTGTGTAACGACAATATCCGGAACCGAGGGCTTAACATGCTGTCTGAAGCACGGAGAAACTAGACACAGATGAACCCATCGATAGACAGGCTGCGTTCGACGTTGCTTAACCTGCGCGTTCAGCTACCAGAGGGAGACTTTGTATAAAAGTCACGTCACAAGATTGGCAGCGCGCGAGTAACATCCCCGAGGTATTGCGAGCGTCAATAGGCTGCGGTGACCGCTTACCATCTGATGCGGGCCGCATGCTTGTTTGCTAATCTAGTTGTATAAAAAAAAAGTTAGAACACGTGAAACGATGTCATCGATCTCTGAATTTTTTTCATACAATTGCAACGTCGAGAACATACGACCTTATGGCCTACGTAAGGTGGTTGCCGTATACAAGACATATTACTAGCGCGTTGCCACCCCATGCAGCGACTCCTCAGGAGTTTATTAGTCATCTCACTCGCTTGCGGGACCACAATAATCCTCCTGTGAGTTGTAATTTGGCAGCGATTTTCTGCGAGGTACTTCCCCAGTCGGGTTTTAGTTTATCTCTCTTTGCTTAACGACTGTCATCTGTTCAATTAGACTGAAATGGGCATCGACGCCATCGGGCTCCTCCAATATTTACAAACTAAAGTATTGCCCTACGTCCTTACTGCCAGAGATTGGTATACTCTTGATTATCATGTCGGACACATCATATCGCGCCCCTCAGGGATCCTTCAAGGGAGTCCTTCAGGGAGTCATTATTTGACGGAGGTTTTCATTGCAGTGGAAGTACTTTCCCAGTCAGGCTCCTTTCATGAGCCCTAGCTCTCTTAAAACATGACCAAGACAATTAATGAGCTCGGTGGTGCAGTGTTAGTAACGCTACTTTGACGTCAACGCTCGTGGGTTCGATTACCACATAGGATAAATATTTGTGTGCATGAACTTGGTTTACTATGTATCATAAGCATATTTACAAAAAAAATGTATATACATACATTTATCAGTTGTCTAGTAGGTACCCATAATACAAGCTTCACTAACTTTGGGGCTAGATTGCGTTGTTTAATTTATCCGACAGAAAAAAGACGTGTGCAGGCGCACAAATGTTTGTTCCTTTACGAGAGTCGAACCTACGAACCGGTGTTAAAGTAGCCATTGTTAATTATTCGAGTACTGGGCACAAATACGATTTAAAAAGGATTTAAAAAGGTTTTTAAAGTGTATACTACTATGTCTTTACGCTTACTCCTTTGCGGTGTAGGCACAGAGAATCGAGCGCCACATGACTCGGTCCATAGATACTCACTTGCTTCATTAACATTTATAGCTCTCCTCATGGACGCTCGCCGGTCTTCTGACATCACCTTCTGATAAAACACGACCAATGTCGTCATGGCGAGCCTTGGCTTTCCTCAGTTACTACATCATTTTACTTTCGCGTTGTATATCTATATCGCGTTGTATATATATATATATACGTATATATTTGACGAGCTCGGTGGCGCAGTGGTGAAACGTGCTGTTACGCTACTTTGACACCAACGCTCGTGGGTTCGATTCCCACACAGTACAAATATTTGTGTGCATGAACATGTCTGTTTGTATTTGTCTATTTTCTATGTATAACAAGTATGTATTTACAAAAAAAAAATGTATTTACGTATGTTTATCAGTTGTCTAGTACCCATAACACAAGCTTCGCTTACTTTGGGGCTAGGTGGCGCTGTGTAATTTTTTTGAATATATATATGGCAATAGTGTTGCTACTTTATGCCAGTGTCAAAGTCTTCAGTATAGGACCATTTGAAAATCTTAATTCTATGTTCCAGCTTCAGGAACTGTGCTGAAAAAATACTTGGGAAGGGTACTAGACCCAATCAACCCAATTTAAATACCACCCGTAAAACGATAGTGATTTTTACAAGGTTTTCTTGATGAACTTATTCACGTCTTCCAAAAAGTGCATAAACGTGTTATATTTGAGATTTTTCATCACTGTATAATTTCACTAGCACTTATGTTACAAAATACTATCGAAATTATCACACAAAACTAATTTTATACTGAAATGTAAAAATTTCAAGTAAAACAACAATGTCCCTCGTCAAAAGCGCGGGAAGAAGTCCTGTGTAATTTGTCCGACAATATTTATATCTGTTTAGTATTTTATAGGGTTCCGTATCTTAAAAGGAAGAACGGAATCCTTATAGGTTCACTTTGTTGTCTGTCTGTCAAGACCTTATTCTCAGGAACGAAAATAGCTGTATCTTTGATTGCGTTGACTTCTAAGTCAACGCAAGCAAAAGATACAGCTGTTTTTTTTTATACAACGTCGGGAGGCATACAAGCATACGACCTACCTAATGTAAAGCAGTTACCATAGACTATTAATGCTTGTAATATATTAAGTATCACTCGCACGATGCCTCCTCTGCTGCTTACACAGCAACTCCTTAGGAGCTTACTGGCGACCTCACTCACGCAGGAACACAACAACCCCCTTGAGGGTTGTTATTTGGGGAGGTACCCCAGACGGGCTGCTTTAATGCGCCCTAACTCACTTAATGAAATGTTTATGCCTCGTTTATGCGCACATTTTGACACTCGCAAGGGAATCAAAAGGGTACTTACCGTTGATATAGAATCATTAATTTGATAAGAAGCAAGCATGTAGCACAAGTAATGTAAAAAATCTAATAACCCAAATTTGTAGTACCATCACAAAAAAAAAACTTTTTTCGCGACAATAATTTGCGAAAATATTTTTTTACGGAACCCACTGAGCGCGAGTCGGACTCGCACTTGACGGCTTGTTCCTCCTATATTCCTTCTACATGTCCCAACCATCGGAGTATGCCATGTTTTAACACCTGTAAAGTCAGTTGATAAAAAATAACAACGTGGATACAGGAGTACAAAAATCTTTTGTATTTATACAGCGTCTGGAGCATACAAGCATATGGCTCACTTGATGCAAAGCGTTTACCGTACCGCACCCGAAGCCCCATCTGCTGCTACTCTGTACGAGTTTACTGATGATATCACTCAACTGCAAGAACACAACAACCCTCTATATCGATATTTGGCTGCGGTTTTCGGTGAGGTGGAGGTAACACCCAGATCAATACAAAACAGACATGTTCATGTACACAAATTGTCCTGTGTTTGGGAATCGAAGTCACGAGAGTTGGTCTCAAAGTACTTTTAATAACCACTGCGCCACCGAGTTCGTCTTTACTTGTATATTACTATAAGTTATACTCTCTCCGCGGGTAAAAGTATTCCACTAACAAACGAAAAATGCCCAAGAATATTTTCATATCAAACAGCGGAGTCTCAACATATTTTAATTTTAATTTTCGTAGATGTATTTTTCGTGAAAAGATTTTTTACATAAAGATGAAAGTTATTCCACGAACTTACTCCTGCCTTTTAAGGTTCTCCCGTTTATTTTCCTTATCATATTTTATACCTTTGATGCTACTTTTGTACGCGTTAATGTACTCAACCGGAGGCTGGGGGGAAATCAACGAATATTTGTCAAGTTTCGATAGCTATTGAAAGGCAAATAAATACGGAAACTGGGAATGTTTAATGATTTTAAATCAATTTTATGTGCCCTAATGTGAAGTGTTTACCTACAGATGCTTGTACTATTAGAAACGTGTATCGAGTTTTGTTACCGCCACTGTCAATGTGTACCTTCTCCAGAATTTTGTAATGATTTCGCTCATATGTAGAAAAGTGGCAACTGTTAAGAGAACTCAGTGGCGCAGTGGTTAGCAACGCTATTTTGACACCAAGGTTTATGGGTTCGATTCTCACACAGGACAATATTTGTGTGCATGAAAATGTCTGTATATGTATGTTTTTAAGAGAGGTAAGTCGCAGCAATGCGGCCCGTCTGGAGAAGTACTTCAACCGCAGCCAAATAACAAAACCTTGGAGAGTGGTATTGTTCGTGTGAGTGAGTGAGCTGGTGACCTCTTAAGTTTCTAAGGCATAGCTGTGATGGCAGCAGATGCAGCATCGTGCGAGTGCTACTTAATGTGTTGCAGGGGTTCATGGGCTACGGTTACTGTTTTACACCAGATCGTAGACTTCACTCGCTAATCAGAAGGGTAACGTGAGGTTAGCATTAGTTCTAAAGATCAGTGATAGTCACTTACACTCTACCTACTTTAAGTTTCGTAAGGTACTTGACGAGCTCGGTGGCGCGAGTGGTTATTAACGCCACTTTGAGACCAACGCTCGTGGGTTCGATTGCCACATAGTACAAACATTTGTGCATAAACATGTATGTTTGTCTTGATCTGGGTATTTTATTAGTAATGCGCATCAAAGCAGTCCGCGGAAGTACCTTCACCTCACAGAAAACCGCAGCTAAATAACAACTCCCAGAAGGGTTGTGTGTTTTGTGTTCCTGCGTGTGAGTGAGGTCACTAGTAAGGTCTTAAGGTGTTGCTATGTTAGCAGCAGAGGTGGCATCACGCGAGTTAAGGTAACGACTTTACATCAAGTGGACCGCATGCCTCCTGACGTTGTATAAAAAAAAAACCGGCCTTGTGCGAGTCGGAATCGCGCACGAAGGGTTCCGTACCATTATCTATAAAAACGACAAATAAAATCACGTTTGTTGTATGGGAACCCCCCTTAAATATTTGTTTTATTTTAATTTAATTATTTATTTTTAAAGTGAATATATAACTAAATATTCTGTGAATATTTCAAGCGCCTATATATAACCTGTTGCCGTTATAAATATCGAGCAGAAACGAGCAAAAAAATCACGTTTGTTGTATGGGAGCCCCCATAAATATATATTTTATTCTGTTTTTTAGTATTTGTTGTTATAGCGGCAATAGAAATACATCATCTGTGAAAATTTCAACTGTCTAACTATCACGGTTCATGAGATACAGCCTGGTGACAGACGGACGGACCAACAGCGGAGTCTCAGTAATAGGGTCCGTATTACCCTATGGGTACGGAACCCTAAAAAAGATTCTGTTATATAAGTTCCTATTACAAAATGTTCGTATTTTTTAGGGCATCGGTATTAAAGACAACGATAGCCTTTCAGCATTGTTGGCTGCTGAAATTCAATCAGACTTGCTCATTATGATGTCAGATGTCGATGGTATTTACAACAAACCGCCTTGGGAAGACGGTGCACGGATGATGCACACCTACTCTTCAAAGGAACAGGTGCAATTTGGTCAGAAATCTAAGGTAAGAACACATATTGGCACAATGTATATTCTACTACTGTTGGGATACAGGTCGCACTTTAATCGAAATCATTTAGTCATGTTGGGATTCAAGCTGCCCAAAAGCTTGGATTAACATCTATCATCTATCTACAAAAATCGGAACAGACGTGCCTTATCAGGAATAAAAGAGGGTTATATAATTGAACCTACCCAAAGATATCCTGCGTTTAAATTGCTTGACTTGCGTGTTCGTTTAGAGTGACACGCACGACATCCTTATCAATTTCCTCAAAAAATAGTCTAATACTTATAATTATGAGCAATGACTTTTGTTTTGTTATATATAACAAATTTGTAAATGACATTTCCATGTCACTATTTTCCCAGGTGGGCACTGGTGGTATGGACTCTAAAGTAAATGCGGCCACGTGGGCCATGGCTCGTGGAGTAAGTGTTGTCATATGCAATGGTATGCAAGAGAAAGCTATTAAAACTATTATTAGTGGCAGGAAAGTTGGAACTTTCTTTACCGATTGCCCTGTAACTCCAACGGCGTCTGTTGATGCTATGGCAGAAGAAGGTAAGCAGTGCTATAAATATTACGTAAGAAGTATTTTAGGGGTCATAAGATACAATTACTCATAATGAGTCTTTGTTTCAGCACGTTCTGGAAGCAGAAACTTGCAAAGATTGACGCCTTCAGATAGAGCTTCGGCTATTCACTCATTAGCAGATTTGTTAGTGGAGAAACAAGAAAAAATACTTGAGGCAAACGCACTAGACTTGGAACAAGCAAGAAAAGAGGGTTTAGCTAAACCTTTGCTAAATAGACTATCGTTGAGTCAAGGAAAATTAAAGACATTATCCATTGGCTTAAAACAAATAGCTGATTCAAGTTATGAAAATGTAGGAAGAGTTTTAAGAAAAACCAAATTAGCGGAGAATTTGACCCTGCAGCAAGTAACAGTGCCCATAGGAGTACTGTTAGTAATCTTTGAATCAAGGCCTGATTCATTGCCACAAGTTGCTGCACTTGCAATGGCATCAGCTAATGGCCTTCTTCTTAAAGGCGGAAAAGAAGCAGCCCATTCGAATAAGGCTCTAATGGACTTAGTCAAGGAGTCTCTTAAAACGGTTGGAGCTCAAGATGCTATATCACTAGTTTCTACTAGAGAAGAAATAAGCGATCTCTTAGCGATGGAAAAACATATTGACTTGATAATTCCTCGAGGTTCATCGGAGCTCGTGAGGAATATTCAAAAGCAGTCTCAACATATTCCTGTACTGGGACACGCTGAAGGCATCTGTCATGTTTATTTGGACAAAGAAGCTGATCCTGTTAAAGCTTTAAAGATTATTCGTGACGCGAAATGTGACTACCCAGCAGCGTGTAACGCCATGGAAACTCTTCTTATCCATGAAGATTTTGTCTCTAGCTCTATCTTTACTGATATTTGCAACATGCTTAAACATGAAGGTGTGACAATACACGCTGGTCCAAAACTATCCAGTCACTTAACTTTCGGACCACCGCCTGCGAGAACAATGCGACATGAATACGGAGCATTAGAATGCTGTATCGAAGTGGTGAAGGACTTCGACGAAGCCGTAGACCACATTCATCAATATGGAAGTTCTCACACAGATGTTATCATCACGGAAAATGGTGAGATTTGCACTATTTACTATAATCTGACAATGTAAATTCGTGATTGACTTATCTGAATGAATAATTACAATTGAGGAAGTAG
Organism: Pyralis farinalis; assembly: GCA_947507595.1. Lineage (NCBI taxonomy): Eukaryota > Metazoa > Arthropoda > Insecta > Lepidoptera > Pyralidae > Pyralis > Pyralis farinalis. Next base: position 7,229,211 of record OX382273.1, read on the forward strand.
TTGTCACGAGTCATAATATTTATTTCAAGGCAAACATCTCATTGAGTATTGGTTGTATGATTTATGATTTGTTATATTGTATCGCGTTGTAATTACTCTTTTGAACTTTAGCTGTTTGTGTTCAATTCATAATGCATATGAATATATTCATATGATATTATTTACTTATCTCAATGATACGAGTATGACTGTTTTATTGTACTTGTATACATAGCGATAACTGAATTAGAAAATAGCAATCTTAATACTAATTTAAATCATACGTAAAAATTACCAAATTTAACGTGTTTTGACGTGAAACTGATATAAGGAGCCCTGGGAACCGGCGAGCGTGCATGAAAAGAGCTATGAATGTTAAACAAGCGAGTGAGGTGTGTAAGGACCGCGTCTTACGGTGCCCGGTTCCCGGTTCCCTCTGCCTACCCCGTAAGGCACCTGGTGTAAAGATATATAACGTAATGATTTATGTATGTATGTATACATAAATCATTACGTTTTAAAACAATTACGAACTTTTGCACGTTACGTTAATAAAAATTTTGCTGAGAGTTGCAAAATAATTTGTTGGCATGGAAAATGTCATTTCTTTTTAACTGTACTTGCGATATTAGAAAAAAAAAGAATAAACTAGCATTAAAATTTTCAGGGGACACAGCGAAACGTTTCCTAAATGCAGTCGACAGCGCGTGCGTGTTTCATAATGTTTCATCACGATTCGCCGATGGATTCCGCTTCGGACTTGGTGCTGAGGTTGGCATCTCCACAGCGAGGATACATGCCAGAGGTAAGAGGAACTAAATTAGTAATACATTACAGGAACCGCTTTTAAATTTCCTGATGGAAAATATATGAAATAAATAACAAACACTTATGGCGGACTTAAGACCCTTATGTCGTCCATGTTGGACTTTCATGATATCATGTAGCCTATATATAGAGGAACAGCATGACACTTCCAATGATACCATTTTTTTAACATGCGACCAATTGTTTAAGAGAAGTAATAACCCATCTTTTGGCGCAGTCGGGTAATAATACAAACTAACTAACAATCCGGATGTTGTAATAAAAACATTTTATTATGTCTACAATAGTCGTATCAAACGATAGGAACAGCGTCATTTAGTGACATCAGAGCCATAATAAATAATAACGTAAAGTTTTGTACAAAAGATAAATATTATACATATGAAATTACGTATATTATATAGAAACTGTCCATATAATTAAGTATATGCAATTTGTTTCGTTGCGTATTATACAACAATTATATATTAAACAATTTTTGATATTCATTGGAATGGAATCCTTGTTGGTTCCAGCAGTTTGATTTTTTATTCATTACTGTATACACTAAATACTGTATTGAATTGTAGCATTTTTTCTACACGTCTGTCGGTTCGCACATTCAGAAATACTGCCGAAACAGATATGTAATGCGAAAGTAGAAGGATGTAGGAGCCGAGACCGCCATTATTACCACGATTAAAATTAGTGGTATTAGGAGCACAAGGAACCGGCGAACGTGTATGAGAAGAGCTATGACTGTTAAAGAAGCAAAGGAGGTGTGTAAAGACCGAGTTATTATGGCGCTCGGACCTCTCTGCCTACCCGGCAAGGGACTTGACGTGAAGTCGTAGAAAGGAGACTTCATTATAAATAATTTAAAACTACACTTAAAGATTTTTGAAAATCTCATACCAGAAGAGTTCGAAACAGGACATGTATGTATAAAAAAGATATTTTAAAAAGATAATTGTATGGATGAAAAGTGACAATTAGAAGTAATATTTTTTCTTAAAAAACATAATATTAGTAATTAAATGATGACCATGACGATTAAAAAAAATGAAACGGCATAATAAATTTATCAAATATTCATGATATGAAATTTCGCGCTATGATTTATACAACTTCAAGTGTCGACTGAAACCGGAGGAATCGTACGATAGACTTCAAATGACATTCATGGATGAAGGTCCTTCCAAGGCACCCCGCCTGATGTGATGCGGTTACCCTAGCCTATGAACGCCTGTAACACATTAAGTATCACACGCGCGATGCCACCTCTGCTGCTAACACAGCAACGCTTACGGGTGACCTCACTCACACGCAGGAACACAAGAACCTTCTAGGAAGTTGTTATTTGGCTGCGGTTTTCTGTGAGGTGGAGGTACGTCCTCAGACGGCTGCTTTGATGCGCCCTGCCTCTCTTAAGACATCCAAATCAAGACATATAGACATGTTCATGCACACAAATGTTTGTCCTGTGTGAGAATTGAAGCCACGAGTGCTGGTGTCAAAGTAACATTATTAACCACTGCCCCACGGAGCTCGTCAATGTGACGCTCGAAGCCCCCTGCCTACCCCGTCAGGGATTGGCTTGAAGTTATAGATAGATTCATTATTTACTTATTATAAAGTCTACTTAACTAATTTAATTTAGTCTCTGAATTTATTTATCATTATTAAGCAGATACGGTGAAATTAAATAAAATACCCATCGCTATTCCCTCACGTGTTTTGAATTCATTACTGCGCGGTCTATTAAACAAGTTGGTTTGCCCGCGGCTGTACCAACGTGGAATTTGGTTTTTCAAGTTCTACGCAGCAACCCTAATTTTCTAAATAAAGATTATTTTATAGATAACATAAGTGAAAGAATATTAATTATACTTGTATTTTTAGAATAAACCGTGAGCGTTAGAGGTGCTATGAATGTTAATGAAGCGAGTGTGGTGTATAAGGATCCGTGTCTGTCGTGGTCTCCCCCGCAACGGGACTTGGCGTTTTTTTTTATACACCGTCGGGAGGCATACGGCCCACCTAATGGAAAGTAGTTGCCGTAGCTTATGAACGCTTGCAATATATTAAGTATGACTCGAGCGTTGCCTCCTCTGCTGCTAACACAGCAACTCCTAAGAAGCTTACTGGTGACCTCACTCACACGCAGGAACACAACAACCCTCTAGGGAGTTATTAGGCTACGGTTTTCAGTGAAGTGGAGGTACTTCCCCAGACGGGATACTTTGATGCCTCTCTTAAAAATGGGGTGAAGTTATAGATATATATATATATATATATTTATTATATTTGCCATGTAAATAATTGTAATTACTTCTCTGTATTCTCTGCCTACTCCGCAAAGAACTTGGGGTGAACATTTATTTTATACAACGTGGTTCGCATGTAAGCATATGGCCTACCTGATGTAAAGCGGTTACCGTAGCCTAAGAACGCTGGGCGTACAGAAAGTATAGCTCGCGCCCAGCAACTCCTTAGGAGTTTACTGGTGATTTCACTCACTCGTAGGAATACTACAATCCTCCAGTTAATTGTTATTTGGCTGCGGTTTTTTAGAAAGGGGAGTCTGGTTTGAGACGCCTTATCTGTCTTGATTTATAATATATATATATATATCTTTCTTTGTAACAACGTCGGGAGATAACAAACATACAGTTCAACGGATGTAATGTGGTTATCGTAGCTTGCGTGTTATACATCAAGTAATGCAACTTAACTCCCTCGCAGTAACACAAGAACCCTCCAGGGAGTTGTTATTTGGTTTCTGTGAAGTGGAGGTACCTCCCGAGTCGGGCTTTGTTGCGTCCTACCACTTTGGAAAATGTTCAGACCTAGACGAACATACATGTTCATGCACACAATGTATGTCCTGAATGGGAATTGAACCAACGAGCTTTAATTGTTAAATTGGCAATCCTAATCACTCCGCCACTTGGACATGTGGGTTGATGTTTTCCTTCACCACCAAAGAAGTGATAATTACAAATATGTACATAATTCCGAAAACATGAATTTAGTGGTACACGCCAGGACTCGAACCAGGGACCATTTGCTGAATAGGCCGGTTCACTGGGCTATCAAAGTCAAAGTCAAAGTCAAAATCTTTTTATTCCGTAAAAATGGCTACATTTGTTTGGAATCGTCACAATTTTTTTCCCTACCGTGCAGTTTATGACTAGGTGAGCACTGATAAAAATACTGCCAAAAAACTCAGGCATCCCTCTTTTGGTATCCAAACAAATTTACATAATTTATTAATTACATTATAATTGGATCGACTCAATCCCAGGCATTTTTATCATTGATATAGTCAGATACTTTATAATATGCCCTGCTACACAATTTGGCTTTAATATTAGTTTTAAATTTGTTTATCACTGCTTTATATAAGTAACAGTACTTATTTATTGTATAAAAAAATCGAGTGCGCTTTAGACCACACGACTGAAGTAAAACTTCTTTAGCTCCATAGTGTGATACAGATAATAAGTATGCACTGTGTCTTAGATATACGAAACTTAACTCGCTATGAGAGAAAGAGAGAAATAAAATGTGTGCTCGCACCTCTCTCGCTTGCCCCTACAGTAATATGAAACGTAACTCTCTCTCTTTCCATCTTTACTAACTTATATCTCCCTCTCAAGCTCCGCTCGCCTCGCCCGATCACACTTTTCGTAACGCTCTCGTCACGCATTCACCAGCTTACTCCCTAAGTCAAACGTGCGTAATAAAGTTTTACTTCAAAAACATTGATCTGTTATATACCTACATAAAATACAACGTCCAATAAAAATTGACGAGCTCGGCGGCTCAGTCGTGAATGACGCGACTTTGACACCGACGCTCGTGGGTTCGATTCCCACACAGTACAAACATTTATGTGCATGAACATGTCTGTTTGTCTTGGTCTGGGTATTTTCTATGTATAATAAGTATGTATTTACAAAAAAAAAAAATGTATTTACGTATGTTTATCAGTTGTCTAGTACCCATAACACAAGCTTCGCTTATTTTGGGGCTAGATGGCGCTGTGTAATTTGTCTGACAATATTTATTTATTATTTATTTATTTATTAAACCTAGGCGTTATTTATGCAGCGAGTTATTTCACTTCCTACATATACGATGACGTTAATACGGGGATAATTAATTGTTGAATAGATTCGTAAAACAGCATTCCTGTCTGTGTGTGTTTATGCAGCTGTTTTTATGTATTTGTTATTGTTTTTTTGTGGCTGTAATTGAATTTCGTCGCTAGAACATGAAATAAAACAGTCGCGCGAAAATTCTATTATGTTCTATAATGCTTTTGTCACAACCAGTGAAGAAAATGTTATTTTTTACGACGCAACTTTCGTTCATTAGAGTTATAGCTCTTTTTATGTAACTACGGCAGGGAAACAAACATACGGCCTACCTGATGTGAAGTGCTTAACGTCCTTAGTACTTAGGAGCTATTCACGGCGCGGACGTGCCTCCACTTCAAAGAAAACCGAAGCAAAATAGCAACTGGTTGGAGGGTTGTGTTTTTGAAAGTACCTGAAACAGTCTCTCCTTCCTTGTCAATGTCTTCAAAAGCACATCAAAAATAGCACTTTGTAATAAAAAAGCAATTAAAATAATAAGAAGCGCGGTACGGAAAAAGTTCACCAATTCTTAAATAAAATAGGAACTGAGCTGAAAAAAGCGTCAGTGAAAGTGGAATGGGTTCCGTCTGCCAGCCAATTATTTTATTATATTATTTTTCAGAACGTAATCATTTTGCGCCGCATGATTTTGTTTAAATATTTTGCCTCCATTAACATACAGTATATCTCTAGTAGTTACATATTATTTACTTGTTTATTGATTTACAATGTATAAGTTCTTTTTAAGCTTCATTAGGATTTTTATTCATTTTTATATAATAATTTATCATTCTAAATTACATTTAAACATATACTTCCACACCACATCAAACCTTACTCATCCCACTGCAGGGATACGGGTCTTCCTTCAGCCGAAGGAGTTTAGGGCATACTCCACCACGCTGCTCAAATGCGGATTGGAGGAGGCCAGTGTTTTCAAGCCGCCCGATGGCCACTGACTTAGCTTAACGACTGTCATCTATCGACAACAGCCGGGACCGACGGCTTAACGTGCCCACCGGACGCACGGAGAAGCTCGAGATAGATAAAGCCATCCATAGACAGGATGCGGTCGACATTGCTTAACCTGCGTGTTTGGTTAGAATGACACGCACAACGACGCCATCTCTCTCTCAACTCATTGACATGTCGCAATAAAGATGAATCTGACGACATATCATTTGATCACAATCGGTTCAGCCTATCACTGATAAGGGTGTCTAGAACTGATTCAATGCAGGACGTAGGCGATCTATCTATATATAACTTCACGCCCAATCCCTTGCGGGGTATGCAGAGAGAACCGTGCGCCACGTGGCTTGATCTTTACATATCTCACTCGCTTCTTTAACATTCATTGCTCTTCTCATGCACACTCGCCGGTTTCTAGGGCTTCTGACATCACCTACTGTTACAACACGATCAATTTGATCATGGTAGGTACTTGCCTTTCTTGGCACAAGTATGCGTTGGGACCAGCACTGCATTGTGTATAGCTAGCTGTGCCTTCTGGCTCAAGTTTTTACTGCCAAGCAGTTTTCCCAACGCTCCACTCACACTATTCCCAGCACTCACTCGTCTTTCCACGTCGGCGGCGTACCTTCCATCCTTACTGACAGCGCATCTAAGATATTCAATCTCATCCACTTGTTCCAACACTTCATCATCAATCGTAATCCTGATATTAGTTCTGGTTTCTTTTCTTTCAAATATTATCTTTGTTTTCTTCGCATTCAATAGGAAGCCTTTCTCCATCATCCTTTCTCAATCGTCTTTCATTACTGTGACCAACGTTTGCAGTTCAGATGGTGATTCTGCTAATATCGCTTAGTCTCTGCCACACACAGAGCATTTAAATGTCTCTCATTCATTACGTTCATCAGTTCGTTCATCTTATTTTAAATCTACCTCTCACATTCCACGTGTCTATGCAACACTCGGCTCTCCTCGACCCGTTGGAATTGGCGCTGCGTAGTGGGTGGCGCCCCCCACCGCCGCATGCAGCTACATTCGCACCAACTGTGGTGGATCGGTACGCGTCGCCTCCGGGGGACGCCTTCGGGCCAGAATTGCAATCTGATTGGCAGGGGTCGCGAACGTGCACGCTTCTGGCACACGACCATTTTCTTTATAATTTAAAGATGTTAGCATTATAGTTAATCACGCTCCTACATTTTCTCAAACTATGGAAGGAAGTCTTGGATACAAACATTGTATGAGTGGCATGAGCACTCGTCAAAGAAATTTAATCCAATATTAGATGCAGTCACTTGGAGAAGTTAGTCACAAATATTGGAACAGTGGAACCCTAAACTTCTTTTTTTGTTTCCAGGTCCTGTAGGCGTTGAGGGTCTCTTAACCACAAAGTGGATCTTAGAAGGCACTGATCACACCGCCGCTGAATTCAACGAAGGCAAGAGGACTTGGTTGCATGAAAATCTACCAGTTAATTGACTCACTCCTGTAAAGAAAAAGGGGTTTTGGCAGAAATTATTTCAATTTTTATTAGTAAATGAAAATAATGTACATAATACGCAGCACTCAAGATATAAATGAATTATGCATATATAAATATATATAGGAAGTATATTTTATAGGTATAATATATAGGGATATCAAGCCGAAAGTGTGAAAAAAATTTCATAGATCGCCATACAAAGCTGATTGTAATTTGTATGTAGATTTTTTTTTACGATTTCAATATCGGATTGGCCGTTGTAGGTCCGATATCAAAATTCATATTAATGAGTAGAATAATTCCGCCTTAATACGCTTTCTGATAAATCCTGTATTTTTAAGTTGTGCATACGTTTTACGTACGAATAGTATGTATGTATTATGTACATTATATAGTCTATTGTGAACAGGTAATAATGTCATTAGTATAATATATAAACAGATGAAAACAAGCAGTTCAGTACCTTTGTCTCGTCGGTTTGTCAACTGATTTTTTTTTTTTTTTGTTTTCGCAAATTTTCGTCGTGTTATCAAAAAAAAACTGAAAATATGCGTTTATAGTCGAACTTCGATCATTTGGAAGAACATTAGTAGTGATAAACTATACTTTTTATATCAAGTGAGATTACATTAGAATTATTGTTAATGTACAATTCGGTGAATTAGTGAATGTATTAAGCTAAAATAAATTCTTGGAAAACTAAAATAAAATATTTTATTTGCCATTTATGAATATTATTTATATAGCACTAAGAGATTTTTTCCTATTATCGTGTTCTATCGGTTGTAAGATAAGATGCTTTCAGAGGAATTATTATATATGATGGTGTCAATTTACTTTTAGGTTAACATTCCTTAGCATTGGCAGGGAATTCATTTCTACACTGGATGGAATTGAGTTGGGCACGCAATGTGTTTCACTGAACCCTTATATTGTGGAATAGACTGCCTACCCAGGTTTTTTAAGCCACCATACGGGGTTCTTCAAAATACGCAACTACTTGATAATCCTTACCAACAAGTCAACAAGTCTTCAATCAGTGCGAGACAGATTAAGTGTGGTTGGAAGTCGATCAACCCGTTATTTTTAACTAGACATGGAAACTTTAGAGCTAAGCTCTTTTCGTTTAGACTTGTGTCATCGCCTTTATGTGAGTGTTCTACGACAAATCATGAATTCGATCAAACAGCACATCATGTTCTCTAGGAGTGCGATCTCTGGCGTCGGGAGCGGGACGATATGTTAAATTCCTTGCACGTCACATCCGGGGTAGTATATTATTCTGATTTGGTGGCAACAAGGGAGAATTACCAGGCGTTTGGGCGGTTCTGCAATCTATATTATTGGAATCGATGTGTTAGGTAACAACTCACAATTTAGGTCCCTATAGTGTTAGACATCTGATAAACCGTGGTGCACGGCAGTTGAGCTTCACTTGACTAGCCATCTCTTTGAGGTTTTTTAATGCCTTATTTGTCATATTGCTGTCTCTCACTTTGCCAAGAGGGGAAGTCAATTCGAAAACTTCCTACTCTTACAAATTTCTTTGCATGGGACAGCAATGATAGCTCAGTGGATAAAGACCGACGACTATTGACCGACTAGTCGCCAGTTCTAAAACTGGCATGTGCCACTGAATTCGTGTTTTCGGATTTATGTATATATTTCTAATTATCATTAGTTCGGCGGTGAGGGAAAACATCGTGAGGAAACCCGCAAGTTCAAGAAATTATATTTCGAAAGACGTGTGACCCAACTGGTCTGGTCTCATCTCTGGTTGTGGAGGTCTGACGGCGGTCGCTTCAAGTAAAATCAGAATCATCCCCAAATCCTTAGTCTTAGGTAGCGGATCCCGCCAGCCCTAATTCAATTCAAATTCATATAATTTATATCAGGCAACAGGTTTTACAAACAATATATATACCTATATATGTATAATATATATGACATTATAAACTTAACTTTAACTAATTCCACGTCGAACCTTGGAACTTCTGAAACACGAGTCCCTTGGGCCAGAATGCTTCCTTCATGAAGGTCGACAAATGATGAGTAGGAACCCTCACCATAAAGGAACTAAAATTAACTTCGTGGCGAGATTCCAGTCGCTCGACCCCCAAGATGAAGTTGGTCTTCTTTTTCACATAGTCTACAACCTCCTCGATCTTTGTAGACCAGTGTAGTCTGTAAACGTACAACGGCGTCGATGGTATTTCGACCCGAAGTTGTACCGGTCCGGTCTGTGCGGTGCCGTAGTAGCATCAGTTGCGATTGGAGGGCTTCTTCCTCTTCTTTTTTTTCACTTTTATGATGCCTTGCTCATCGCACTAGTCCTGGCGAGAACCCGGTTGCAAAGCCTTGCTAGCGTGCTCGTTACGACTTGACTTCTTCCGGTGAGATGATAGGTGAGACGGTGGTAATGCGGTAACTTTTACGTAACCACGTTCCGGGGTTGACGTGTTAATATTTTTAGTCTATTCTGCTGGGAAGTGGGCGGCATGGCACGGTACGTTGCTCATAGCGACAGTCGGTGACGCCATTAAACTGTATACGGATGCATTCTGTGCACCTTAATGTTAATGTTGTCGACCTCAGGTGACCTACTTAAGGAAACATTACATTTAAGGGATAATATTTCCGTACGTAACCCATTGATTGATGTTTCTGATCTCGCTAATTTTAACTGAACATCAGCGAGATAGATTTTTTTTTTCATATAGTCTATTTTTTATTATTTATTTTTATTCAGACTTCTCATGTCCTTAAGCAGCGTACTAACGTCGACGTATTGCAGGGTGACAGATGGCGGCATGTGTAAGTCTTTCGCTACGAAAGAAGGCGCGTCGTCTGGATTAGTCTTAAATTGTATACTTGTATCTCCTTCATCCTTCCTGCGTGACGGCATGTCGTCGGCGGTCTTGCCGAGCGTCTCGAACAACAGTATCTTGCCACTGCAAATCTCATCTTCACTGTAGGTGGACTTGCAAACGCGTATGATGCTGACTTCTTCTATAGTGTCGATGGTGTGTTGTATAAATGCCAACATCTCGTTGGCTAGTTATTCGGACCCATAGCAACAGTAGCTTGCAGAGGTTAGGCTGCGGCCGCTCAATTCACAAATTAATATTCGTAATAGTGCTATGTGGTGGGACGCGACCGTATTCGTTCATTCATCGCACTGCCCTCCCTAATGGCTCAGGAAACGAGATAAGGTTAAGAAGAAGAAGAGTGTGCAGGATGAAGAAATACATAGGAGAACCAAAGCCGGCACCATAGCTTTCAAAGTCAATCAGCTCAAGAAGCAGTGAGCCAGCTATATCTGCCGAGCTATCATTATGACAGGAAGGTAAAATCCTAGAATAGCAAAGAGCTTTAGGCGTCTTCCTTTAGAGGGATAATGATCTCAAGCTAGCGGCCGGAAGAGGCTGAATACGAAAAGCATCGAAAGATGTTTAAGCATTATCCTATGTTTTCCAGCTAAAGGCAAGCCGATATTCAATAATAGTTACAATTTTGGAAAGTCAGGGTGTCCGTCTAGGCTGTTGTCATTGGAAACCACTTATTAAGACTTCGAAATTTGAGAGTCGTCAGATTTACATTAAGTACAACCTCATAAATTTTTGTTATGTGCCGTAAAAATGTTTTATTGTTTTTGTGATAAATTCTTTGCCTTGGCCTTGACATAACTCTAAAATAATCAGTTTCCTAGTTCATGAACATAGTTGCCACATGACAACTATAATAGATAATTATGTTCACGATAATACTATTATTATATAAATGTAAACAATAATTCCTTAACATCATTCAAGTAATATAATAACTTTTAGGGTTTCATAGGGTGCTAACGGAATCCGCTGTCTATTTGTTTCTATATCTGTGTCTATGTTCATCCGTCCGTCAGTCACAGGGTTGTTGCTTTTGAATTGTATTACAGGTAAAGATAAAAATTCTTTATTTGCCATTGGGCCCTCGCCGGCACTTAGACACGTCTTACATTTTTTTAAATGTAATCATATTGTAGACGAGCTGGTGGCGCAGTGGTGAATCGCGTTGTTACACTACTTTGACACCAACGCTCGTGGGTTCGATTCCCACACAATACAAACATTTGTCTGTTTGTCTTGCACTGGGTATTTTCTATGTATGATAAGTATGTATTTACAAAAAAAAATGTATTTACGGATGTTTTTCAGTTGTCTAATACCCATAACACAAGCTTCGCTTACTTTGGGGCTAGATGGCGCTGTGTAATTTATCCGACAATATTTATTTATTTATTGTATCTTATTCAAGTATTTTATGTTACTATTAGGTAAACACTTAAAATTTTCATAGTATGTATTATTGTAGCCATTATAACAACAAATTTCTTGCTCAAGTGTCCGCCATTTCTTTTAAGAGGCATGTTATTTTAACGTTTCTTTTACATGGTGATACGGAACCTTTCGAATGGGAGTTCGACTCTCATTTAGCCGGTTTTTTTTCCGGACTGTAGTTTCAGTGTTAAAATTGCGGTGTGAGTGAATTTTGCTGTTAACTCGCATCAAGGAAACGGAATGCCTTTCGTCGGTCGTTAGTGTACAGGCAATGACAGATCAAGCTATACACTTATGGACTTTATGTCATAGCAGTAAATGTAACATTTGCTTGGTTTTGCATTAAGCTGTAATCTAGTTCAAACAAGCGACTCGTGTGCACATGAAGTAATCTTGAAGTAGTTTTATATTAGTACATTGGTTTTAACCAAACACCAAGACTAAATTTACAAATAATTAATTTATTTATTTTGACGAGTTCGGTGGCTCAGTCGTGAATGTCGCGACTTTGACGCCGACGCTCGTGGGTTCGATTCCCACCCAATACAAACATTTGTGTACATGAACATGTCAGTATGTCTTGGTCTGGATGTTTTAAGAGAGGTAGGTCGCATCAAAGACGGGCTGGGGAAGTACCTCCACCTCACAGAAAACCGCAGTCAAATAACAACTCCCTGGAGGGTTGTTGTGTTCCTGCTTGCGAGTGAGGTCACAAATAAGCTCATAAGATAGTTGCTGCGGAAACAGCAGAGGAGGCATCGCGCGAGTGATACTTAATATATTACTAGCGTTAATAGGTTACGGTAACTGGTTTACGTCAGGTTGGCCGTATCCTTGCACGCCTTTTAAGAGAGGTAGGGCGCATCAAAGCAGACTGTCTGGGGAAGTACCTCCACCTATCGCAAGCGTTAATAGGCTACGGTACCCGCTTCACATCAGGTCAATAAAAAAACGCCTCCCGACGTTGTATAAATAAAAAAAAATACAAATGTACAAAAACAGTAACATCTATTTACATAACGTGGCGTGATGGTACACATACACGTACAAAACTTCATCAAATTTCTGGAATTCGTATGTAGCTTAACAATAAAAAAAATATCAATTCCAAAACGTAATATACTCAAAAACCTGTTTGGAGTCTGTTCTCACATAGTTCTAATAACATTTTATACAACGTATGTATATCTTCACGCCAAGTCCCTTGCGGGGTAGGCAGAGAGATCCGAGCGCCATAAGACGCGGTCCTTACATACTTCACTCGCTTCTGTGACATTCATGGCTCTTTTCGTGCACGCTCGCGGGTTCCTGGGGCTCCTGACATCACCTTCTGATAAAACACGATCGATTTAGTCATGGTAGGTTAGTCTCGGTCTTCCTCGGCTCCTGCATCCACTTTAGCATTGTATATCTGTTTCGTCATTCTTTCGTCCCGCATTCTTTCTACATGTCCGAACTAACGGAGCATGCCTTTTCAATTTTAATATTGTACAAGTCAAGCGTAAAGCTTAGTCATAAACAATGGAGATGAAATTATACTTCTTGCTCCGTTTCACAATTTCAGAGGTTATTTATTAATTCTCAGAGCTGCAAATTAAACACAGTGGGCAAACTCACTAACGGTTTTTATTGACTTCGGTTAACAATTTTGTTGTTCAGTGATTAATGCTGTACAAACGCACGAACTGATACGATTTATAAAAACAGATTCTATTTAGGTAGTCATGACTACAGATAGGATTTGCAGATTGAGGCAGGCATTTTAGGCTGCACATAAAATTCAACACTTAAATACATTAAGTATCACTCGCGCAATGCTACGTCTGCTGCTAAATCAACAACTCTTTTAGCTTACTGTTGACCTCACTCACATGCAGAAACACTACAATGTAAGTGAGTTGTTATTTAAGTCCCCCGAAGGGGAAGATATTTCCCCCTAATTTTAGCAGTTTTTCATTTTTTACGCAGGAACCCTAAATATTTACGGGATAAAAATTACCCTATATTCTGCTCTGAACAGTCCTCTACCTACCAGTGAAAGTCCCGTCAAAATCGGTTCAGCCATTTCGAAACAAACAGACAGACAGACAATTACCCCACAGGGCTCGATCAGGGCCTGGGCAGGTGTCTTAGTTGGTTGGTTGGTAAGAAGGCCCTCAGGACTCCACCTCTGGCTTGACATCACTGGCCGTCCCGAGAGGAGTCGATAGAGAAATGTTTAAGGAGGATGGGGTGTTAAAGGGTATATACGCCGGGAGTAACTTCGGAGAAAAAAGGAGAATACGCAACATACCTATCGACGCGTCTGAATCACTCACACCGGTGTTGCCCCTAGTTGACCTTCTCTAACTTTTCGGTGGTTCATCCAGTGACTGGCGAGCTACCACCGTCTGCCGTAAATAACGATCAGATGGATGCTTATGGCAGGCATTCGTCCCTGCTCTGTTATAGTCACCAATAAATGGAAATTATTAGGTTATTTTAATGAGATAAGGGAGAGACTCATTACAATAGTCTAATAATTTCCGACATATTCGTTCCGTATATAATACCTCCCGAGATCTGCTCATGGGTATACTGTTCTATTGATATCTCCCGGAGCGGATCACGGCGAGCGTACTACATTACGTCAATGTTTTTAGGGGTCCTCTACGCGTTTATATTCCCGCGCACGCCTATCAAATGACCGGGATAAATACCCGTTATACTAGAAAAAGAAAAATTATAAAACTAGTACAGTAAAAGAACACAGAATCGAGGCTTCCTGAATTGCGCCGCCCGACGGGGTCTATAAAGGACGAAATATCCAATGGAGAACCAATGATACGATTTTGCGTAGTAAATAACATTACCGCAACTTTTTGGCGAGTGAGAGCTAATGCGCCGTCAAGTGTTATTGGTTTATGGTATATTTAAAAGGCTAATATACATGTCGGCGTAATTCCGCCAATATGTTCACCAGGTTCCATTATTGTTGTCGAAATTTCATCATTATTTTCACTAGACACCATATTGTATAAAGATGTATGTATATCTTCACGCCAAGTCCCTTGCGGGGTAGGCAGAGAGAACCGAGCGCCATAAGACGCGGTCCTTGCATACTTCACTCGCTTCTGTGACATTCATAGCTCTTTTCATGCACGCTCGCCGGTTCCTGGGGCTTCTGATATCACCTTCTGATAAAACACGACCAATTTGGTCATGGTAGGTTAGTCTCGGCCTTCCTCGGCTCCTAATGGAAGGATGTATAAAGATGTCTTTTTTATTATTTCAAATTGGACAGAGTAACAACTTGTGTAGTTTAAGTAGAAAATATGAATCCGCTCAAATGGTGCGCAGACTTAAATAATCTGTGCTAAACTACCCCGCTAGTCCCGCATTATCCCTCCACGTCCCTCTTTTCGGACAAACCAAGTAACCAGAGTCACAATTGATTTAGTATCTAATAAATCGTTTTTTTTGAGCGCTCGATGGAGTCGTTGCGCATGTCATTCTAACCGAACACGCAGGTTAAGCAAGATCGACCGCAACCTGTCTATGAATGGGTTTATCTATCTCGATTTTCTTCGGAGGGCACGTTAAACCGTCGGTCCCGTGTGTTGTCGATAGATGACAGTCGTTAAGCTAAGTCAGTGGCCCTCGGGCGGCTGGAAACACTGGCCTCCGCCAAAAAAATATACTTAAGCAATTTTGAATCGGAAGTCAACGATTTCTTTGTTACAAAACTAACACAACAAAATTAACTTACGTACTTGACGAGCTCGGTGGCGTAGTGGTGAAACGCTGTTACGCTACTTTGATACCAACGCTCGTGGGTTCGATTCCCAACACAGGACAAACATTTGTGTGTGTGAACATGTCTGTTTGTCTTGGGCTGGGTGTTATTAAGAGAGGTAGGGCGCATCAAAGGTGCCCGTCTGGGAAAGTACCTCCACCTCACAGAAAACCGCAGCCAAATAACGACTCCGGAGGGTTGTTGTGTTCCTGCGTGTGAGTGAGGTCACCAGTAAGCCCCTAAGGAGGTGCTGTGTTGGCAGCAGAGGTGGCATCGCGCGACTGATACCTACTTAATTTATTGCAAGCGTTTATATATTACGGTAACCGCTTTACATCAGGTGGGCCGTATGCTTGTATGCCTCCCGACGTTGTATATATAAAAAAAAATGAATTGTATAAATAATTGAATAAATAAGGTTCGCCTTCCGTATACACATTACAGTTGCAATATATTATATGAATATATGGCTGTTAGGTTGAAAGGTGAAACCTAGAAACCGGCGAGCGTGCGTGAAAAGAGCAATGAATGTTAAAGAAGCGAGTGAGGTATGTAGGGATCGAGTCACGTGGCGCTCGGTTCTCTCAGCCTACACCGTAAGGGATTTGGCGTGAAATTATAGATAGATTGATAGGTTGTCAACAAGCGCGCGATACTCCATGTGTTGCAAGCATCTATAGGCAACGGTCAATTTATTAGCCACCCGACTTTCATTAAAAAAATCACCTCCACGCGTATGAAATATAACAAAAGCGTACCTGAAACGAAATTTGAGAAAGGTTCGCTTTGTTTTTGCGCAATTTGTAAGAAACGTCACGTATGAAAAATATGGCGTACTTCATTTACCTTTTTTTAGGAAAAATATATTGGAGCACTTTATTACATACTGGCTGATGACCGCGACTCCGCCCGCTTGGAGTATATTTTCATGTTACGAGCTCGGTGGACGAGTGGTTACCAATGGTACTTTAACTCCAACACGCATAGGTTCGATCGCCATATAGTACAAACTTTTGCGTACGAATATACTTGTTTGTCTTGATGCATCAAAGCAGCTCGTCTGGGGAAGTACCTCCGCTGTACAGATAACCGCAGCAGAATAACATCTCCGTGGAGGGTTGTTTGACCGTTGAACTTCTAAGGTGTTGATGTTAGCAGGAGATGTGGCAATCACAGGCTGCAGGCAGTATTGATCAGGTATGATGGGTGTGGGAAGCATCCGTCCCTCTTCTGTAACAGTCCAGTATGTATCAATAATCTCATCAGATGTCATATTAATAGCCCATGATTTTCGACACATTCACGATAGTCCCCATATCTGCCGAGACTTGCTAACGTGTATACCACATCAAGCCTTATTCATCCCACTGCAGGGATACGGGGATCTCCCTTCAACCGAAGGGGTTTAGAGCATACTCCACCACGCTGCTCAAATGCGGATTGGCGGAGGCCAGTGTTGTCAAGCCGCCCGAGGGCCACCGACTTAGCTTAACGACTGTCTTCTATCGACAACAGCCGGGACCGACGGCTTAACATGCCCTCCGCAGCACGGAGAAACTCGAGATAGATAAACTCATCCATAGACAGACTGCGGTAGACGTTGCTTTACCTGCGCGTTTGGCTAGAATGACAGACGTGATCGAGCTCTCAATGTGTATAAGGTAAATGTAAGTAAATTCCGAAATATTTTATTTCGAATTTGGATATTTCGACATTCCCGAATTTAATATTTTTATTTATGTATGTATAATTTTACGCCAGGTTCCTTGCGGGGTAGGCACAGAGAATCGAGCGCTATAAGACGCGGTCCTTACATACTACACTCGCTTCTCTAACATACATAGCTCTTTTCATGCTCGCCGGTTCCTGAGGCTCCGATTGATATGTTAGCAGCAGATGTGGCAAACACAGGCTGCAGGCAATACTGATCAATACCTGAGTGGATATGGCAGGAATGTAATTTTAATATTATTCTGTATTTGAAATAACTTAGCCTCACTGTCTGTACAGGCTCCCATTAAGAAAGGTACCTGGTTGATCGAGCTTTGATCAACGTTGTTTGATTTTTTTTTTGTTTTTAATCGCGTTTTTTCACAATATTAAGGTACATTTAAAAAAACAATAACTTATGTAAATACAACATAACACATTTGGAACTTTTTACGTTTATATATAAATTACCAGTCTTTGTTCATGTTTGTTTATGTTAGTAAATCACCAATTGAATTTATTATATCAATAATCGGAGTAAATCAACAGTTTTAATAGAACTTCATAATTGGGATACAGTGTAGGAATAGCCTTTGTTTTCATTTTATAAAGTGCAGCGTGCACTTACCGCGACGTAAAGTCGTTTGTTTACAGTTACAGCCACGAAGTTATGTGCTACGTGCTTCAGTTCTCCTCAATACCGCCGGGAGATTACTGTTTAACAGATATCTATTGATGCAGACTGTTTTGTTAGCGTAAAAGAGTAAAAGATTTATTTGAATAAAAGTATTTTCAGAACTATTACAATAAGGATTTCCAATTTGCAATAGTTCCGAATGATTTAGGTGACAAATAATAAGTAGAGTTCTAATGAAGTGGAATAGAATGATAATTAAAAAGATAGTTAATAGATTCAGGTGTTATTTTGTGGGAGTCAAATTTATATGCAATTTGATCTAACCTGCTACATATGGTTCCGCCACCAATTATTTCATGCGAAATAACACGCATCCCCAGGCGCTGTACACGTTTGTGGTTCGAATAGAAGTCTTGTCTGGAATTATAGCATATTGTGTAAGTTTTTAAATTTTCGCGTCGCATAATTACATACATTTATATAATGCAGGATTTACATAATGCGACGTCGGGAAATACAAAGCCAATATTTTTACGTCAGCCGAAACTAAATTACGCGTTAAGTCTCGCATTATATAGCATGTTATGTAGCATGTTATTCTAACGACTAACGTCTACAACGCCTGAGAATACCTCGTGAAGAGGTGACCAAGTAGTCACGGCAGCAAAGGTGCCGAGTGCTTGCGGTTGCTATTCTAGATTCCGAGAAATCGCGGAAACGACCGCAGCAGCCGAGGCAGAGACGAGGGAAGCAGCAATGGCAGCGACGGCATGGATCTACTAACACTGCTAGTAGATACATAGGTAGTTTAGATACATAAAGCAGGTTAGATCGAATTGTATGTAAATTTAAATAGACCCAAGTTTCTATGTCTATAAGAATTAGTGTAAATATTTGATTAGTTTGTCAGACAGTGAGTGTTAAAAACGCCATTTTTACACTCTAATGTCTTGAGGACTATACATTTTTTCTTGATTTTTGGTACACTTCACACACAATACAACAAGCAAAATAACAAGTATACAGACCCGTTAGTTTCTTAACTATGCTCTTAATAGTAATCTATTTATTCAGAAGACAAATATCAAATTTGGTTAGCAATAATTAACTTAACATAATGTTGGTAAGTTCAAGTGAAATTTCATATAACATTTTAATTTATTTTATAGCTCCAATAACAAATTTTACTCATAATGGAAGTATTTTCGCATAACGTCGTCGAATTTGAACGAAGAATTGAAGATTTCGATAGACGTCAGCGTTCGAACTTTACGATAACGCTTGTCAAAATAAAGTTCGTGCTGCCTTGTTTCATACAAGTGTCTACTTTACTATGCGATAACTATTCGAAGGCGAAGCGAAAGGTTGACGTCGATTGTACGTACTTTAAACTTGTTCTCATTACGTACGTCTCGGTGCTATACAATTTTTCATATAAAATTATTCGACGACGATACGATGTCGTTTATTACTCGAATTTGATATAATTATGTTTGCGCTAAGGGCACTGAACGCTGCTACTGCTAGCACTCATTCTGTGTAACAGGAGGAGACGCTTAACTTAAGACATTTTTTCTTGATATTCGGTACACTTAGTGAGTCTTATTAAACGTGCGAAATAACAAGTATATAGACTTGCTCGTTTCTTAATTGTAGAGTCAAATGTAACGTCATTCGTGTGCTTATAAATCCATTCAATATGAAAGTAATAAGCATTTTTTTAATTTAGCGTAAGAGAAGAACGGTGATGTTACAGAACACCGCAGCCTAATAATGACTCTCTGGAGGTTGTATTGTTCCTGCGAGTGGGTAAAATCGTTTGGAATAAATACTCTAAGGATATACTGCGTTACCAGCGGTGTCGTACGCGCAGGTAACCCGCAAGCTGCTTGTATTGTCAGTGTCTGTTGACTACAGTAGCTATATCAGATGAGATGTATGCGTGAAGGCCATTTCATATAAAATAAAATAAAAGTTATTTACGATTTTCAATATTCTTGGCAAAAGGGCAATATGGAAATCTTATATATTATGAAATGCTGAACAAAAGAACTTCCAGACTTCCGGCCTTTCGTGCTAAAACATACTTTGTCCGCTCTTAGTTTGTTCCTGTATAGACTAGTTAAAAACCCTAATTCTCCCCAATACCTTTGTTCTCGTTTCCCACTATTACCACCTTCCACACGATCACAACGTCCCTGTCACATGCAAACCTTAAACTATCCCATGTCGCACTCCATTTCTTTAATTCCTTTACTGTCTGTGCATTGCTGCTCTGGAATAAATTGTCACCGCAAATAAGAGACTGTTCATCAGACACATTTTTTGAAAAAAGATTGAAAGAATACTATATTTCTCAAAAAGTATTATAAATGTTTATTTAATGTAATGTATGTATTTATTTACTCGTAAATGTATGTATCTGTGTATGTGTATATGTATTTATTTATTGACAAAGATTTGTTATATTCTATGTTTATGAGTCAAAGTAAGTATTAAGTTTAATATTGTAAACATTGTTGATTCTTAACACTGTTTTTTCACCTGTAGCTGTTACTTTGTTACCCGTCCATTGACGATTTCTTTAACCATCTATGAGGTTGGCTGGAAGAGATCTCTGGATATGGATCTGATGGATGGATGGATCTGAGATAGAGATAAGCTCACCTTTGAACACCATTTATGTAACAATAATCTGTATATCAATGTGCAATAAAGAATCTTATATAATTATTAAACAAAGTGATCGGTATCATTGACGATCGTACCATCACATCGATATCAGAACCGTTGATGAAGGTTCCAATACATTGAAACCCTCTTCTTTATTACAAGATATTTTATATAGGTTTATAGATAAGTATAATATAAAGTTTTGCTGAATGTCTCTTTTGTTATTTCAGTTGGTTATAAGCCAAGTATTTCTAGCCGAAGTAATACGCATGAAGTTCGAGACATCCTGTTTATCTAGATACATGACCGTGTGTCAGCTAAGTTCTGAAAACAAATTTGGCGACGCACTAGTATTATGTATTTCAGGCGAACTCGGTGGTAGGATGGTTCGCTGGGTTTGATTCCCACACAAGACAAATGTTTGTGTGAATGAACGTCTTTTTGTCTTCATTTGGCGGTTTTTAAGAGAAGTAAGGCGCATCAAAGCAGTCCTTCTGCGTAATATCTCGATCTCATAGAAAACTGCAGCAAAAAAGTAACTCTTGGGAGTTTGTTATATTCCTGAGAGTAAATGAGATAGTTAGCAAGCTCCATAAAAGTTGCTGTGTTATGTGTAGGGATGGCAATGCGCGAAGAGTAGTCGATGAACAGTATTTATAACTTTCTTTTTCAAAGGCTACGGTAACCACGTTAGATCAAGTAAGCCATATGCAACAAGGAATGTTACATGTCCTGTTCATTGCGCAAAGTTTTTTCACAAATCTTGTACGAATGCAAACCACCTTGCATATGAACAAGTGAAGGCATGAATATGTCCGGACTACCGGGCGAGCCTCAAGAAAGGCGGGGATGACTCCGGTACCCCTGTAAGGCAAGGCGAAAACAATTACTTTTCGTAAAAATACTAACACATCTTTGTCAATGCAAAATAATACCACTGAAGATTCTACGAATAATCTTTGACCGCTTATAACTGAAATTCGTTCTTTACGGTTATGCATAATCTACATAGCAAATTTGCCAAACGCTTTGATAATCTCACCGATACACTCCGTAATTACGAGGCTCGCATAAAATCTCTAGAGGAAAAAGAAAATATTCTTCTTAGAGCATACGTTGCTCAAATACAAGAATAACTAAATAAGCAGTCGCAAACGACTATACGAACTGCAGTATAAATTATTGGATCGACCTAAGCTCCAAACGAGAATCCTTATCATATGGATCTCACGATAGCACAAAAGATTGGAGTTGATTTGAATGAGCGTGACCTTGTTGAACCCACGAGGCAATAAAGTGATAAAAGATGAAAAGGTACTGCCGCGGCTCTTGGTGGTATCCTTTGCCAGAAGAACCAAACGTGACAAGTTTCTAAAACAAGCGAAATCAGGATGGTCATTATCAAGCAAGTATATTGTGGAAACTGTGCAGGATACAATACTGTTCGTGAACGAACAGCTCACCACTAAAAATCGCCATTTATTCCGAAACAACAGGATTTGGGCCCATGAATATGGCGACAAATAGGGTCCGGAACTACCTATCATGAACAAATAGGTCGTATTCTATTAGGTGATGTCAGTAGCCATAGAAACCGGCATGCATGAGAAGAGCAATTTCTCATAAAAAAAACTTTAAGCGGACGGTATCAGGGGAACTGCTTTGAAGTAGTTTACAAGCTATTTAAAACTACGAACTCAATATTTGAAAATTGGCGAATATCTTTTGGCGTTCCATAGGGCAGTATACTGGGCCCCACGCTCCTCCTGCTCTATGTAAACGATATCAAAACACTCGCCTTGAGGAACACTGATATATTATGTAATGCAGATGTCACTGCTATTATTTGTCAGGATAACACTTGCCAGAGGGTGTATCAAATAGTTCAAAACGGAATGTTGTTAGTTTCCGGGTGGCTAGGCAATAATCTTCTAACCTTTAATACGGCTAAAATTAAATTCCTTTGCTTTCATAAAACATCCGCTTCGAACCTACGATATTTGGGCGACAAACATTAAAAATTTGCAGTTCTTTCTGCAAAATTCTAAAGGACTGTGACTGTGACTACATCAATAGGACTGAGTCTATAAAATATCCAGGTGTAGTGACAACAGACTTACTTTCAAAGCACATATGCTCGAAATGTCCTGAAAAGTCAGAAAACATACATTATGAAACATCTTTAAAAACGGTATACTTTGCTTTATGCCAATCCATACTAAACTACTGTATACTGGCTTGGGGAGTACTTCCACCCCTGGAGCATATCACCTGCTAGAGTAATATACTCTATCGATACCTCTCTGGACGACCAACGAAGCCAAGCCAGGACCAGAACGAGCCTTTTTGGATTTCCGGGCCGGAGACGAAGGCCCTGATCGATACTCTGGAGCACTCGGGTACCCGTGGTGTAGTTACGCACCAACAGCTCGCCACAAGCTGCCCTGCGGTGTTTATTATTATTATTATAAACAGAGTAAAATGTTGATGCCTGTGTTATGTGAGAACCTCTTTTTTTTCATATCGCTTAATTAAAAACACTTTAAAAGTATTACTTAATACTTATATTAGGTACGAGATAAATGATGAAATAACTATTTTTATATATCCTAAGAGTAATATTAAAATAAAGATGGGATCAATTCCTGATCATACGACGTCAGGGGAGGAGGTGCTGCCGTCGACAATATAGCTGGTTTATTGTCACTAGAAAAACGTAACTTTACGGGTATTTCATACTGTTATTGAGATTTATTTTTAATTTTTAATAAATACAGGCGTTATTTTACGAAAGACAAATTTACATGGTACTTGATCTAACTTACTTTGTGCGCTACCGATACCAATAAGCTCACTAGAGCCGGCCGGTACCTACCCTCTACTTTTAGTAGATGCATGTCATCGCCACCATGGTTGCTCCGGTCATATATATTATATATAATTAGTCATAAGTACTGTTACATAAAAACTTTTCCTTTTTTCAACCTATTAATTATTTTGAACTTGGAACGCGATTATTATGTTAAAAATTTTGATTATATCAGTTCTGACGTAAGAAGAGTCTGGTTTTCCCAATGGGTTGTAGAGATCGGACGGCAGTTACTTTATGTAAAAATCAGTATCTTCAATTCAATTTCTTGGTTTTTTATTACATTGAGCAACTGCCATCATATTTCCACAACCCAAAGGGAAACTAAACCTTTCTTAGGTTAGAACAGGTTTTGGACTGTGGGATTATTGAGGGAATAAAAATGATAGGATGAAACGAAATTTAGAATAAATCGTAGATACTATTTATTCAATTTTATAATCGTTGCTGTTAGTTCATTAATATCTGATCATTATTTAAGAAAATATCGCATCTAAACACACACGTTTTTAGTACCTTCTTATTATTCATTATACTAACAAGGCACAATCTACCTCCATTTCTAAATTGGAAATATCACTACAATTTAAGTTCGCTGACTACAAAACTCTAGTGTTGAAGTAGTCCTTCGTCATTGTTTGTTAAAAATGTCTAGTTCAATTCTAATAATGAATTAACACGAGAAATGCATCTCATTCGACACAATATTCTACAGAAATTGGAGCGACACGTATTTACGTGAAAGCAAACAGAACGTAATAGGAAACATTCAAGCCACAAATCACCCGTTCTGTCCAATTCGTCTGTGGCCTTTGTCAGATCAAATTAGATTTGTCTAATGGCGCCTACGCGTATTTTAGACTGTTGTGCGATAGTATCTACGGCGATGTATTGTAATGTGGGTAGCATTCTGATGGCCAATAATTGAACCAGCAAAATACAACAAGTACTTCCGGAATGTAACTGGATCACTAAAGTTAAGGTTATTTACTTTAATAATCATGTATCGCACCGCTCGCCGACGCCGGGGAGTTCACCCTCACACTCTGGAACCGCAATGGTAGCGTATACTGTGCGGTTCCAGAGAAGTTTTCTTCCGAGAACTCTCAAGATGTGGAATGAGCTTCCAGCCGAGGTTTTTCCAAGGAACTACAGCATGGAATACTTCAAGAAATGCGTGAAGAGGTTTTTAGAGAGTCGGCAACGCTTGAGTGACGCCGCTGGTGTTGCAAATGTTCATAGGCTACGGTGACTGTTTACCATCAGGCAGGCCATATGCTTGATTGCTACCTTAGTGGTATAAAAAAAGTAAAATTATGAGAAACTTTGAAGCGAATACTGGTATTCTCTTTGGATGGTCAGTTTCCAGAGCGAATGAGATGAAAGTTGCTGTCACTCTTGCTAACACACAGGACATATAAAAATGGTGGTGTGCATTAATTTGGAAATGTTTAACTAATACCTTGGACGTAGATACTGTAAAATGATCTATACGAAGTTTGAGAAACGAAAAGTCACCGGAAATTGATATGTTTTCCACCGAGATGATTAAACCAGCTGGTACCGACGTCCGGGATGTCTTCTTATGCAGTCTATGCCAGAGAACTAGAAGGAACCCAATTAATTCGCACAGTCAAAGTACTAAACAATTTTTAACGGAAGTATCGCGTGTTTTATTTATTTTGTTGAGATAAAGAATATTTGATTTGAAAAAGAATATTTGATTTGATTTTGATTTGATTTGATTTGAACTTGACGGAAGGAAGACTTCTTCCTGCGACCACGGACGCTGCAAAGCATTCGAAACGTCAGGTTCAACAAAATAAATAAAACACGCGATAATTCCGTTAAAAATCGTTTAATTCAATGTGTAACAATCGCGAAAACCTAAGACAATACTAGTTATAGTATAAAATCATTAGTTATCGATTTACTTTTCGAAACAGACAATTTCAAACATTAACGCTCGGCATTATCTGTTGCCAAAAGAAAGAGAAGAGAAAAGTTGCATTTGTTATTTTTTTATTCGTACATGCAAACCACAGATCTGTATAAAAAGTAAATGCAGAGGAGGGCACTTCATTTAAGATTCAAATAAACATCAGTTGGCAAGGGTACACTTCGAACGTAAAAAACTGAACATGTTTTTGTATGGCAGGTAGCGCCGCTTGCCGCTTAATCCCGCGCGCCGGCAATAAATATATAAAAGAGTGACTTAATTATAATTGCATTCTTTATCAGCCACCCAGTAGAAGCGGACAAAACACGTTGGCGGTTTTTATTGATAGATGAATTTGTTTATACTATTTACCACAAATCTATCAACACATTTATTTATTAATTTATCAACATAATTGGATAGAATCTATCACATACAATATAGCCGACTTCAAAAACCTGATGAAGGTTTATGCGTGGCACGGCGAGATCACTCACTCGATACAATACAATAACATATTTAAGTATATTTATAGATTTAAATGCATAAACTATATTATTATACATTTAGGCTTCAAGAAACTCAATCAAGAGACAGATTAAAGTTTTTTTTGGAATTCATGTTACTATTATCTAACAGTGTGTTACTTATTTTTGGAGGCAGTTGATTTAGTAATTTAGGTAACATAAATTCTCAAACTCTCATCCCATATAAATTATTATATTTAGATACTACAAATTTATGCAAATATGTAAGTTCTCGCAGGTTATTTGAACGCGTTCTGTTTGTTAGATTATTTATATATTTGTAATGTTCACAAATCATGGCTATTTTAAATTTATTTTGAACACTTATAACTTTGCAAAATTTAAACAGTTCTATGTCATTATCCTTATATTTTTCTTTGATATAGGTCGGTACAACAGTCTTTAATAGTCATAAATTAACGTAACATTTATATATGGGCGTAATTAGGCAATAACATGTTAATCCACAAAATTTGACGAAGTGACTTTTGTTACCGCATAATTAATAACGAAGTACTCGAACGTTTTCGGTATTCTTAAGAGATTTGAACTACAAATTATGTGATGTAAGAAGTACGGGCTTATGAAAAATCCAAATCTTTTTTCGTTCAAAGTTCTATGAACGTAAGTGAAATAACATGACATTATATGTCATGTTATAGAATACGATACCACAGTCAAATTAATAAAGTGAAGAAAATAATTCAACTCCGGCCGGTTCGTATGCAGGTGCAATTAATTCATAAAATAACATACCAGTCGGGTATATACATATACCAGACTCATCGGGTACATATGCAAACGTAGGGATCAAAATACAATCGGCTAAGTAATAGAATATCTTAGCAAGTTAACACAATAGGATAATTTAATAGGATAAAAAATCCAAATCGTTGTACAGTCAGCATACGACATAAATATCCAGAAAAAAATAATTAGAAAGTATATTACGAGTATGTCACATTTAGAAAACTTTCATACAAAGTAATTAATTATAGTACACAAACTTCAAACGTTATTTTCTTAAAATGGTAGCTGTGTTGGTTGGTCATGTCATTTGCGTTCATATATGTATAATAAATAACGTATAATTTAATTCATATTGTATGTTGTATGTTAACGATTTGAATTATCGTATTACGTTTAAGTAAATAAATAATGTAACGACTATGATTAAAAATACTATATCAGTTACATTCAATTTAAAATTGTTATGAAACATTTAAACGCTTTCATTTGATAGATACACACATCAAAAGTGTCTAGGGATCAAGCATTTTTATGCGGATTTCTTGAGATTGAGATGTGGCTTTGTAATAAATTTATGATTTTATAAATTTATATGGATCCTTTTTGGTGCATTTCATAATTTGAAACAGGAACTGTCAATCAAATTCAAAAAAAAGATGAAAATCAGCTGTCAATATTTTCCCTATAAAAACATACAACGCATTGAAGACATTATTAGTGCTACTGTTTCCCTACTACTGATTAAAACCAACGTTATTATGGAGCGGCGACGTCATTTAAGCAGGGAAGAAATGCTCAGAGCCGTGGGAATGATAGAAGCTGGTTCCCGGCAACGTACTGTGGCTTTAGCTCTGAATACAAGTCAGAGTGTTATCAGTCGACTTTGGACACGTTACCGAAGCACTGGTACCGTGGCTGAGCGCCATGGAGGACGGTATCGCTGCACCACACGGAGACAAGACCGATACATTCAAATCACAACTCGAAGAGCTCCAACAATAACCGCCATGATGTTAGCCGTGACGCTTCATCACTCTTCAGGGAACTTAATTAGCGACCAAACAGTCAGAAACCGCTTGCATGAAGTGAACCTTCATTCCCGAAGACCGCTAAGGGTACCACCTATAGCAATGCACAATCGTAGGATTCGATATCAATGGGCTCTTGAACACAGAAATTGGGCAGAAGAACAATGGCGTTTCGTGTGCTTTTCTGATGAGTCTCGTTTTGGTATGAGACCGGATACAAGACGTATACGACACTGGAGAACCCCTGGACGCCAACAGCGATTAAAATCCTGCCAGGAAGTCCATCCTTATAGTGGTGGAACCATCATGGTATGGGCGGGTATTTGGATCGGCGGAAGAACTGAGTTGATTTGGATCAGAGGCAACCTCAACGCTCAAATTTATGCTGAGACGATTGTATCAGACGTCATCGTTCCTCTACAAGTGCAAATCGGTCCCTTATTTCAGTTAATGCATGATAATGCACGACCGCACACCGCAAGAGTTGTAAGACAGACTCTCGCCGCAGCTAACATCAATGTCATGCCCTGGCCTGCTCAGTCGCCAGACTTGAACCCGATTGAGCATGCATGGGATATGCTACAGAGAAGAGCTCTGCCGAATATGGAGGGTATCCAGTCGCAAGAAGACCTTTTTTTGTTGTTGCAACGAACATGGGCGGCCATTCCACAGCGTGATTTGGATGAACTCATTTTGAGTATGCCAAACCGATGTTCTTGTGTTGTTAGTGTTCGCGGTAGAAACACGGATTATTGATTGTTTAAGTTACCCAATAAAATTTTAAAGAAAACTGTTATTTCAGTCTTTTTTTCGAACTTTAATGTTAGTGGTTCAAATGTCAAAAATCCCTTTATTATGAAAATGGCAAATTTCTTTATTAATGCAAAGGTGACTTGGTTTATCGTTACTGTAGACAAACGAAAACACTTTATTTGATGAATCCTTAAAGAAAATTTTAATTAATATCAATCAGGAGAAAAGTTATTGCAAAAATATATGTTGATCCCTAGACACTTTTGATGTGTGTATTTTTCAAAAGCGGAAATCATATTAATTTACCTCAACACTCACGTCTCTAGTACTAGAACTCTCATAAAGTTGGCTGCAAAATAAAAACCTTTGTAGATAACAAGGTGAATTGAAAACAAAATGCGGACGCGGTAAACCTAACTTCAGCACTAATTGCGCACAGGAATACAGCGCTGCAAAGTTTGTTCTACTCTTCCCCTCTCGGTGGAATTATATTAATTTATTTGAAATATAGGAATTTCAAAAGTGATGGTACGTTATCTTATTTCACACAAATACATAGGTGTAGTGTCAAACAATAGGTGAATAATGCTTAAGTCTTGTTTACCAGTTTACTTTTAGGACAATCCAATGTCATACACTTAATACACTTAAAAGAAGGAGTCAACCTCTAAAATCTGTAAAATGATTTGTTAAAAAAATAAACTTATTATTATATCTCTTTTATTTCACGGGTTTTAATCCCGGTCCTTTGATAGGCGTGCGCGGGGATATGAATCCAACGCGTAGAGGCCTCTTCGAAAATAATGAAGTAATGTATTATACCCGCCGTGACCTGCTTCAGAGGATATTAATGGGAACCCATGAACAGGTCACGGCAAGTATTGGGACTATTGGAAATACGTCGGAAAAAAGCGGTTAAAAAGAGATTTGGAGGTTTATTGGAACTGGGCTATTGCAGAAGAGGGGCGGACACCTGCCATAACTATCATAATCATGATGTTACTTTCGGCAGGCGGTGGCTCGCCACTCACTAGATGGACTCCCGAAATGCCACAGATAGTCGGCCGGTGGGAACACCGGTGTGAGTGACTCAGGGGTGTTGAGAGGTGTGCTGTACTTTCTCCGAAGTTACTCGCGGCGTTATGCCCTTTAACACTTCCACCCCTGGAACATATCACCTGATAAAGCAATATGCTCTATCGACTCCTCTCTGGACGGCCAATGAAGGCAAGCCAGAGCTGAGAGTCTTGCGGGCCTTCTTGACTTTCCACTCCGATCGACTAAGACACGCCGGAGACGAAGGCCCTGATCGACTCCCTGGAGCACTCGGGTACCCGTGGTGTCGTTACGCACCAACAGCTCACCACAAGCTGCCCTGCGGGGTTTATTATTCAATCAATCAATCAATATATTTATTTGCGTAAAATGTAGGAATTGACAATTATGTTGATAATTATTAGAGGTCCCATATACATTTTGCTTAATACAAAGCATGCAAAATTACAAAATAATAAACATTCAATTTACAATATCGTATAAAATTTAAAATAACGCATAAAAATCATTAACTTTAAAGTACAACATTAAAAAAAATCTCATAGTTTGTCATCTAAGAATTCTGTAATACTGTAGTAACATTTGTCAACTAATAATTCAAATAACATTTTTTTAAATAATGTCAAAGGCAGTTCTTTTAAATAATCTGGTAATTGGTTGTAAAGCACGGGTGCCATTCCGATAACATTTTTCCGGATTAATGCAGTATTATAGCCACCAACTTTAAGAGTGTTTTTGTACTGAGCCCTTATTGGTCCTTTTCTTATGGATGCAGTTTTGACAAATAGGTGTAGATTCGTTTTCACAAATATACAAATTTCTGATATATATAACGACGGCAGTGTTAATATTTTAAGAGATCTGAACATAGGCACGCAGCTATCACTACTTTTAAGACCACACAATGATCTAACACATCTTTTTTGAGCTCTAAAAATGCGTTCTCTTTCAATTGAGTTACCCCAAAAAATTAGACCATACCTTAGAATAGAGTTCACAGTGGCATGATATGGTATTAGAACAGTTTCTCGGTTAACTTTTTTTGTGAGTGTCATAGTTCTTATATTGGTATATGAATAACAATTTTATAAAGAATTGCTAACAAATGAATGAGAAGAAGGTAAAAGTTTTTAAAAGAGCGGAAATCAGAATGGACTTAATGATTACAATTGATAGTGTAATAGTTAAGAGTGATACTAACTGTTTTGAACACAATATTAATAATAATCTTGTAACGTCAAGTGAGTCGTTTTTAATAATAAAGAGTAAGCAATGTTTCGAGATATCAGAAGGTTGATAGGATATTACGATGGTGCTGAAGTCTTAGTATCATTTCGGGATTTGATCGCCCATTTGACACCGGCTATTGATATTCTACTTTTATTTTCTGTGATAAAAATATTTACAAGGGTTGGTTTACAACGAAGTTAACGTCATCCCTTTCAGGAAGTGAGGGTGACGACAGAAGCGGATATTTTGTTAACGATGCTACCTTATTTGTAAGACAGTGTAGTGCATGACGTTGCATGACTTAACCTGCATCTTTGGTTGAATAACATGCGCAACGACGCAGTAGTACCACATACTGCATTGTGTTGGAAAAAAAATCAAAATTTATTTTCATTTGTTGATGGAGTGTGTAACTCAGTCATAGTACAAGGAAAAGAGAGACTCGCTGATGAGAAAGTTAAAATTGTTAAAGACATGGGATTAGTTCAATCCATATTGGCTAAACCTACTGCAGTGATTGCAAGAATGTTCTTTGAACTGATTGCCACATCTCAATACTGAGTCTCTCTTTAGCTTAGAGTACGATGCAGCTGGCATATCTATTACAGATAAAAGCTCCTCTCAAAAAAAAAAAATGTTTTTTGAGTTACAATCGAACCTCTAGTGTTAAACGTCAACTAATTTTACATATTCATGCAAATGAAATAAAATTACGTTTAATAAATTACGTATTTTAAATAAAAAAAGTCAGATTATTCAGGGTGGTCTTATATATAGTTGTAGTTTATATCGTACCGATGCAGCAGGCATGTCTATTTCAGATAAAAGCTCCTCTCAAAAAAAAAAATGTTTTTTGAGTTACAATCGAACCTCTAGTGTTAAACGTCAACTAATTTTACATATTCATGCAAATGAAATAAAATTACGTTTAATAAATTATGTATTTTAAATAAAAAAAGTCAGATTATTCAGGGTGGTCTTATTATAGTTGTAGTTTATATCGTACCGATGCAGCAGGCATGTCTATTACAGATAAAAGCTCCTCTCAAAAAAAAATGTTTTTTGAGTTACAATCGAACCTCTAGTGTTAAACGTCAACTAATTTTACATATTCATGCAAATGAAATAAAATTACGTTTAATAAATTATGTATTTTAAATAAAAAAAGTCAGATTATTCAGGGTGGTCTTATATATAGTTGTAGTTTATTATAAGCTAATGATAATAAGAAATGCTAACATTTGAGTTGATCAGTAAGCATTTTAGTTAGTTCAAACCCATTTTGTTCTTGTCAATCAGCTCAGCTGAATTGTTCATTGACAAAACAAGTGCCACAAGCAATATCGTTCCATTCGCAAATAATTAACATTTCAATTCGTTTCTCAATGTTTGGAACACGAGCGAACAGAGGTTTATAATAGATTTTTTTATCTGCTCAATTTATTAATTCAATATTGCAATATCAAATCATACATATTCTTGCACTACTGTAACTATAGTAATCAGGAACACCGATCCTATATTCTATATGTTTGTCTGTGCGTTTGTCTGTCACTGTTTTTCGAATATTCCAATTTTGACTTCAGATTCGGATTCAGCATAAAAAAGTAGAATAAGAATGTTCAGGAACACCGTTCCTATCTCTTAAGGAACATGGTCAAAATGGCCGACAAATGAAATTAAAAAAAAATTTAATTGTTATATAATTGACGAGCTAGGTGTTCCTCTGGCAATGCAAGCTTGCGCATTCCAGTTGAGAATGCGCTTATTATTGAATGTATGCAAATTAAATCTTGCACTTTTAGTAGCAGTGAATATATGTTTCATGTAAGTCGTCACTCCACCAAATCACTAGTTCAGTTAGAACTAGGCTCTAGCTATATTTTTTCTTTGGCCTAGCGTCTTTACCTATCAAGATAGCGAATTGTGAGATGTGTATTCCACATATATCACTAAGGTGCAAACAAACTTGTGGCCAACTTCCATAGACTGACTGCATACACTTCCTGCACATTTCCATAGGGTGACAGTTACAATACCAGGGCCATCACACATACGTTGTCGATCCTGTGATAACCTCTTCACGTCTTTTTTATGGTTCCGTACTCAAAGGCTGCTTATAGCTAAGAGTATATTACTAAAACTCCGCTCTCTGTCCATCCGTTCATCTACTGTTATTCAACAATGTGTACTTTTACGCAGAACAATTGATTAGTAGGGGAAAAATTACCTAGTTTTTTTAAGTAGCATATCAAAGTTGTCACTAATGTAGCTGCTAGACTAAATTAAATGCTCCAAAACTGAAGTCATCAT
This sequence comes from Pyralis farinalis, assembly GCA_947507595.1. Classification (NCBI taxonomy): domain Eukaryota; kingdom Metazoa; phylum Arthropoda; class Insecta; order Lepidoptera; family Pyralidae; genus Pyralis; species Pyralis farinalis. The sequence continues at coordinate 7,262,179 of OX382273.1, forward strand.
CACTGTGTTGAGAAAACTTAAGTAGGTAAAGTTGATTATTATATACCACTAAGATGGTAAACAATTGTATGGTATGAAGGTACTGCAGATACCCAAGACTATGGACAATTGGAACACCAGGGGTATCACTCATGCCAACCTTCTAAAAACCTCTTCACCCCTTGAATAAAATGACTCAGACTTCAGTATCTTACATTGAGAGATAATATTATAAAAAAAAACATTGTTTTATTAATTATGAGAAGATGAATTCAAGATTGAGAAAAAACTCATAACTGTGAGATTTAAGAGACTTAAGTATGTTTAATTTTAAAAGATACGTGCTCTAATTTTGTAGGAAAATTATTTTGCTAATTATGAGTGAGATTGAGAGATATTGGCTAAAAACTACAATTATGTACACAACCACAGAATAAGACGAAAAAGAAAGATTTAAACCTTTGAGCGGACTTAAATTATGTATATTGTAAAAGTTTAAATAAAGATATTAATTTTATAACTAAAACTAACATATAAAGATAATACTGGTTCGTAGTTTGAGAAGTTGTATTTCTATTTTCATCTCTAATGTTTATCGATATTCACATCATAAAACACAATGTATCTATCTATCTATAACTTCACGGCAAATCCCTTGCAGGTTAGGCAGAGAGGACCGAACATAAGATGACTCAGGCCTTACATGAGGTATGTACTCAGTTCTTTAATATTCATAGTTCTTCTCATACACACGCCCTGGTTTCTAGTGCTCCTGAAGTCACCGTCTGATAAAACACGATTAATTTGGTCATGGTAGGTAAGTCTCGACCTTTCTGGTCTCCTATGTTATTTCCACATCAACCTTTACTCATCCCACTGCAGGGATACGGGTCTCCCTTTAACCGAAGGCGTTTAGAGCATACTCCACCACGCTGCTCAAATGCGGATTGACGGAGGCCAGTGTTTTCAAGCCGCCCGAGGGCCACTGACTTAACGACTGTCATCTATCGGCAACAGACGGCACCGACGGCTTAACGTGCCCTCCGAAGCATGGAGAAACTCGAGATAGATAAACCCGTCCATAGACAGGCCGCGTTAGACGTTGCGTAACCTGCGTGTTCGATTAGAATGACACGCGCAACGATGCCATCGAGCTCTCCTACGTTATTTATCTGAATAATATTCCATAATTACGTTTACGATTACATCGAAAATACTGATATTAATATACCATTGAAGAGCTCGGTAACGAAACAGTCCTATGTGGGAATGTGTGCTACGAGCGTTGGTGTCAAGGTAACGTGACAGTCCTATGTGGGAATGTGTGCTACGAGCGTTGGTGTCAAGGTAACGTGACAGTCCTATGTGGGAATGTGTGCTACGAGCGTTGGTGTCAAGGTAACGTGACAGTCCTATGTGGGAATGTGTGCTACGAGCGTTGGTGTCAAAGTAACGTAACAGTCCTATGTGGGAATGTGTGCTACGAGCGTTGGTGTCAAGGTAACGTAACAGTCCTATGTGGGAATGTGTGCTACGAGCGTTGGTGTCAAGGTAACGTAACAGTCCTATGTGGGAATGTGTGCTACGAGCGTTGGTGTCAAGGTAACGTGACAGTCCTATGTGGGAATGTGTGCTACGAGCGTTGGTGTCAAGGTAACGTAACAGTCCTATGTGGGAATGTGTGCTACGAGCGTTGGTGTCAAGGTAACGTGACAGTCCTATGTGGGAATGTGTGCTACGAGCGTTGGTGTCAAGGTAACGTGACAGTCCTATGTGGGAATGTGTGCTACGAGCATTGGTGTCAAGGTAACGTAACAGTCCTATGTGGGAATGTGTGCTACGAGCGTTGGTGTCAAGGTAACGTAACAGTCCTATGTGGGAATGTGTGCTACGAGCGTTGGTGTCAAGGTAACGTAACAGTCCTATGTGGGAATGTGTGCTACGAGCGTTGGTGTCAAGGTAACGTGACAGTCCTATGTGGGAATGTGTGCTACGAGCGTTGGTGTCAAGGTAACGTGACAGTCCTATGTGGGAATGTGTGCTACGAGCGTTGGTGTCAAGGTAACGTGACAGTCCTATGTGGGAATGTGTGCTACGAGCGTTGGTGTCAAGGTAACGTGACAGTCCTATGTGGGAATGTGTGCTACGAGCATTGGTGTCAAGGTAACGTAACAGTCCTATGTGGGAATGTGTGCTACGAGCGTTGGTGTCAAGGTAACGTAACAGTCCTATGTGGGAATGTGTGCTACGAGCGTTGGTGTCAAGGTAACGTAACAGTCCTATGTGGGAATGTGTGCTACGAGCGTTGGCGTCAAGGTAACGTAACAGTCCTATGTGGGAATGTGTGCTACGAGCGTTGGTGTCAAGGTAACGTAACAGTCCTATGTGGGAATGTGTGCTACGAGCGTTGGTGTCAAGGTAACGTAACAGTCCTATGTGGGAATGTGTGCTACGAGCGTTGGTGTCAAGGTAACGTAACAGTCCTATGTGGGAATGTGTGCTACGAGCGTTGGTGTCAAGGTAACGTAACAGTCCTATGTGGGAATGTGTGCTACGAGCGTTGGTGTCAAGGTAACGTAACAGTCCTATGTGGGAATGTGTGCTACGAGCGTTGGTGTCAAGGTAACGTGACAGTCCTATGTGGGAATGTGTGCTACGAGCGTTGGTGTCAAGGTAACGTAACAATCCTATGTGGGAATGTGTGCTACGAGCGTTGGTATCAAGGTAACGTAACAGTCCTATGTGGGAATGTGTGCTACGAGCGTTAGTGTCAAGGTAACGTAACAGTCCTATGTGGGAATGTGTGCTACGAGCGTTGGTGTCAAGGTAACGTGACAGTCCTATGTGGGAATGTGTGCTACGAGCGTTGGTGTCAAGGTAACGTGACAGTCCTATGTGGGAATGTGTGCTACGAGCATTGGTGTCAAGGTAACGTAACAGTCCTATGTGGGAATGTGTGCTACGAGCGTTGGTGTCAAGGTAACGTAACAGTCCTATGTGGGAATGTGTGCTACGAGCGTTGGTGTCAAGGTAACGTAACAGTCCTATGTGGGAATGTGTGCTACGAGCGTTGGTGTCAAGGTAACGTGACAGTCCTATGTGGGAATGTGTGCTACGAGCGTTGGTGTCAAGGTAACGTGACAGTCCTATGTGGGAATGTGTGCTACGAGCGTTGGTGTCAAGGTAACGTGACAGTCCTATGTGGGAATGTGTGCTACGAGCGTTGGTGTCAAGGTAACGTGACAGTCCTATGTGGGAATGTGTGCTACGAGCATTGGTGTCAAGGTAACGTAACAGTCCTATGTGGGAATGTGTGCTACGAGCGTTGGTGTCAAGGTAACGTAACAGTCCTATGTGGGAATGTGTGCTACGAGCGTTGGTGTCAAGGTAACGTAACAGTCCTATGTGGGAATGTGTGCTACGAGCGTTAGCGTCAAGGTAACGTAACAGTCCTATGTGGGAATGTGTGCTACGAGCGTTGGTGTCAAGGTAACGTAACAGTCCTATGTGGGAATGTGTGCTACGAGCGTTGGTGTCAAGGTAACGTAACAGTCCTATGTGGGAATGTGTGCTACGAGCGTTGGTGTCAAGGTAACGTAACAGTCCTATGTGGGAATGTGTGCTACGAGCGTTGGTGTCAAGGTAACGTAACAGTCCTATGTGGGAATGTGTGCTACGAGCGTTGGTGTCAAGGTAACGTAACAGTCCTATGTGGGAATGTGTGCTACGAGCGTTGGTGTCAAGGTAACGTGACAGTCCTATGTGGGAATGTGTGCTACGAGCGTTGGTGTCAAGGTAACGTAACAATCCTATGTGGGAATGTGTGCTACGAGCGTTGGTATCAAGGTAACGTAACAGTCCTATGTGGGAATGTGTGCTACGAGCGTTAGTGTCAAGGTAACGTAACAGTCCTATGTGGGAATGTGTGCTACGAGCGTTGGTGTCAAGGTAACGTGACAGTCCTATGTGGGAATGTGTGCTACGAGCGTTGATGTCAAGGTAACGTAACAGTCCTATGTGGGAATGTGTGCTACGAGCGTTGATGTCAAGGTAACGTAACAGTCCTATGTGGGAATGTGTGCTACGAGCGTTGGTGTCAAGGTAACGTAACAGTCCTATGTGGGAATGTGTGCTACGAGCGTTGGTGTCAAGGTAACGTAACAGGACGTAGTCGTTTTACGTTACTTTGACACCAACGCTGGTAGCACACACCCTAGAGGGTTGTTGTGTCCCTGCGTGCGAGTGAGGTCACCAGTAATCTCCTAAGGAATCTGCTGTGTTACCAGCAGAGGTGGCATCGCGCGAGTGTTACTTAATGCATTACTAGCTTTCATAGGCTAACAGTAGTGATTACCGTAGCCTACGAACGTCTACATCATGGACCGTATGTTTGTATGCCTCCGAATTTGTATATAAAAAAAAATTGACTTGATCCGGCGAGCATGTATAAAAAATGTATAAGTACCTGCCTATACGCAAGGGACCTGATGTTAAGATATTGTTTTTTTTTTACAAATCGGGTGCTTTCATAAGCGTAGCCTACGAACGCTTACAATACATTAACTGTCGCTCGCGCGATGCCACCTCTGCTTTTAACACAGCAACTCCTGATGCTCACTCACTGGCTCACTGGTAACCCCTGGGAACTGGGAATTGTTATTTGGCTGCTGTTTTCTGTGGATAGAGTAATTCCACAGACGGGTTGCTTTGATGTGCCCTACCTCAGATAAATAATAAATTAAATATGTAGAATAATGTTATCAACATAAAAATATTGGCAAGAGCAGTGATAGCTCAGTAGATAAGGAAGCGGCCTATTGAGCAACAGGCCCGGTTCGAATCCTGGCATGTACCACTAAATCGGTGTTTTCGAATTTATGTACATATTTGTAATCATCACTTGCTCGGCGGTGATTGAAAACGTCGTGAGAAAACCCGCACGACCTAGAAATTATATTTTGATAGGCGTGTGGCTTAACCTAAGAAAGGTCTGCTTTTCCCTCTGGGTTATCGAGATCGGGCGGCAGTCGCAGAAAACATCGTGAGTAAACCCGCTCGACCTAGAAATTATATTTTGATAGACGTGTGACTCAACCTAAGAAAGGTCTGCTTTTCCCTCTGGGTTGTCGAGATCGGGCGGCAGTCGCAGAAAACATCGTGAGTAAACCCGCTCGACCTAGAAATTATATTTTGATAGACGTGTGACTCAACCTAAGAAAGGTCTGCTTTTCCCTCTGGGTTGTCGAGATCGGGCGGCAGTCGCAGAAAACATCGTGAGTAAACCCGCTCGACCTAGAAATTATATTTTGATAGACGTGTGACTCAACCTAAGAAAGGTCTGCTTTTCCCTCTGGGTTGTCGAGATCGGGCGGCAGTCGCAGAAAACATCGTGAGTAAACCCGCTCGACCTAGAAATTATATTTTGATAGACGTGTGACTTAACCTGAGAAAGGTCTGCTTTTCCCTCTGGGTTATCGAGATCGGGCGGCAGTCGCAGAAAACATCGTGAGTAAACTCGCTCGACCTAGAAATTATATTTTGATAGACGTGTGACTTAACCTGAGAAAGGTCTGCTCTTCCCTCTGGGTTATCGAGATCGGGCGGCAGTCACAGAAAACATCGTGAGTAAACCCGCTCGACCTAGAAATTATATTTTGATAGACGTGTGACTCAACCTAAGAAAGGTCTGCTTTTCCCTCTGGGTTGTCGAGATCGGGCGGCAGTCGCAGAAAACATCGTGAGTAAACCCGCTCGACCTAGAAATTATATTTTGATAGGCGTGTGACTCAACCTAAGAAAGGTCTGCTTTTCCCTCTGGGTTGTCGAGATCGGGCGGCAGTCGCAGAAAACATCGTGAGTAAACCCGCTCGACCCAGAAATTATATTTTGATAGACGTGTGACTCAACCTGAGAAAGGTCTGCTTTTCCCTCTGGGTTGTCGAGATCGGGCGGCAGTCGCAGAAAACATCGTGAGTAAACTCGCTCGACCTAGAAATTATATTTTGATAGACGTGTGACTTAACCTGAGAAAGGTCTGCTTTTCCCTCTGGGTTATCGAGATCGGGCGGCAGTCGCAGAAAACATCGTGAGTAAACCCGCTCGACCTAGAAATTATATTTTGATAGACGTGTGACTCAACCTAAGAAAGGTCTGCTTTTCCCTCTGGGTTGTCGAGATCGGGCGGCAGTCGCAGAAAACATCGTGAGTAAACCCGCTCGACCTAGAAATTATATTTTGATAGGCGTGTGGCTTAACCTGAGAAAGGTCTGCTTTTCCCTCTGGGTTGTCGAGATCGGGCGGCAGTCGCAGAAAACATCGTGAATAAACCCGCTCGACCTAGAAATTATATTTTGATAGACGTGTGACTCAACCTAAGAAAGGTCTGCTTTTCCCTCTAGGTTGTCAAGATCGGGCGGCAGTAGCTCCATGTTAAAATCAGTATCTTCGCCAAATCTTTAGGCTTAGGTAGTGGATCCCGCCGATCCTAATGGATTAGGAAACGAGATAACGCTGGGAAGAAGATTATCAATATAAAAATATCGTTAGTAAATACGTAGTCTTTATGAAATAGAAGTACCGACTTACCTCAATCCATCAATCTTATGTTTTTCCACACTCCAGTAACCTGCCAATCAGCTGTAGAGCGAAATCTCTACACGTGGAAGGAATTCTTTTAAATTCGCCCGTTTCAATATCAAACAAATTACTTACACTCCGCCTGAAGGCTCCTTTGTGATTGTTATGAAACAAATGCCGGTGGAAATAACGCTTATTACGTTCATTATTTACGTATTATTCCAAACGACGGTGTTGAAATGAAAACCCTTTTGTGTTAACGGTTCCATTTTATCGACACTTAAGGTGCGGACTCACTAAAATTTATTAGTCACCTAGAATATTCTCAGGTATATTGGACTGGCCTATAAACAGCACTTTTATCAGTTTATCGAATGTGTTTCGGTACTTAAGATCGGGCAATTCGTGTAAATGGCTCCCATTATAGGGTGTTAGTGACTCGAAGTTATATTTTTATTCAAAGTTGGGAGGCATGCACGCATAGGGTCCACATGATATCAAGCTGTTACCATAGCCTATGAATGCTACAAGTAACACTCGACTGATGCTAACACAGCTACACCTTAGGGAACTTACTGGTGACCTCACTCACGCTGAAACACAGCTACTCTCCGGAGAGTTGTTATTTGTCTGCGGTTCCCTGTGAGGTGGGGGTAATTCCCTGACGGACGCACCCTACCTCTCTTAAGAACACCCAGATAAAGACAAATAGACGTGTTTATGTACACAAATGTTTGTATTGAATGGGAATCGAACTCCCAAGCGTTGGTGCCAAAGTAGCGTTTCTAAACACTGCGTCACCGAGTTCGTCTATCTGTATCTGTCATCATGTCAGATTTTCACACATTTACACAATAGTATGTCTCTGGATCCTTTGTTCAAGTTTATCCAGGAGTGTTATTAAGTGTAGTTAGCTAAAATAATGTAGATATATAGGTGTCTTGGTGTTTGAGTTGTTATAAATGCAGATTTATCTCTCTTTTAAAAAGATTTATCTACTTGAAAGTTACGTTGAACGCATAAAGTACCTATTTTATAAATAAACTACAGTTTTATGCCAATTCATTATTTTAATTTAAACTACTTACACTTATATTCGCAAGAAAGAAATATGCGCTTCTCTTGGAGTCATTTTAGTATTAATTACCTAGAATCTTACGAACTAAAGTATTAATTAAAAGTAACTTTATCCATAAAGTATTTTAATTTCTAAAGGTTGGACACAGGTTAAGTTTCCAACACTGGAGTATTTTTAATAAGGAATAAGAAAGGTAAGTTTCATAATTACGTACTTCCTATTTTTAGCGGATTCGCCCGCGTGGAACTGGAATTTTATAGCCTTCGTCTCTTTCATGTACTCAAACTACGAAATATATACAATAAATTACAAAGTTTGAGCTATGTAAATATATACAGTAAAAAATGTACAAGAAATGAATATTGTCGACAGATTTATTAATACTCGTACAAATTAAATTAAATTAAATTATTCTGAACGGAGTTGAGGTAATTAATGAGAAGTATATAAAGTGAACTCCATCCTCATCATATATATATATATATATATGACCGCATAAATATATGTATAAATATATATAACGAGTTGTTATTTGGCTGCGGTTTTCTATGAGGTGCAGGTACTTTCATACACTTTGATGCGCCCTACCTCTCTTAAAACACCCAGACCAAAACAAACAGACACACAAATATTTGTCTTGTGTGAAATCAAACCCACGATCGTTGGTGTCAAAGTCGCGTCATTCACGACTGAGCCACCGAGCTCGAGTACTCGGTTAATGTAATTTATTGTTAAAAGATTCTTTTCTGAACGTCTGATTGATAATAATGAAGCGAGTGAGGCGTGCAAGTACTACGTCTTTTAGCGCTCGTTTGTCTCTGCCTACCCCGCAGGAGACCTGGCGTGAAAATATACATACATACATATTCTTATCTCATTACAGAGACAATAGAAATAAATATGCATATTTAATTTAGATTATTAATATTTAACTATTTATCTATCTATAACTTACAGCTAATCCCTTGCAGCGTAGGCAGAGAGAACCGAACGCCACATGACTCGATCTATACACACCTCACTCGCCTCTCTAACATTAATTGCTCTTCTCATGCACGCTCGGCGATGTCTAAGGCTTCTGACATCACCTACTGATAAAACACGATCAATTTGATCATGGTAGGTATGTCTTGGCCTTCATCGGCTCCTACATCCTTCTACTTTCGCGTTGTATATCTGTTTCCTAATTCTATCCTGCTATATTCTTTCTACATGCCCGAACCAACGGAGCATGCCTCTTATTATTTTAAAACCGACACTCTCTTTCAGACCAACTCTATTTTTAACATCATCATTGCGAATGCGGTCTACAAGAGTTACACAAATTTTGCGCAACGCTCACATTTCGACCGAGGATATCCTACTTTCATGCTATCTATGCCACACTTAGCTCTCGCTTCCGTAAGTAAGCAATGGCACCAGCACTGCATAGCGAGCTGTACCTTCTGGCTCAAGCTTTTACTGCCAATAAGTTTCTCAACGCTCCATTCACACTATTCCCAGCAGTCACTCGTCTTTCCACATCAGTGATGTACCTTTCATCCCTGCTGAAAGTGCATGGAAGATATACAATCTCGTCCACTTGTTCCAACACTTCATCATCAACCATAATCCTTACATTGGTTCTGGTTTCTTCTCCTTCAAATACCGTTATCTTTGTTTTCGTCGCATTCAGTAGTAAGCCTTTCTCCATACAATTGTCTTTCATTATGGCGACCAGTGTTTACCGTTCGGATGATCTTTCTGCTGCTAATAACACGGCATCGTCTCCATAAAGCATACAGTTCACCACTAGGTCACCCATGCGTAAACCTGCATTCGTTGACCTTATTCTCTGCAGACAACTATCGAGATACAGACTAAACAAGTCAAGCAGACAGCATGCAACCCTGCTTATCACCAATTTTGACATCAAACCAGGGTAACATGCTGTCATCTATCACACATTTAGTCATTGAATCGTTGAAAAGATGAAATGGTATGAATTTTGTAAACTAATATTGGAAGTTTTTTTTTGTTAACTTGCACCCCTGCCATGGGCAAGGCTACATATTGGAAGTTCAACAGACGCATGTTATTATGCAGGAACACTAATCACTCTTCTCTATGTGGCTTCGGGACGCACGAACCGAGTAACTCGGCCGAATACTCGTGCTACATCTATTTCTAAGCGGTAAGCTTATATTCTAAGGTGTCTCATTTGAAATTCTGTGAAAAGTGATAATTCTATGTATGTGTTGTCCTGTGTTTATGAGTCTCTTACATTGGTTCCTATTTTGCTACGTGATATTTTTCTGTAAACGTTTGTATTTAATATCTAAAATTGGTAAAAAAAAGAAATATTTCAAATCAATACTATACATGTACGAACTAAATACCACATCGTAAAAATATTAGAGCAAACAACATAGATATAATTCACATCGAGTAAGTACAGCGATCAAGTTACCGATTCAAATCTACCGTGATGTGATGTAGTCTGCGGCCTTCTACGACGCTGATAAATCCAGTATGGCGCAATTCCTGAAGCTGAATATCTTAGGTAATATGTATTTATCGTTACTTTTCTTTAGAGTTATAACTTAATTAATGTGAATGATCATAAATCGGCCAAAAATTTGTTGAATCTCTTCCTTTTGGAGTTGTTTGATGCACCATAGGTAACTACAACGGAATTACGGAAAGATTAAGGAGTAGGGAGGTTACACTAGGTATGAGTCATAACAGGGAGAGCATGGAAATGAAATAAATGCGATCGAGATGCAGGCATTGCGCGAAATTTGTGGCGGAACGCTTCCTGATCGCTTCAGATGGTCCAGATGTTCGAAATGTTGATGTAAAATAGAGCTATGAATATTAAAGAAGCGACCGTGTTATATAAGGACCGCTCCCTATGGTGTTATGAACATTTGCATTACAAAAGGCATACCAATCAATGCTATAAGGTTTCGTTTTGTAGGGACAAATGGCTCCCTTTTACACAATCTATTTAAATATAATATATATATATATATATGTCGGAACGTGGATGTAATTGTCGTCAGGTGGCTCGTTGTTCATGGTGAATAAAGCGAAATACCAGCGTAGTTAATCTTCTCAATATTTAATCAGCCAGTTACAAAAATAATTGTAACAAAAGTTATCTTCAGATCGCAGATTACAACGGATTCAAAATGCGGTGGACGCGACACGTGCGATTGGCTCCATTGCTCGGTTCGTAATGCGCTTCCAATGACGGTCTCTCAACTTGACGTTTTTGACAACTGACAACAATCGACATTTCGAGCAAACCATAACAAACACAACCGGTGTTGCCAATTCAACGATGTCGATTCCACCCAAGCGCCGACTTGACATTTTGATCCGTTATTATTAACTAGCGACACGGGGATTGATTTCTTCCGGGCTTCTCAATATGGTGTTGCTACCTCTGCGACACATATATATATATATACATATTATATTTGGATATATTGTGTAGAGTAGAGCGATGAAACATAATCCCATCCCATCATCATCATCCTGCATTTACTCATTGTTAGATTTACGCCATTAATATTGTTTACACCATTCGCGATCCTCGTTTGAAGTCATCGCACTGTAGTCATATACGCTTTCTACGCTCTAGAAAGTTCCTAAGACATGTAGGTACAATCATTACCTCATTTTTAGAGTTCGTACCCAAAGGGTATTAACGGAACCCTAACACTAAGACTCCGCTGTCAGTCGATTTGTGTGTCCGTCCATTCGTCACAGGTTGTATCTTTGGAATCGTACTATATAGGGACTTGAAATTTTCACAGACTGTGACTGATAAAACAATATATAATAAAAATAAAGTTAAAAATTGAAGAATATGTTTTCTACGACTTTTTCAGGGACACCGTTCCTATATGAAATCTATATGTCTGTGTGTGCGTTTGTCTCTCTGTGTGTCTGTCGCTTTTTTCCAATATTCGAATTTTGACATCAGATTCGGATTCTGCATAAAAAAGTAGAGTAGGAATGTCTGAAAAACCAACCTCCTATCTCTTAAGGAACATGGTCAAAATGGCCGAATAATAAAAAAAAAAAATTGAATTTTTATTTCAGATTCGAAATTAAATTAAAATGTAAAATACTCGTAGGAATGACTTAAAAAACAATATCATATTTCTTAAGGAGCATGGTAAAAATGGCCGACAAAGTTTAAAAAAAAGAATTAAATTGTTGTATTTATGACGAGCCAGGTGTTCCTCTGGCAATGCAAGCTTACGCAATCTCAACTGGTTTTAAATAAAATGGTGAAGGACCTTTCGAATGTAACTCCGACTCGTACTTGTTCGATTTTTAATAGGGTCCAATTGGCACCCTTTGGATACGAAACCGTAATAAGTAAACTAGTTAAACATGTACATATATTAGGTACAGTTATATCCCGAGCTGGCTGACCTCACATCAACGTTCATGTTTATGTTTGCCGATTATGACATTTTATATAATCGGACTGCTTCACTATACTATACATATCTATATCGATGGTTAACCACATATGGTAGCAAGGGTTATCTACATTTCGTAATTGTCTGAGGGTCAGGGAGGGAGGTGATAGTACCTTACTTAACACAACAAATATTGAAAACGCGAATTCTAATTGCATTGTAATAGAAATTGTCAATTTGAAAAAGAACCTATATTGGCAAGTTTCATTTTTCTTCGCCAAAGGTTATTTTCGAAATGCTAGTAGATTAAAAAAAAAATAAAGCTATGATAAATTAATATGATACAATATTATCTGATTTAAAGAAAGTGAGACGTATCCAAGTGCTTGTAAGGGCCTAATGTCAAATAAATATCTTATAAAAGAATGCATGACATAGTTTTTACACAGTGACTATAAGAAACAATGAATTTTAGTTAAACCAAGGCTGTTACAATATAAGAAGTTCCAGATAAAAAGCAACACATTCTAGACTGACGGAGTTACGGAGGTTTGAAGTCGGATTCCTAAGTAACGTAGCTATTCTGGCTCTAAAACGAAGCATCAAGCTCAATGGACTCGTATAACCACCGTAATCGGATCACGAGGTAATGGTTCAGGTCGTTTCGTGCCGATTTTATAGCCGGGAGTGCTATAATAGTGATTTTTGATACTTACAGCTACTAACTCCCATATCATTTCAACTTACGTCGAATTTTATTTAAGAAGAAACTTGTAGTAAAATAACTTTTGTACTGGTTGATGGTTTTCACAATCTTTCGCGTACCTTATCAAATATCATTAGATTTTAGTTAATGCGGAATTATTAAGGAATTAGTTAAAGTCCGGGCTAATCTTCGCAATGGCTGAACCGATTTTGACGGGACTTTCACTGGTAGATAGAGGACTGTTCAGAAAATAATATAGGGTACTTTTTATCCCGTATATATTTAGGGTCCCTGCGTAAAAAATGAAAAACTGTTAAAATTAGGGGGAAATATCTTTCCCCTCGGTGGACTTTGCAGTTTTATTTTATTATTTTCACAGAATACGTATTTTTTTGTGACATAAAATAACTACGTATTTTTTATGTAATAAAAATAAAATAATTATACGTTGTATCCCGTAAAGGTCAAAAGATGGCGCTGTACGAAAATTTAATCGCTCTATGATTGCATCTATGACTCTGAACTTTGTTTTTTTTTAAACAGAAAGAATTTGAGGTCTATGGAGAAATAAAGGCTACTAAAAGCCCAAATCTCATGCGTGCGAAGCCGCGGGCTTCTGCTAGTTAGGAATATAAGAGAGGTCACTTCCGCCTTTTAAACTTAAGCCAAGGTTAGTAAACAAGGATCTGAAGAACAAGAGCAAGATTTAATTAAGAGCAGTGAGACAAGGAAAAATCACCGCTTGTCTGTAAAAAACCGCAAGCGAATAATGTAGAGGGTTCTCTCTCAAGGAAACGTTGTGGTTGAGGGGGTACGCTATATATATGTACGTATTCGTATGATTGTTCGGTCTATCCGTAATTATGCGGGTTTATGGTGAGTAGTTGTGCAATAGGAAATCCTATGCAATTCATATCACACTATTAGTCTTGATTGATTTAAAATCAACACTTGTAATCAATTAATCGAGAGGATAGTCCCAAGACGTCGCCGTTTGCACTAACCCTCCATTTCTCCCTGTGTTGACTTCTTGAATCTGCTAACGCTACCGTTCGCGCGCTTTCGTTTTGTTTTAAACATCCATACTCATACCGGATGCGATATATATATATATATATATGTCAGAACGTGAATGTAATTGGTCGTCAGGTAGCTCGTTGTTCATGGCGAATAAAGCGAAATACCAGCGTAGTTAACCTTCTCAATATTTAATCAGCCCATTACAATAATAATCGCAACAAAAGTTATACTCAGATCGCAGATTACAACGGATTCAAAATGCGGTGGACGCGACAGGTGCGATTGGCTCCATTGCTCGATTCGTAATGCGCTTCCAATGACGGTCTCTCATCTTGACGTTTTTGACAACTGACAACAATCGACATTTCGACCAAACCATAACAAACACAACCGGTGTTGCCAATGCAACGATGTCGATCCCACCTAAGCGCCGATTTGACATTTTGATCCGTTATTATTAAAACTAGCATCACGGGGATTGATTTCTTCCGGGCTTCTCAATATGGTGTTGCTACCTCTCTCTCGACATATATATATATATATATATATATATATATATATATATATATATATAACGTGCCTTCTTATCTTCTCAATATTTAATCAGCCCATTACAATAATAATCGCAACAAAAGTTATACTCAGATCGCAGATTACAACGGATTCAAAATGCGGTGGACGCGACACGTGCGATTGGCTCCATTGCTCGATTCGTAATGCGCTTCCAATGACGGTTTCTCATCTTGACGTTTTTGACAACTGACAACAATCGACATTTCGACCAAACCATAACAAACACAACCGGTGTTGCCAATCCAACGATGTCGATCCCACCCAAGCGCCGACTTGACATTTTGATCCGTTATTATTAAAACTAGCATCACGGGGATTGATTTCTTCCGGGCTTCTCAATATGGTGTTGCTACCTCTCTCTCGACATATATATATATATATAACGTGCCCCTTATGTATATATATATGATGTTATTCACTGACTAAATGCGAAGTTACCAAAATCTACTTAATCTTGAGAAGCAAAATTTTTGCAAGTATGTAGTATTAAGAGAGGTAGGGCGCATCAAATCAGCCAGTATCTCCACTTCAGACACCCGCAGCCAGATAACTGCTCTCTGAAGAGTTGGTGTGTTTCTGCGAGTGACTGAGGTTACCAGCAAGCTCGTAAGAAGTTGTTGTGTTAGCAGCAGAGGTGCAATGCGGCAGTGCAAGTGTAGCAAGGTGTTTTAAAGAGTTTAAAAGCTACCGTACTTAACCACTTCACATCATCCATATGGCTCTTATAAAAAAAATATTTCTTGCTGCGATACGTCAGTTAGGAACGAATTTTTTTAAATATATTTTGAAAGGGTTAAAGGGTGTCGAACTTTTTATGAATAAGTTTAAAGTTAACAAAACACTGGCATGAACGTGGTACACCTAACCTGAATAAGATCATAATTTAAGTATGATTGATTCTTTAACATTCATAGATCTTTATTACTTTAGTACATAACGAAGTTAATTCGTTATGTGCTAAAGTAATAAAGATCTATGAATGTTAAAGAAGCCAAAGAGATATATCTAAGGATCGATTTATGCGGCGTTAGGATTTCTCTGTTTATCCCTTTTATTATTATATTATATATGATAATAAAAGGGACTCTGTTTATCCCTTTTATTATTATATTATATATGATAATATATTATATATGATGTAAAAAATTGGCGTAAAGTTATATATACATATATAGAATACATGTATTCTCGACATAATTAATCATCTGTAATATAATCGAAATAAAGTAGTAATCAGCTGGGTGATAATTTGGCATGGTAACATTGAAGTTGGCTCGTTTCCATTAGTTGTCTGTTCAAATAGTTTTTTTTAAGCTGGTCTTGTTGAGTGACAAATGAGTTTTTATTATCTGCTAAACTTCATGTTCATTTGTCTTAATTTATCCCTAGTTAAGTATTTTTTTCTTAGTTAATAGATTCAGGCGTTATTTTGCGAAAGTCAGATTTACATGCATACCTGCTTTGTGTGCTTCCGCCACCAATTAGTTCATGCGACCTAGCGCCTTTCTTCTAGCGTCTTTACGCACACTTGTCTTGGGGAGTAAGCTGGTGAACGCGTGACGAGAGCGTTACGAAAAGTGTGATCGGGCGAGGCGAACGGAAGTTGAGAGGGAGATATAAGTTAGTGAAGATAGAAAGAGAGAGAGAGTTACGTTTCGTATATGACTGTAGGGGCAAGAGAGAGATGAAAAAAATGTGTATATGTGAATTACAATTCGCATCGAGTAATGCTTAATGTGTTCAAACGCTCTTAGGCTACGGTAGCCGCTTTACATCAGGTGGGCTGTATGCTTGTATGCCTCCCGGACGTAGTAAAAAAACAGAAGAATAGCGACTCTTGTCGACTTCGCACTGGTGATCCAATCGCTAACAAACTTCACAAGATGACCAACTAGACTAATCTGTAGGTTATCCGAAATTTTCATCAAAATCGATGAAGTCGTTTCCAATTCCAGAGGTCACAGACGTATTGATTTCTAAATACATGAAAAAGATTCAAGATTCTTTATCCGACGCGTGTTGATTTGCTATCTGGCATCTGACCAAATAATATATCAGGGAATTTGATATAAACTACAGTTACTTTGGTACTTCCGCCACCAACTAGTTCATCGAACTAGTAGCGCCGGCTGGTACCTATAGCTTATTATCGTTATAAACGCACACTGTAGCTGCAATTGCTGCTGCGGTCGTCTCTACGTATGCCCGCTATCTGTAACAGGAACCGCATTTACGCACCACTGTTGCTGTCCTGGCTGCTCTGATGGGCAGTTCCGCTGGTGGCGGAAACATTCAAAGTGGTGTAGATCATGTTAAGTTTCGCAAAATAGTGCCTGAATCTATTAACCAAATGGTAAATCTAGACTGGGGATGTTAAAAGTTGCCAGAAAGTTTCACATTATATGTCGAGGCTATCGCCAGCAGTTTTCGCTGTCTGATGTGAGTTTTTCTTCTTCTTCTTCGCCATCCCGTCTCCTAATCCATTAGAATAAGCGGGGTCCGCTACCTAAGCCTAAGTATTTGGCAAGGACACTGATTTTTACATGGAGCGACTGCCGTCCGACCTCCACAACCCCGAGGGTCCATCATTGTTAAGTTAGGTCGTTTAAAATGTAATTTTTTGGACTTGCGGGTTTCCTCATGTTGTTTTCCTTCACCGCGGAGTTAGTGATAGTTACAATGTGGTTCGATGAATTCGGTAGATGAATTCTCCGCAGAAGCGGTATAATTGTAGAAGGAAGTAAGTAATTCGTATGATAGAGCAAGTTGTGGCTTTATTAGCAGTTGTTTTGGGTGGTCAAATGATACGTTTAAAGTTTCAATTTTCGGGTAAAGTGTCTTTGTCGAGCTGGCTGCACATTCCACTCACCCGCTAAACATTTTTCATTTACATTTTATCTTTACCCGTTGGGTTTAGGCTAATGTAATATCTCAAGTAAAGAAAGCACTACTTATTACTCGAATTTTGGCTTGTGCTGTGTTGTTAATATATTCAAATTCTAATCTCTTGAAAATATCAGTACTAAAAATGATATTGGACGATTAACTTTTATTTCCCAGCGGTTGGTAGTTCTACGAACAATGTGGCTGGCACACTGCCACTTCAGCTTGATTATGCTTTGAAAGATGGTGGACTAACCTTCGTTCTACTGCATATATTCTCATTTCTGATTCTATCATTATTTATATGGCCCGCAGTGAATGTTCTCATGAGGAAACATATAAAAAAGCATTTAAATAAGAAAGTGAAATCAACTCTATTGAAGTCGATGCATATTCCACTATATCAATCCATAGTTACTCATCCTACTGCTGGGATACGAGACTACATTCAACTGAAGAGGTTCAGAGCATATTTTACTACGCTGCTCAACTGCGGATCAGTGGATCTATCAAAACTGCGGATTGGTAGAGCGTTTTCAATTGGCGTGTTAGATTAACGACTATCATTCTATCGACAACGGCCGGGATATATATATATATACAATTATACCGTGTCCAAGTGCTCGTAAGGGCCTAATGTCAAATAAATATCTTTTAAAAGAATGCATGACATAGTTTTTACACAGTGACTATAAGAAACAATGAATTTGAGTTAAACCAAGGCTGTTACAATATAACAAGTT
This sequence comes from Pyralis farinalis, assembly GCA_947507595.1. NCBI lineage: Eukaryota > Metazoa > Arthropoda > Insecta > Lepidoptera > Pyralidae > Pyralis > Pyralis farinalis. Next base: position 7,280,158 of record OX382273.1, read on the forward strand.
CCAGATAAAAAGCAACACATTCTAGACTGACGGAGTTACGGAGGTTTGAAGTCGGATTCCTAAGTAACGTAGCTATTCTGGCTCTAAAACGAAGCATCGAGCTCAATGGACTCGTATAACCACCGTAATCGGATCACGAGGTAATGGTTCAGGTCGTTTCGTGCCGATTTTATAGCCGGGAGCGCTATAATAGTGATTTTTAATACTTACAGCTACAACTCGTGTACCATTTCAACTTACGTTGAATTTTATTTTAGAAGAAACTTCTAGTGAAATAACTATTGTACTGGTTGATGGTTTTCGCAATCTTACGGGTACTTTATAATTATCATCAGATTTAAAACATCATAATTATAATATATTTCAAGTTGTTTATAATGGACCCGTGTGATAAAATCTGTTGTATGAAGATATACATTTTTTAATGAATTTGAATTATTTATGTAAATAACAAATTTGAATACCTAAACGAATTGATATTAGGAATATAAGAGAGGTCACTTCCGCCTTTTAAACTTAAGCCAAGGTTAGTAAACAAGGATCTGAAGAACAGGAGCAAGATTTAATTAAGAGCAGTGAGACAAGGAAAAATCACCGCTTGTCTGTAAAAAACCGCAAGCGAATAATGTAGAGGGTTCTCTCTCAAGGAAACGTTGTGGTTGAGGGGGTACGCTATATATATGTACGTATTCGTATGATTTTTCAGTCTATCCGTAATTATGCGGGTTTATGGTGAGTAGTTGTGCAATAGGAAATCCTATGCAATTCATATCACACTATAAGTCTTGATTGATTTAAAATCAACACTTGTAATCAATTAATCGAGAGGATAGTCCCAAGACGTCGCCATTTGCACTAACCCTCCATTTCTCCCAGTGTTGACTTCTTGATTCTGCTAACGCTACCGTTCGCGCGCTTTCGTTTCGTTTTAAACATCCATACTCATACCGGATGCGACATATATATATATATATATATATATAACGTGTCCCTTATGTATATATATATGATGTTATTCACTGACTAAATGCGAAGTTACCAAAATCTACTTAATCTTGAGAAGCAAAATTTTTGCAAGTATGTTGTATTAAGAGAGGTAGGGCGCATCAAATCAGCCAGTACCTCCACTTCAGACACCCGCAGCCAGATAACTGCTCTCTGAAGAGTTGGTGTGTTTCTGCGAGTGACTGAGGTTACCAGCAAGCTCGTAAGAAGTTGTTGTGTTAGCAGCAGAGGTGCAATGCGGCTGTGCAAGTGTAGCAAGGTGTTTTAAAGAGTTCAAAAGCTACCGTAACCACTTCACATCATCCATATGGCTCTTATAAAAAAAATATTTCTTGCTGCGATACGTCAGTTAGGAACGAATTTTTTTTAATTTATTTTGAAAGGGTTATAGGGTGTCGAACTTTTTATGAATAAGTTTAAAGTTAACAAAACACTGGCATGAACGTGGTACACCTAACCTGAATAAGATCATAATTTAAGTATGATTGATTCTTTAACATTCATAGATCTTTATTACTTTGGAATATAACGAAGTTAATTCGTTATGTACTAAAGTAATAAAGATCTATGAATGTTAAAGAAGCCAGAGAGATATATCTAAGGATTGATTTATGCGGCGTTAGGATTTCTCTGTTTATCCCAGTAAAAAATTGGCGTAAAGGTATATATATACATATATAGAATTCAGAAGCTTAGCATGTATTCTCGACATAATTAATCATCAGTAATATAATCGAAATAAAGTAGTAATCAGCTGGGTGATAATTTGGCATGGTAACATTGAAGTTGGCTCGTTTCCAATATTTGTCTGTTCAAACAGTTTTTTTAAGCTGGTCTTGTTGAGTTACAAATGAGTTTTTATTATCTGCTAAACTTCATGTTCATTTGTCTTAATTTATCCCTAGTTAAGTATTTTTTTCTTTGTTAATAGATTCAGGCGTTATTTTGTGAAAGTCAGATTTACATGCCTAACATACTACACTACAGCTATTTTGCGATACATGCCCATGTTTCGCAAAATAGTGCCTGAATCTATTAACCAAATGGTAAATCAAGGCTGGGGATGTTCAAAGTTGCCAGAAAGTTTCACATTATATGTCGAGGCTATCGCCAGCAGTTTTCGCTGTCTGATGTGAGTTTTTCTTCTTCTTCTTCGCCATCCCGTTTCCTAATCCATTAGAATAAGCGGGGTCCGCTACCTAAGCCTAAGTATTTGGCAAGGACACTGATTTTTTACATGGAGCGACTGCCGTCCGACCTCCACAAACCCGAGGGTCCATCATTCTTAAGTTAGGTCGTTTAAAATGTAACTTTTTGGACTTGCGGGTTTCCTCATGTTGTTTTCCTTCACCACGGAGTTAGTGATAGTTACAATGTGGTTCGATGAATTCGGTCGATGAATTCTCCGTAGAAGCGGTATAATTGTAGAAGGAAGTAAATAATTCATATGAAAGAGCAAGTTGTGGCTTTATTAGCAGTCGTTTTGGGTGGTCAAATGATACGTTTAAAGTTTTAATTTTCGGGTAAAGTGCCTTTGCCGAGCTGGCTGGACATTCCACTCACCCGCTAATCATTTTTCATTTACATTTTATCTTCACCCGTTGGGTTTAGGCTAATGTAATATCTCAAGTAAAGAAAGCACTACTTATTACTCGAATTTTGGCTTAATTGAGCAGTCAGAACCCGTTATATACGTTTTCCCATACATTTCGCGGTCTTCGCGCGGTATACGACCACCCTGGTTTCGAAGGATTAAGTGCTGTGTTGTTAATATATTCGAATTCTAATCTCTTGAAAATATCAGTACTAAAAATGATAATGTAGGATTAACTTTTCTTTCCCAGCGGTTGTTAGTTCTACGAACAGTGTGGCTGGCCCACTGCTGCAGCTTGATTATCCTTTGAACAAATAAATAACGCAGTGAAGGTTCTCATGGGGAAACATAAAAAAGCATTTAAATGAGAAAGTGAAATCAACTCTATTGAAGTCGATGCATATTCCACTATATCAACCTATAGGTACTCATCCCACCGCTGGGATACGAGACTACATTCAACTGAAGAGGTTCAGAGCATATTTTACTACGCTGCTCAACTGCGGATCAGTGGATCTATCAAAACTGCGGATTGGTAGAGCGTTTTCAATTGGCGAGTTAGATTAACGACTATCATTCTATCGACAACGGCCGGGATATATATATATATATATATATATATATATATATATATATATAGGCTTAGCATGCACATCGCGCACAGAAAAGCTTGATGTAGATAAATCAATCTATAGACAGGCTGGTCTCGAATTGCTTGACCTACATGTTTAGACTGATATGCGCAACGTCGGCATCGAGCTTTTCACCTCATCACATTGAACGTTTATTGACTTAGTCTTTATCGCTTTTTCAATTGAAAGTTTTTATTTCGTAAGTATATCATTAATTTATCTTCAAATCTTCAACTATATGTAGTATCTTCATAGGACGACACAATCCTTTGATGATACTGCATTGTTTAGTTAAAAATTAAATTAATACATATTTATGATACCTACATAGATAACAGACTAAGACAAACAGAGTTCATGCATACAAATGTTTCTTCTGTGTGGGAATCGAACCCACGAGCGTTGGTGTCAACGTAGTGTTACTAACACTGCACAACCGAACTCGTCAATTGACGATATGCTTGCGAAATAAAAGGTTTTATGAAAGACAAATCGGATTATAAAAAATTAAGTAATACAAAAAAAAAAGAGTAAATCTTTGAATGTTTTGTTATATTACTATGTAATTAAATCAAGAATTGTTCATCAAACTTACATCAGAATTAATTAGGTTTACCCAAATCTATGGAGACGAAGAAATTTAGAATAACATACATTATAAAAATATATACAACATTTTCTCCTTTTTGGGAATGGCTTAAAATGATGATAATTTATTAATCACTGATAGTAGACACAATAGCCTATTTTTGAAGGTATCGTAATTCCTAGCCGACATTTTCTTCTGGATCGTTCTCTCAATCTCGTTGTATATAAATGGTATCTTTATAGAAATTCTATTCTGAAGATAAAATATTTCACTTTGTATTACAGTCGCGTGCACATTGCACTGCTATGAGCTACTCCTCCGTCGCGGTAACAATCTGTATGTTAATATATTCTCTCTCTAGTCTTCATTCTTTTAGAGACGAGTGCTAGAGCTGTTGTGACATACGACTGGGAACTGTGACGAATATGTGATATTTTGCATGATTATTATCGAGTATTTTGCCTAATGAGGAGCTGGATGGCGACGTTGCGCGTGTCACGTTAATCGAATATGCAGGTTAAGTAACATAGTCCGCAATCTGTCTACGGATGGGTTTATCTATCTCGACTCTCCGTTCTTTGAAGGACATACGTAACGTCGGTCCTGTCTGTTGTCGATGAATGATAATTGTATATAGTGATAAGCTAAGTCAGTGGGCTTCGGGCGACTTGAAAACACCGGCTATATCCTCTAAACCAATGAAGGAAATAATCTTTTACGGTCGGCAACGCATGAGTGACACCCCTGTGGGTGTTGCAAATTTCCATAAGCTACGGTGACTGTTTACCATCAGGCAGGCCGTATGCTTGATTGCCACCTTAGTAGTATAAAAAAAATCTATGGAGAACCGATGAAACGATTTTGCATAGTAACACAACACGCCACTATATGTCGAGGGATAAAGTAGAATACGCAGCTCTCATTGGCTAGTTCATGGATCAACATCGCGCCGTCAAGAGGTTTATTGGTTTGTACCTAAACCCTTTCCGCTGAAAGAAGAACTGATTCTCTGCAGTGGGTAAGAGTTGATACGGAAGAATGTTTTTAAACCCCGTTTCTTTGGAAAAGTTGCTGTTGAAAATTATCACAAAGTTTGTCTTTCACATAAAAAATCATTATTACATATAAAAAATTCTGCCTACCCTGTCAAAAATCTGTGCACGCCACTGCCTAATGGCACCATTCTCAAGCAGAAATATAATTATCCTCATATGAATGCTTTTTCGTTGCGTAAATAATTTCCACTTCCTCTGTTGGGCAGCTCTTATACTTAATTAACGTTACTCTTTTTTTACAACGTCAAGTGACAAACAATAAATGCCCCACTTGATATTAAGCAGTTACTATAGCCTATAAACGTATGCTATTCAATAGCACTTGCCATATCGCTCGCAATGTGCCACTTTGCCACCCCGCTGTTAATATAGCAGTCCCTTTGTAGGTAAGCTTACTGGAGCACAACAACGTTCCAGCGAGTGGTAAAAGTCTCGGTTTTGCCAGAATCGCATATGTATATATTACGGGGGGGGGGGGGGGGGGTTAATACTACGTCGGGAGGCATACAAGCTTACGGCCCACCTGATGTAAAGCAGCTACCGTAGCCTATTAAAGCTTGCGATATATTAAGTATCACTCGTGCGATGCCTCCTCTACTGCTTACACAGCAACTCCTTGGGAGCTTACTGGTGACCTCACTCACACGCAGGAACACAACAACCCTCTAGGGAGTTGTTATTTGGCCGCGGTTTTCTGTGAGGTGGAGGTACTTCCCCAGACGGGCTCCTTTGATGCGCCCTAAGTAGGGGTGCGTAACGTATTCTCCCAAAATGCTAATATATATTGTGTATGTTTACAATGTTCGTCGAACATTTTAACTGTATATCATAAAGGAAAGCCCTTGAGGTGAGAGAGCGTACCTAGGTCTGTGTCATTGTTTTTGTGAACTGTGAACCGTTTGTAAAGATCCTGCAGTCGTTTGTACTGAGTTTAACAAAACATTCACGGATTTAGTATTTCCAAGGTTCTCGTTTTAATTACAAGTACGCTTCCAGGGCCACGTATGGTTAAACAGGCGGTGCTTGCGTAAAGTACTCGTTTCCGGTCTCTATCCTCAGGCTAAAATACTTCTCTCGTATAAATATGTACGATATACTTACGGTACGGCACGTTATCTGCACACTGATAACATAATATGAACCTTAATGTTCTTTAATCACTTAGGTTCTGTATAAGACTGAAGTTTTTAGTAATCTTATAAATGAACATTATAATAGGCTGTGTAGACGTATAAATGAGAAAAGGCACACATCCCAACTGGATGTATTCGATCTAATCCATTAAGAGACCGCTAATGGTAGAATTTGTACAAATGTGTTTCATTTTTAACGTGACCAGGTGCTGGCAACACATTCCAAAAGTTATTTTCGTTACTGTGAAATGATTAATTAATTGATGGATTTGAGGATTGATTTGAATTTGGTAAAATTTTATTGATTGTGAATTTATTTTTGTATGTATGCGTAATTGCATGCTGATTAACATTATCTATGTACTGTGCATATACAGCTATGATGTAAACTATATGATCACCCGTTCATTTACTGATTTTTAAAGATATATATTGAATATATTTAACCTAGGTATTCAGTGAAAGGAAATAAATAAATATCTCTTGAAAAATTACATTGCGCTATCTATGTATTATGGACATTAAAAGATGTATATTGGCAAATTTTCGTTGGCATTTCTTCTTCGCTAACAGTAACCTCCGAAATGCTGGTAATGAAAAAAAAATGAAAAAAATAAAGCTAAGAAAAATGAATAAGAAAGTACCATAACATTTATTGTGAGTAGGTACTTACAGAAGAGATCTACATAGTAAAAAGTAAAAGTTGCCATAATCAAACTAAATTGATTACACAGTAAATCGAGCTTAGGTCGTTATACAACTAGCCAAAGGCACCGTTCGTAATAGTTTGTTACATAATGTAATAGTTTGTTACATTGCGTATTATGCTTACATGATTTTGACTAAAAGGGGGATACACATAATCACTTTGACGAGCTCGGTGACTTAGTCGTGAATGACGCGACTGTGACACCAACGCTCGTGGGTTCGATTCCACACATGGCAAACATTTTGTGTGCATGAACATGTCTGTTTGTCTTGGTCGGTTGGTTGTTTTAAGACAGGGCGCATCAAAGCATTTTGTCTGGGGAAGTACCTCCACCTCACAGAAAACCGCAGCCAAATAACAGCTCCCTAGAGGGTTATTGTGTTCCTGCGTGTGAGTGAGGTCACCAGTAAGCTCCCAAGGAGTTGCTGTATAAGCAGCAGAAGAGGCATCGCGCGAGTGATACTTAATATATCGCAAGCGTTAATGGGTTACGGTACCCGCTTTACATCAGGTGGGCCGTATGCTAGTATATGTCGGCGTCATCCCGCCAATACGTTCTTCAGGTTCCATATTTGTCGGCGAAAGTCCACCGGAATGTTCACTGGGCTTCATATTGTATAGATGTATAAGGAAACTATTGAAATATGATAATTCCTTTTATTTATAAATCGGACAGAGTAACTGCTTAGTCCAAGTACAAAATAATAATCCCGTTCCAAATGGTGTGCACACTTAAATATTCAGTCATAAACAACCCCACCACTCCCGCCATTACACTGCTGGCGCCACTTTGTTTTAAGAAACTAAGTGACATGAATCGCAATAGATTTAGCTCCTAATAAATCAAGCTCACATTAAAACTTTGCTAGAAAAATGTAACATACAACATTTAAATATAATCACGATTTTATAATTTACGTTAAATCATTATATTTCAAAATTAGAAACAAACTTGAATCGGAAGTCAACAATAAATCCGGACGTAAATTAAACATTTCTTTTTCATAAAACTTAATACAATAAAATGAACTTATTAATTATTTAAGCTATTACAATAAACAAAATGTTTGCCGCCCACACGGCCATACTGATCCAGCGCGTTCTCTGCGCTGAATCGTAGTCACCTCATTTTACATCACTTATAGGATTTATCAATTTTATTGCCACATAACTTATATGTTATAACAAATATAACATTCAATATAACAGTCTAGATACAAATAAGGCATCAGCCATCCATAGATATCAGGCATCACCCATACTGGATCTAGCCACACATATCAGGCATCACCCATCCTGGGATCTAGCCACACATATCAGGCATCACCCATCCTGGGGTCTAGCCACACATATCAGGCATCACCCATCCTGGGATCTAGCCACACACACCAGGCATCACCCATCCTGGGATCTAGCCTCCAAGACCGGGAAAAGGAAATGCGTGGTGGACAGCCAGCATTAAGGAAGGAAATGTGGAAAGGAAATAACCAAGTTAACAGCTTATATCACTACTTATAACAAATTCTTATTCTACACACTATGTAAAACGAGTTAGTTCTAACTTCTCTTTTCTAAGTTTTCATCCAGCACATCATCCGCCCACACGGGAGATTCATCACTATTATCGAATGGGTCTGCCTGCCCAATGGGAGCAGGTCTTAGATAGTCATGGCTAGCGATCTTTTCAGAACATCCGCGTAAACTAACATGTTTCAATTTATAACGGTCGTTAGGTAAAATTTCTAAAATTTCCATTGGTCCCTCAAATTTAGGTCCTAATTTAGTAGTATGACGTTCATGAATACGCATTAAAACGAAATCTCCAACTCGGAAGTGTTTGATTTGAGCTTTACCTTTATCAAATCAAATTTTATCCTGAATAGATCGCTCGTCCATCCTTTCTTTACAAGCATTTCTAACAGCTGCGAGGTTCTCGACAGGTTCATCATCATCGACTTGGAGGAGTTTGACAGCTGGCGGAGAACATTTTTTACCAAGTAATAACTCTATCGGACTCTTGCCAGTACTTTTCGAAACTGTGCAATTTATGGCTAATTGTAAGTCTTGAATTGCATTATGCCAAGGCTTATCAAGTTCCACTACTGCCATATTGTCTTTAATGACCTTCATTACGCGTTCCACCTGACCATTAGCCCTACTAGCGCTTTTCGCTACGACGTGATGTTCTATACCGGAATCTTGGCAAAACTTTTTGAAATCCAAAGAGGTCATGCTTTTATCCTGGTCACTTATAAGTCTAGTGGGAGTTCCAAAAATAGTAATTAGTTCGCGAAAACATTTAATAGCGGAATCCGATGTACGATCGGGTGAATAAACTAAATGAACGTATTTTGTAAACGCGTCTACATAAACGAAGGCGTATTCGGGGCGATTACGTCTTCCATTCATTTGACCAGTAATATCTGCATGTACAGTGTGAAAAGGTATTGAAACTTTCTCAATAGGATGTAGAGAAATTTGTCTAGCGCCAGAGGTTCCTTTCCTCACTCTACAACTAACACAATTCTCGATGAATTTTCGGACGAATTTTGACATATTGGGAAACCAATATTGCTCCCGTATTTTTGCTAAAAACTTTTCGCAACAAAAATGTTGGAGTGAATTATGATAATGGGAAATTAGATTCCAGCGGTAGCTGCGAGGAACGATGATCAATTTTCGTGTTTTATTTTCTATTTGGACTTTCCGTCTCAACAATTTATCTTTAGCAATTACATAAGTATCTGATATGTGTCCAGGGGTCGAGTCGGACTGTAATTGGTCGACTATATTCTTGAGCACAGAATCACGTTTCTGTTCGATAAGCAACCAATTATGGTCAAGAGTTAAAGCGTTAAGAGAGAAACCAGACGTTTGGACTGAGCGTGATACTGCATTTTGTGAACTAGATATGTCAACTGGATCCCTACTAAAATAATCTGCATGAGCCAGTCTTTCTCCTTTGCGATACTCTATTTCGAACTGAAAGGTCTGCAGGAAAGACCAGCAACGGTGTACTCTTGGCGTTAGTTCTTTCTTGTGTCTAGAGGCTTTAAGCGAGTTACAGTCAGTTACGACTTTGAATGGACGACCATATAAGAAATGACGAAAATGTTGAATAGCTTTGACGACAGCCAGTGTCTCAAGTTCATATGAATGATATTTGTTTTCCACGTTGGTCGTTCTCATACTAAAATAGCCGATGACATGAGGTATTTGATTTTGCCTATGAATTAACACTGCACCGTAACCACGAGCGCTGGCATCGGTATGCAGTTCGGTTGGCAAGTCAGGGTCAAATATTGTCAACAATGGGGATGACGTTAAACGACCAATTATCTCTTGTCTAGCTTTTTCTTGTGCTTCAGTCCAGTTCCATGATACATTGGACTTTGTTAGTTCATACAGGGGTATCATAATTTTAGAAAAATTTGGCACAAATTTCCTAAAGTAGCCTGCTAAACCATTAAACTGGCGACGCTCTTTTATATTTTTAGGACGCGACGAGTTAGACAACGCTTGTATCTTTAGGGGACTCGGCTTGACAGTGCCATTCTCGATAACATTACCCAAGAACTGAACAGAGGTTTTCAAAAATGAACATTTTGCTATATTTAATGAAAATCCGGCATCAGTCAAACGTTTGAGAACAAGATTTAAATTATGCAAACCTTCCTCAGCAGTCTCAGATATAATCAGTACATCATCTATATAGACAAGAGCAATTTTGTCCTTATAATCACCTAATGCCTTATTAATTGCTCGTTGGTAGACTGATGGCGCATTACACAGTCCGAAGGGCATTCTCATGAACTCATATTGGCCATCAGGGGTTACAAACCCAGTTTTCTCGATAGAGTTTTCGGCGATAGGTATTTGGTGAAATCCGGCGGCCATATCGAGACATGTACAATAGCGCGCTCTGCCTAATTTATCTATTTGATCCGCGATCAACGGTAGCGGATAATGATCTCTAAGAGTGTTGGCATTGAGTTCTCGAAAATCGACACAGAGCCTGTCAGAGCCATCCTTTTTTTTTACAAGCAAAATTAGACTGCTGAAAGTAGAGGAACTATCGCGAATTATGCCATTATTCTTGAGATCATTTATAATATCTTTTACTTTTTCACGTTCTACGGGGGACAATCTGTAGGGTCTACGCTGTACAATTTTGTCGGGATTCTTTAATCTGATCTCTAACTGACCTGTATTAACTTTTGAAACATTGTTCCCAGTCATGAAAATTTGTTTGAAGCTGCTGACAATATTTTCCAATTTGTCAAGTAAAACTTAACTTTAACGTTAGTATCAAGGTCAAAAGGGAAGCCTAAACCAGTACATTCATTTACAATCTTCACAACATGAGCAGAATTTTGTTTTACTGAAATGCCTGTATTAGTCAAAGTAACACTGAGGCCAGGGATTTGCAAAAGGTCATAACCAATTAAAATGTCAAACTGAGTCTGCGTATCCTCGACTACATAAAATTCTAGCTCTACACTTACTTGATCTATCTCGACAATAGTTGTGACAGTCTGTGTTGACCGCACTGGGCAACCGCCAATACCCGAAAATACAACATCAACGGTTTTCCTTCTTCCTGCAATAGAACCAGAAAAACGTCGTCGAAGCAATGAGCAATCGGCCCCGGTATCGAATAAGCAATCGTAGTGGTTGGTGCCGATTTTAACTTGTGTAGTACTACGTTTTACAGAACTACAAAAATTTACAGATTTACTTTTAAAACCCGAATTACGTTCGTCATTTTGCTTTCGAAAACAATTCTTTTCTACATGACCCACTTTGTGGCAATACTTGCACTCAACAGACTTTACAGAACTATTACTACCGTTGGTGCATCGAGGAGAATTAAATTTAGAAGTCGATGTAGTTGCAGCGGCTGCGACTTCCTCACAATCGCGGAAACGATGACCAGGTTTATTACATTTAAAGCAAGTAACAGTCCGGTCGCCTCTGGTAAATATTTCGGATACTCGCGGCTTTTTATTATAACTGTTATTAGGTTTTTCTACACTATCAAATTTCCGCTTACGATATGTTTTTAAAACCGAAACCAGTTGGGGTAAAGAGTCAGGTGTATTCCGTAGTAATTCCGATCTAACGTGTTCAGGATAAATACCTGTTATCAAAGCGTCGATTATCTCAGCGTCTACAGCCTCAGGTCGAACCCGCTTGAAGAGTGTCCATCCAGTAGTAGCGTACTCGGCGTAGCTGGCAGCTTGATCCGTTGTGTAGCTACGCCATTTGAGAACGTCGTCAGCATACCGGAACTCCTTCCCAAATGTCCAGATCAAGTCTTCTTTCACTTGTTGCCACGTGGTAGATTGCAGGGACCAGGTGTCAGCCCACGTTTTAGCTCGTCCTTTCAGTTGAAGAATAGCCTTCATGCGTGCTTCTTGGGGTGAAATGTTGAAAGTAATTATTTCATCTACATTCGAGCACCAATCTCTGATGTTATGTGAACGCATGTCTGGGTCAAATGGCGACAAGTAAAAATTACTGCGTTCGCGTGGCATAGGAGTGGCAGAGACCGCTGCTGTTGCTGCACTCGTAGCTGCCTGTTTTGTCACACTCGTCAATAAATTCATCACTTGTTCCATGGAAAAAGTAGGCTCGGGTAGAGATTCTGCTTTTTTTTTGGAGGTTCCTAGTATAGGGGATTGTAATCCCACCGCTGCTGTCGGCGTCATCCCGCCAATACGTTCTTCAGGTTCCATATTTGTCGGCGAAAGTCCACCGGAATGTTCATTGGGCTTCATATTGTATAGATGTATAAGGAAACTATTGAAATATGATTATTATTATTATTATAAAAATTCCTTTTATTTATAAATCGGACAGAGTAACTGCTTAGTCCAAGTACAAAATAATAATCCCGCTCCAAATCGTGTGCACACTTAAATATTCAGTCATAAACAACCCCACCACTCCCGCCATTACACTGCTGGCGCCACTTTGTTTTAAGAAACTAAGTGACATGAATCGCAATAGATTTAGCTCCTAATAAATAAGCTCACATTAAAACTTTGCTAGAAAAATGTAACATACAACATTTAAATATAATCACGATTTTATAATTTACGTTAAATCATTATATTTCAAAATTAGAAACAAACTTGAATCGGAAGTCAACAATAAATCCGGATGTAAATTAAACATTTCTTTTTCATAAAACTTAATACAATAAAATGAACTTATTAATTATTTAAGCTATTACAATAAACAAAATGTTTGCCGCCCACATATATATACCTCCCGACGTAGTATAAAAAAAATGTTTCTCTATTTTTAGACTTATTTAAAAGGCAACGCCTTGCTTATTTAAACAACATTACTTAAATATCTGATATATAATAAAAAAATATCACTTAGCTCTCTCCCTATAATATCTTCGATCCACTTTCCACTTTCTGTTATTTTATTCCTTCACATGCCACGTCCAAATATTGTAACGTTAGTATTAGTAATTATGATTTCAAGTAAATTTTACACAATTTGCCCATATTTAATTTCCTTAGGGATAGAAATAATAAATCCTAAAACAGGTGATTATTTCACTGCTTAGTACTGGTACGAGTAGTACTATATATTTTCTCCAAGTTTTATTTCAATCGGTTCGAGGAATTATAGGTATAGGTATTTGCATACTATCTTTGTACTATGAAAGTGAAAAAACCTTGCATTAATCATGGAGAAGGAACACTTCTATCACAATCACTGAAAAAGTACGTTATCTATTGTTTTAATTTCATATCTTTGAGTTGATAAAACAACTAAACAAAGTCTTGAACTCTATGTAATTCATTTACAATGTCCGAGAAAGAAACAGTCATAAGAAATGTTCTGCATATTTTCTTTTAAATTACCCGTATTGTGAGCGAATCTTTTTCATTTATTGTAAAGGAAAATATGAGGTCCATTATGGAACAAAAAGTGGGGCATAAAGTTTTCTTTACCAGATGCCACGAGATGACGTCACGCGACGTAAGGCCCAATTCATACTATACTGATCCTGTTATTTTGCACTTTTACTGTTCTGTTTGACTGATCTTTTACCCGCTTGTCCCCATCATACTTTTTAAGCATCTTATTAAACGTGTGATACCTACACTCTCATAACTTGTAGTACAATGAGATTAAAGTATGAAAATGTAATTTTAACTAAGGAAAGAAACCTCTATTGTTTGTTGAATGTTTGGTTCACGCTGGACAAATGATTTATCGTCAGTAATAAATACGATTTTGAATGTCTAACAATAATTGCAACATTCAAGTTCCAAACGCGACGAATATTAGAGACTATATATTTATATTCTAATAACAGTACAAACATTAATTTTGTACATTGATTATACAGCGAAACATATAGCAACAACAAATTAATGCATACGATAGGTATTCATATCTCATGATAGGTTAAAATTGAGAGAATGTATCTCATAAAACAGGTGAGATTGAGTTTGACACTTAACATGACGGTGAGTCATTTACATCTCAACTACTGCTGTTTATGAGTGAGCACAGCTTTATAACAAGTTACGTAATCCTAATATTTGTAATAAGCAATTCTTGATATAATATATATCGACGATGAAGTGTAATGACCTCCTAATTGACATTTTGCCATTTTTGTTATTCTTATGTATTTGAATTTAAAATACGATTTTGCATGCACTAGCAAGACCATCAAACTGGATTTCGTAATTTTTAGTGAGATATTAAAAAATGAAAATTGCTCCTAAGTTCATCTGCGTTAATTTTGCTGCCAATATCTCCTAACTACGTCGCAAGCATGTTTACTCTAACGCTTCTCGCAGCGTTCTGAGGGAAACGATAAGACATCAAAGACTTCTAGTAGTATACATAGAAGTCTTTGTAAGACATGGGTTATTTTGTAAGGCGTGAAAGAGAGGGGTTATCGAGTAGCTCGTGGACGGCAGACATTACTATTTTTTGTTTATTCGTTGAAGTTTCGTGCAATTATCAAGTTGAAACGTGTCAATTTTTCTTGTTTTTATTGATTTTAGTGTAGAATTGATGTGTATTGGATTAGCTAAGGTAAGTAATCTTTAATAACACTGTCTATATTACAAAAGTGAACTGAATTTGAAGTGAATTTGTGTATTTTAGTAAAAATTTAAGAATCTTTATCCTAGACAAATCTGCAATGGTTTTTATGTACATAAAAGAGCACGTATTTTTGTCATATATATGTTGTCAACTTTCGTTGCATCATTTATGCATTATACAAAACGTTAATTTCTTCTTTTTAAATTAATCTTTTTCAGTCAAACACCGATGTTAACACACTTCATCTGCCAAAAACCAGCCCCCGTCGTAGAGCAACCACTACTCATCCACCTGTAATCGGTTTTTCTGAACTCTCAGTCTATGATGTTGACGTAGGTCGTCCACCCGACACCTACCAGATTGAGCAAGATGCCTGCCCCGACAATGGCGTGTGCCCACCATCTGACACATACCAGCGTGAGCAAAACGCCTGGCCCGACGATAGCGTGTGCCCTCCATCTGACACATACCAGCCTGAGCAAAACGCCTGCCCCGACGATAGCGTATATCGTACATCTGATACCTACCAGTTTGAGCAAGACGCCTGCCCCGACGATGGCGTGTGTCGTCTATATGACACATACCAGGCTAGGCAAGATGCTTGCCCCGACGATAGTGTGTCTCGTACCTCTATCACCTACCAACTTGAGCAATACGCTTGCCCCAACAATGGTGTATATCGTACATCTGACACCTACCAGCTTGAGCAAGGCGCCTTCCTCGACGATAGTTTGTGCCCTCCATCTGGCACATACCAGCCTGACCAA
Organism: Pyralis farinalis; assembly: GCA_947507595.1. NCBI lineage: Eukaryota > Metazoa > Arthropoda > Insecta > Lepidoptera > Pyralidae > Pyralis > Pyralis farinalis. The sequence goes on from OX382273.1 coordinate 7,295,733, forward strand.
GGCGCCTGCATCGACGATAGCTTGTGCCGTCCATCTGACACCTACCAGCTTGAGCAAGACGCCTGCCCCGATATTGGCGTCTATCCTCCATCTGATACATTCCAGCTTGAGCAAGACGCCTGCCCTGACGATGGCGTGTATCATACATCTGACACCAGCCAGTTTCGCCAAAAAATTAGATCGTTATCATTATCGGATTTGACTCAAGATACCATAAACAACCTTCAAAATCTTAAAAAATATCAATCTGCCCCTCATTTAGTAGTTTCTATATCTCACTCTAATAGTCTATCCATATTAACAGCTTTCTACAGAAATACGACAACAGAAAACTATAGTCAACATCCTATTAATGATTCTGACGATGATGACAATGCAACTAATTCCGAATTTGAAGATGCTGAATATTTTGGAAATATGAACGAGGGCATGAAACGTCGCCACTGTGCTGAACCCAGTTCTTGGAAAAGAGACAAAGCCAAAAGAAATCGAATGCTTGGCGAAGAATACCTTGGATACTCAAAACCTCGACATAGAAAAATGCAACATGATACAGTACGACCTTCGAGACAGCTTGGCAAAAGGCAACTAACTAAGTATAATCACCTACAACAATTGAAAACAGTTCTACCTAGTGACTGTCATGCTTTTTATGATGCTTTTCCTTTTGTTTGAAAGTTAGTTTACCAGAAAAGCAACTGTTATTACGAGTATTATATAGGTACCTAATGTTCTTTAAATTATAAATTTTGTTACAGTATGATACAGAAAAGTAAAATTTTAATACGCGACGTTATGATTAAAGCAATCTTGTGAATTGACTTACTGATTACTTACTTTGAAGAATAACTTTGTTTCTATTTGTTACTTAAAGAGGTTAATAAATAAAAGAAGTATAACTGTTAAAATGTCTATTAATAACTATTTTCTCTTTGTATTTCTGTTTGTTTTAATTTGCAATACCTCCTAACTTAGCTAAAACTATCCATAATTTAAAAACAATATCTCCTAACTACTTTTAATTCAGTATACCATAGGATTTCCTTATATTCCCTAATGTCATAAATTGAAGGTTCCTATGATACTTAATTTACAATTATAAAAATAATTCATAAATAAATGTAACAAAATATAAACGTTATTTTCGTTTCCTCTAAAAATACCTTTTTTAAGATAGGAGGTCATTACACTTCATCGTCGATATGCTTATTATTTCTTAGTCTGACCATAAATACTGTTACATAGTTCATCATATCATATCATACATCAAGTTTATTTTAGACACAAGATTTTTTTTTACCGTTAAGCGGAAAATTTGCAACGTATCAACAGTCAAAAGGAGAAGTCGATTACATGTTTTTTTAACTTGGCCCTACTTTATCCACATAGTCTGTATATAATTTATAATCCTTACTTTCAACTTATTTGCAACTAACTGTGCCCGCGACTTCGTCCGCGCGGAATAGTTTTTTTTTATTATTTATTTGTATTAATAAAAATAAAAAATCTAAAATAAAGGTAGCCTAAGTTACTCCTTATTACATCAGCTATCTGCCAGTGAAAGTCCCGTCAAAATCGGTCCAGCCGTTTCAGAGATTAGCCGGAACAAACAGACAGACAGACAAAAATTGTAAAAATATTCATTTTGGTATATGTACCGTGTATATATCCATATGCATTTAGTAAAAAGCGGTTATTTTAATATTACAAACAGACACTCCAATTTTATTTATCTGTATAGATGTATAGATAATTTTACAAGCATTTTGACGGTCAAGTAAGTCGGGGCATTTAATACTCAAAAAGAAACTGAACGCTGTCTTAGGTTCTCCTAAGCAAAACATCAAAGGGTTCTCCCTAGTTTGATGTTTTGCTTCGCATTCGAGGGGAGTAAGAAGGAAAATAATTAGGTTAGGTTGCACCTCCTTCGAAGTACAATTTTTTGGAAGTGCGGGTTTCCTCACCATGTTTTCCTTCATCGTCGAGCAAGAAAAATATGTAATCCGAATTTAGTGGTACATGCCCAGGACAGGGTTCGAACCGGGGAGCAGTTGATCAATACACAGGTTCTTTATCCACCGGGCTATCATATATGCATGCATATATATTTTATATATTTTTAGGCCAGAATACATTCCAACTTTAATGCTATTTGGATGACCTAATAAGTGTGACCTACTTATAATGTAATTGATAACAGTCAGTGAAATAATGTATTTCCCATTACAATTTACGATGGGAAAACATATTTAATCCCGTAATGAGAGAAGCGCGATAAATTCTCCTTACAAATACATTGTGTTCCCGACCACACCGCCGAGTATTTCAGGAATTGTGTTCGTAAGGATTACACAGGAAAGCTTATGAGACACGTAATTTGTAAACAAATCCTGAGTGGGTCTAAAATTATTATGTTGCTAGAAATTGATATATCTTTAATTATCATTCATCTAAATTGTAAATCAATTTAATGCTTATCATAATTGTGTATCAGACACCGATTGAAAGGTTGGCGACAACATTAAACCGGGCACGCGCTGTGTCTGCACTTGTGCAGCCCGCGCGTGCTATTTGCTGCGTCTGCCCGCGCATGGTATTTGCTGCGTCTGCCCGCGCGTTGTGCTTGCTGTGCTGTGACTGCCCACGCGTGGTACTCGTTGCCAATGCGGCCAGAGCAAGCAGCGAATGCTCCTGGACATCTAACCGGCTATCTTCGGATATTTTTTACACTATGTTTTTTTCTGAACGGCAGCGTTCTAGCGGCTAGATATAGGTACATCTTCACGCTAAATTCTTTGCGGGGTAGGCAGGAAGAGCAGAGCGCCAGATAGCTAATTTCTTACATACTTTTTGTAATTTATAGCTCTTCTATAGTACTCCCGTTGGTTCCTAGGTATTATCACCTGAAAAATGACATGAACAAATGAATACATGACCAATTTAGTCATGATACGTGATTTACTGGTCCTTTAGAGCTCCTACATCCTTCTGCTTTAGCGTTGTATATGTGTTTCGTTTTCTTTCGGTATATGCCACTTCGTCTTTAAACGCCGATACTATCTTTCAGAAGATAAATAGACTATTAAGATAAGATAACTAATGAGAATAACATTATTTGTAATATATAATCGACTGTTATTGATATATATATATCTATATATATAAAACAAAGTCGTGTTAGTTACACCATTTATAACTCAAGAACGGCTGGACCGATTTTTATGATTTTTGTGTTTTTGGATTTGTCTTCGTCCGGAATAGGATAATAAGTATTAAAAGAATTTATACCATCTAATAAGTTAACACACCATTTATTGATCCTGAGGCGGTACGAAGTTCGCCGGGTCAGCTAGTTATTAATGTTTTAAGAATAATTTGTGTACATATACACTTAGCCAACATTATATCAATTCATTATATAAGTGGCTTATTATCATTTTTAGAGTCAAGACAAATTTGTCTGGCCACGGAGTGCACCCTAACAAATTAAAAAAATAAGATGAAAGAAATAATGTAGGGCGCATCAAAGCAGCCCGTCTGCGCAAGTACCTTCGCCTCACAGACAACTGCAGCCTAATAACAACTCTCTGGAAGATTGTTTGTTGTGTTTCTACGTGTAAGTGAGGTAAAAAGTAAGCTCCTAAAGAGTTGCTATATTAGCAGCAGAGGTGGCATCGCGCGAGTGACACTTAATGTATTACAAGCGTTCATAGGCTACGGTAACCGCTTTACATCAGATGGGCCATATGCTTGTATGCTCCCGGACTTTGCATAAAAAAACGTCGTTCATTTTCATATGCGAAATTTACCTACTAAGCATTACCTACTAATTTAATTAGCTACTATTATAATCTATAAGGGTCCCAATGGACTGGAGACGCGCAGTCATCGTGCCCTTGTATAAAGGCAAGGGATCACGCATGGACTACGCCAGCTATAGGGCCATCAGTTTGATCAGCTTAGCAGCAAAAGTATATGGAAAGGTGATTGAAAGGAGAATGAGGGTGAAATCCGATGAAATGCTGTGGGACGCACAAGGAAGTTTCCGAAATGGAAGAGGATGTACGGATCAAGTTTTCTCGCTCCGCAATATCGTAGAGAAGCATCTGGCCATAGACCAGAAAGTTTTCTGCGGTTTTGTGGATCTTGAGAAAGCCTTTGATAGGGTTGTGCGAAAGGAACTGTGGGACATATTGCCGAGATATAGGATTGACGGTTCACTGCTCCGTGCTGTGCAGTCCACTTATAAGGATTGCTCAGCATGTGTGCGGATAGATGGTGGCATATCACACTGGTTGGATGTCAGAATTGGTGTCAAACAAGGTTGCATGCTATCTGCTAGGCTGTTTATCCTGTATCTCGATAGTTGTCTGCAGAGAATAAGGTCAACGAATGTGGGATTGCGCATGGGTGACCTAGTGGTGAACTGTCTGCTGTATGCAGACGATGCCGTGCTATTAGCAGATACACCATCTGAACTGCAAACACTGGTCACAACGATGAAAGACGAATGTATGGAGAAAGGCTTACTACTGAATGCGAAGAAAACAAAGATAATGGTATTTGAAAGAGAAGAATCCAGAACTAATGTAAGGATTACGATTGATGATGAAGTGTTGGAACAAGTGGATGAGTTTGTATATCTTGGATGTGCTTTCAGCAGGGATGGAAGGTACACCGCAGATGTGGAAAGACGAGTGAGTGCTGGGAATAGTGTGAATGGAGCGTTGGGAAAACTTCTTGGCAGTAAAATCCTGAGCCAGAAGGCACAACTCGCTATACACAATGCAGTGTTGGTCCCAATGCTAACTTATGGAAGCGAGAGCTGGGTATGGCAGAAAGAGTATGAAAGTAGAATAAACGCGGTCGAAATGCGGCGTAAGGTTTGTAGACCGTATTCGCAATGATGATGTTAGAAACAGAGTTGGTCTGAAAGAGAGCGTCGGTGTTAAAATAAGAAGAGGCATGCTCTGATGGTTCGGACATGTAGAAAGAATGCAAGATGAAAGAATGACGAAGCAGATATACAATGCAAAAGTGGAAGGATGTAGGAGCCGGGGAAGGCCAAGACTTACCTACCATGACCAAATTGGTCGTGTTATATCAGTAGGTGATGTCAGGAGCCCTAGAAACCGGCGAGCGATTGGGCGTGAAGTTATAGATAGATAGATAGACTATTATAATGATTACTTTTCATTACCTAACTAAATCTACATAAGATAACGGTAAATATCGCACAGGAATACGAATAAATATGCGATCTCATTTTCGTTCTGAGACAATTAAGTATCGAGAAGCATGTGCCCGCAAGTTTGTGCCAGCCCTAACATTATTTGTCTATTAGACAACTTCGGGTGGTCGCGCCATATTGGTGCTAGCCGCAGTAGGTGTAGGCTATTGATGGAGGTCTGTATATGAGTACGTGTGGGCACAGCGCAGTAGAACTTCAGTACATCACTTAAGTACACGTATCGCCTGGACAGTGAAGGCAAGGTTGTGAATGTTGACACCAGAAAATATTCTGGTTTGCTTGGACTTCCTTTTCTTTTATACTACGTCGCGAGGCATACAAGGATACGGCCCACCTGATGTAAAGCAATTACCGTACTCTATTAACGCTTGTAATATATTAAGTATCACTCGCGCGATGCCTCCTCTGCTGCTTACACAGCAACTCCTTGGGAGCTTACTGGTGACCTCACTCACACGCAGGAACACAACAACCCTCTAGGGAGTTGTTATTTGGCTGCGGTTTTCTGTGAGGTGGAGGTACTTCCCCAGACGGGCTGCTTTGATGCGCCCTACCTCTCTTAAAACATCCAGACCAAGACAAACAGACATGTTCATGCACGCAAATGTTTGCCTTATGTGGGAATCGAATCCACGAACGTTGGTGTCAAAGTCGCGTCATTCACGACTGAGCCACCGAGCTCGTCAAAACTGCCTACCACGCAATGGCCTTTTTGTTATGTTATAGACAAAAAGAAAATACATAAACATGTAAAAAAGCACGTAACTGATGCCCTTATTATTAACTTTATAGTTAACTAGCTGTGCCCGCGACTTCGTCCGCGCGGAATAGTTTTTTTTTATTATTTATTTATATTAATAATAAAAAAAAAAATCTAAAATAAAGGTAGCCTAAGTAACTCCTTATTACATCAGCTATCTGCCAGTGAAAGTCCCGTCAAAATCGGTCCAGCCGTTTCAGAGATTAGCCGAAACAAACAGACAGACGGACAGACAGACAGACAAAAATTGTAAACATATTCATTTTGGTATATGTACCGTGTATATATCCATATGCATTTAGTAAAAAGCGGTTATTTTAATATTACAAACAGACACTACAATTTTATTTATCTGTATAGATAATTAACGAACGCATGTATGCACATACATACACATAGCCCACTGGATTTAAAGTGGTTACTGTAGTCAATGAACAAGCAAAACATTAAGATGTCACCTCTATTGCTAGTACAGTAACTCCTTAGGAACTTGCTGGTAATCTCAGTCTCTCGCAGGAACACAACAACTCTCGAGGGTGTTGTTATTTCAGTTGGGTTGCTTTGATGCGCGCTATCTCTTATAAAACGCCCAGAACAAGACAAACAGTCATGCTCATGCACACAAATGTTTGTCCTGTGTGGTAATCGAACCAACGAGCTTCTGAAAGGAGAAAGTACTTATATATTATTCTATATTTATGTTATAAAATTTACTCAGCGCCGCCTACCTGTTTTTATCAAATTTTTATTGTTTTCTCTCAGCTATAGGTTGTCTGGAAGAGATCGCTTAGCGATAAGACCGCCTGTTGTGCTTTAGTAAATTTTATATTGGTGCAATAATGTACATTTACTTATTTACTTACCCAGTCAAACAGCTCATTAATGATACCTATTTTGATTTTTTTGTTAATAATGGACATAAACAAAACGGATGACACAAAAGAGAGCGTAATCTCATTCATTTGTATCGACCCAAATTCGTTTCCATTCAACTGACTCCGTAATTTAATTTACGAAGTTAGACAAAGTCAGCCTGACTGCCATTAATTCTATTAAAATTTGTTGCAAGACGAGACATTTTAATTTTAATGAACACGAATACTTTAGTGTGTTTGTTTTTTGTCTATGCGTTCTTCTTCTTCTTGACGTTATTCCGTTTCCTAATTATTTAGGACTGAAATAGAAATATATTTTACTAGAGGGAGACTTTGTACAAAAGTTGTCTGCATGGGTACCTCTGTCTCACCTATTTCTACCGCCAAGCAGCTATATTTATAAAGCTATATTCCGGTTTGAAGAGGAGAGATATGGCAGAGAAATTACTGGGTACTGTGACGAAACATCCTTAGGTCACAAGATTGACCGCGCGAGTAACATGACCGTGGTGTTGCGAGCGTCAATAGGCTGCGGTGACCGCTTACTATATAATGCGGGTCGCATGCTTGTTTGCCAATCTAGTTGTATATAAAAAATATTCCAACTTCACATGGGTAATAATAAGTTTATAATAGGTAAGGTACACATACGTACAAGTAAAGATAGAATTGACCCTCACTCACGGTTTCATGCTAGGCTACTCACAAAGAATTCCCAGCCCTGGTTTTCGGTGAAGGTCCAAGACTGACGAACACTGACTAAAATATACAATGTATATCATTGAAGGGAATCCCACATCCCACATCAACCCTTACTCATCCCACTGCAGGGATACGGGTCTCCCTTCAACCGAAGGGGTTTAGAGCATACTCCACCATGCTGCTCAAATGCGGATTGGTCAGTGGCCAGTGTTTCCAAGCAGCCGGAGGGCCACTGACTTAGCTTAACGACTGTCATCTATCGACAACAGCCGGGACCGACGGCTTAACGTTCCCTCAGAAGCACGGAGAAACTCGAGATAGATAAATCCAGCCATAGATAGGCTGCGGTCGACGTTGCTTAACCTGCGTGTTTGGTTAGAATGACAAGCGCAACGACGCCATCGAGCTCTCAATGAATAGATCTCTTGAGAATACGTTGCATAAATTGGATTGGATTGGTCTAAGGTTGTTAAGATATTGTCTATGCGTTTTGTGCCTGTACTATTCACCCGATTAAATTTATTGATAAACTAGCTGTGCCCGCGACTTCGTCCGTGCGGAATAGTTTTTTTTTTTATTATTTATTTATATTAATAAAAATAAAATATCTAAAATAAAAATAGCCTAAGTTACTCCTTATTACATCAGCTATCTGCCAGTGAAAGTCCCGTCAAAATCGGTCCAGCCGTTTCAGAGATTAGCCGGAACAAACTGACAGACGGACAGACAGACGAAAATTGTAAAAATATTCATTTTGGTATATGTACCGTGTATATATCCATATGCATTTAGTAAAAAGCGGTTATTTTAATATTACAAACAGACACTTCAATTTTATTTATCTGTACCTATAGAAAATTATTATTATATTATTAGATACTATGTTATTTTATTATATATATATATATAAATGCGTAGTTATTTTATGTCAAAAAAAATACGTATTCTGCGAAAATAATAAAAATAAAAGTGCAAAGTCCCCCGAAGGGAAGATATTTCCCCCTAATTTTAACAGTTTTTCATATTTTACGCAGGAACCCTAAATATTTACGGGATAAAAAGTACCCTATATTCTGCTCTGAACAGTCGTCTACCTAACAGTGAAAATCCCGTCAAAATCGGTCCAGCCGTTTCGGAGATTAGCCGGAACAAACAAACAGACAGACAGACAGACAGATAGACAAAAATTGTAAAAATATTCATTTTGGTAAATGTACCGTGTATATATCCATATGCATTTAGTAAAAAGCGGTTATTTTAATATTACGAACAGACACTCCAATTTTATTTATAGAGTATAGATGTATAGATTAGCGTAACAGAAGGTACAGCATAGGGATCAGTTTTAGGCCCCATATACTTCCTGGCCTATGTCAAGGATATAAATAAAATATTATATATTTGTTGTTGTATTGCACCTCCTATCAGTTTGCAGATGATACCTGCTTGCTCTTTGCTGATAACAATGTAAACGAATAGATGAAAAAAGTCCAGATCAGATTTATTGTTGGACTAAACAGTCGCGTACCGTAATATCATATTCAGTCAGACAATTCTCTCCCTCACTATTCTTATCCAATACACTTTATCAAATTTTTTCCTTCGATTTTAAGTTATGCAGTTTTGAAGTTGTGGAAATACTTCTGAACTTCATGAAGGTAAAGCATATCTGCGGAGCAGTGGCAGCCCAGTGGATAAGGAATCTACACATTTAACAACAGGACCCCGGTTCGAATCTTGGCATGTACCACTAAATTCGTGTTTTCGGATTTATGTACATATTTATACTAGTAAATAACAGCAAGCTGTGTAGGCAGAGCTGATATTTTTTAAATTTAAAAAATATTTAAATAATTTATTTTTAATTTTTTTAAAATATATGGAACCCTGTACGACATCTAGCGACGAGTGCTGTTACTTTTTCTGTTGATGGGAGTGCAGTGCAGGCTCTGCACTGCAGAGTGGCCGGCCATACGTTTTCCCATATGTTTTTTTTTCTAATTGGAACGATTTTGGACCGTTCTTCTTCACCAACGAACATTTAAATTTCAAATTAAAGGATACAAAACTACAATATGTTAGCTATTAGTGTGTCGATTTTGGAGTTTCTCACTATTACCGTCTAAACGCTAGCTGGATGACATCAGTCTACCCCAAACGGCAATTTTGAGGGTAATGTGGCTCCGCTGGCTATCGCAGCTCTGCCAATTATCACTTGATCAGCGATCATGGAAAACATAGTGAGGAAACCCGCACATCAAAGAAATTATTAATTTCGTTAGACGTGTGACCTAACCTAAGAATAATTTGGTTTTCCCTCTGGATTGTGAAGGTCTGACGGTATTTGTTCCGTGTCAAAATCAGTATCTTCACCAAATCATTAGGCTCAGGTAGCGGACCCCGCCAATCCTAATGGATTAAACGGCATAAGCATAGGAAGAAGAGAGTATAAGGTTGTTGAACCTCATACTCTTGTCTGGCCAAAAAACATACAATAGCTGATATAAACCTCAAGTAAAATAAAATAAAGGGAATTTTTGCGAAAACTGCCACTATTTTCTATTTTCATCGTCCTGTTTAAATAAGGGTGTTAGTGTAATATGCTTATCGCCGAGCTACAACCGTGATTAATATTGTAGTGAGCTCATTATACGGCTGAGCTAGGTTTAGTTCAGCCGCTTAATTCAATATAAATTAGTTTTCAGAATACTAAAAAGCTAGAATGCTATTTAAAACAAAAAATATTTCTTGGCATTGTGAGTCTTTTATCTTTAAAGCAAGTTCCCTAATTTCACGATTTTTCTATCACCTATGCTGCGACGCGAACTGCGTCACCTTGTCTTTTAATTGCCAAAGCCCAGCGATGTGTAAGATACACTAGAAGTTCACCAGTCGAACGACCTATATAAATATATGTATGCATATTGACATACATAAGTACCACAGATTTGATAGAAGACTACATAGGTAAATGTTTGCATAAGCAAATAGGTTTTTACCGGCAAGAAGTTTTCCCTACGCACCATTCACACAATTCGCTGCACTCATACATCTCTCCACATCAGCGGTGTACCGACCATCCCTGCTAAAAGTGCATCCAAGATATACAAACTCATTCACTTGTTCCAACACTATACAACACTAGCATTAGGAGCAGTTATTTTATACGATAAGTCAAAATATTTTGTTTTACCTTCTTCTCAAATAATAATGAACCTCCATGCATAGTTTTAACACTCATAACCCTGAGGAGTTGCAAAAAAAAATCGGTCAAGTGCGAGTCGGACTCGCGCACGAAGGGTTCCGTACCATTATCTATAAAAACAGCAAAAAAAATCACGTTTGTTGTATGGGAGCCCCCCTTAAATACTTGTTTTATTTTAATTTAATTATTTATTCTTAAAGTGAATATATAACTAAATATTCTGTGAATATTTCAAGTGTCTACCTGTTGCCGTTATCAATATCAAGCAAAAATGAGCAAAAATTCACGTTTGTTGTATGGGAGCCCCCTTAAATATTTATTTTATTCTATTTTTTAGTATTTGTTGTTATAGCGGCAATAGAACTACATCATCTGTGAAAATTTCAACTGTCTAACTATCACGGTTCAAGAGATACAGCCTGGTGACAGACGGACGGACGGACGGCGGAGCCTCAGTAATAGGGTTCCGTTTTACCCTTTGGGTACGGAACCCTAAAAATGGCTTTTTTAGTGCTCAGTTACAAAACCTATTTAAGGAATATTTTCACGCAGCGATTTTCGCTCTTTGACTGTGCATTGACCCGTCATTCCAAGTCAATCAGTAACTTATGTATATAGTTACAAAAGTAAACTTTACTTTAATAGTTATATACAGATGAAATACATCTTCTTTATTGTTTATGTATTCAAACCATAGATTTAGTATTCTCGCCACCTGCAAATAAACATATACCTCAATTTAATTGCAAATATACTATGTTCGGGCGCTACGAAATAAAATGGATAGGAATTCATGGATATTGCTAATAATATAACATCACAGTTAAGAGTAAAGACTTAGACTGTATTTGAACAACAAATCTTGAATACGCGTATTCATAAAATAGTTTGTAAATTCTAAGCAACAAGCAAGTTACTTTCAAATAATTGAAACATTTGTTTTCAATCAACTAAAACGGAAACAACCTTTACTGGAGCCAATAGTTGTGAGCTATGACTCAGACTTGGCCGGTTTATACATTTTTATTAAAGGTTTCGGTGAATTTATCAATTTTTAAACTAATTAATTTAAATACTGATTGTCTCAATGCATACGAATCTCTTTTCCGTAGATTACTATTGGCATGTAATATGCTAATTAAAACATTAATTAAAAATTATTGACTATAAAAATACCGTATAAACAAGATAAAGTGCTGCATGAAATTTTCATGAGTTTCTTTTTAGGGTTCCGTACCCAAAGGGTAAAACGGAACCCTATTACTGAGGCTCCGCTGTCCGTCCGTCCGTCCGTCCGTCCGTCTGTCACCAGGCTGTATCTCATAAACCGTGATAGTTAGACAGTTGAAATTTTCACAGATGATGTATTTCTGTTGCTGCTATAACAACAAATACTAAAAAATGGAATAAAATAAATATTTAAGGGGGCTCCCATACAATAAACGTGATTTTTTTGTCATTTTTGCTGGATATTGATAACGGCAACAGGTAAACGCTTGAAATATTCACAGAATATTTAGTTATATATTTACTTTAAGAATAAATAATTAAATTAAAATAAAACAAATATTTAAGGGGGGCTCCCATACAACAAACGTGTTTTTTTTGCCGTTTTTATAGATAATGGTACGGAACCCTTCGTGCGCGAGTCCGACTCGCACTTGGCCGATTTTTTTATACTACGTCGGTAGACATACAAGCATACGGCCTACCTGATGTAAAACGGGTACCGTAGCCTATTAACGCTTGCGATATATTAAGTATCACTCGCGCGATGCCTCCACTGCTGCTTACACAGCAACTCCTTGGGAGCATACTGGTGACCTCATTCACACACAAGAACACAACAACCCTCTAGGGAGTTGTTATTTGGCTGCGGTTTACTGTGAGGTGGAGGTACTTCCCCAGACGGGTTGCTTTGATGCGCCCTACCTCTCTCAAAACATCCAGACCAAGACAAACAGACATGTTCATGCACATAAATGATTGCCTTGTGTGGGAATCGAACCCACGAGCATTGGTGTCAAAGTCGCATCATTCACGACTGAGCCACCGAGCAAGTCGAAAATTTTTAAACGAATATTTTTTTACATTTACTGTAACATAAATTTCAATACTGCAATATTGGCAACTATTCCAATGGAAGGAAGAACCGCGTTTGTATTGGTGACGTTACTCAGAACTTACCCTTCAGTAATTGTTGCTTTATTGTTGAATTATGTAGTGGAGATACTTCATCTTCAAATAATAAAAAAATCTCTGTGTTGTATGCCTCTTTCTCTCTCTTTCACTATGTCTGGTTGTTAATCAGCCGAGGGTCCGACTCGCACTTGGCCGATTTTTTTATACTACGTCGGTAGACATACAAGCATACGGCCTACCTGATGTAAAACGGGTACCGTAGCCTATTAACGCTTGCGATATATTAAGTATCACTCGCGCGATGCCTCCACTGCTGCTTACACAGCAACTCCTTGGGAGCATACTGGTGACCTCATTCACACACAAGAACACAACAACCCTCTAGGGAGTTGTTATTTGGCTGCGGTTTACTGTGAGGTGGAGGTACTTCCCCAGACGGGTTGCTTTGATGCGCCCTACCTCTCTCAAAACATCCAGACCAAGACAAACAGACATGTTCATGCACATAAATGATTGCCTTGTGTGGGAATCGAACCCACGAGCATTGGTGTCAAAGTCGCATCATTCACGACTGAGCCACCGAGCAAGTCGAAAATTTTTAAACGAATATTTTTTTACATTTACTGTAACATAAATTTCAATACTGCAATATTGGCAACTATTCCAATGGAAGGAAGAACCGCGTTTGTATTGGTGACGTTACTCAGAACTTACCCTTCAGTAATTGTTGCTTTATTGTTGAATTATGTAGTGGAGATACTTCATCTTCAAATAATAAAAAAATCTCTGTGTTGTATGCCTCTTTCTCTCTCTTTCACTATGTCTGGTCGTTAATCAGCCGAGGGACCCACGTACAAACAAGTTTGGTATTAGATAACTACATATGATGTGATGTACACACAGCGACATCTCAAGCTAGAATGTTTGACATTTGTACTGTTCTTACCGCGCACGCAATAAGTTCAATGGTACAGCAAGCGTCTAACATGACTTGCCGCTGTGTGTACTTAAAACTAATTTTTCATTGCATATTCTTATTGGTTAGAATATATAATGGTTATTTCTAGCAGAGCATAGATAGAAGGAACCTGCCTATTGGTCAATTGGTCCCCGGTTCGTTCGAATCCTGGCAAAGGCCCTGATCACTAAATTCGAGTCTTCGGATTTTATTTACATGTGGCATCCTTGCGTCAGCAAAACGCATGCCACACAAAATAAATGCATACGAACGTAGTTAATATGTATGTAGCTAAGTTCTGAAAAGTAATCCACTGTCGGTGTAGTACACGCGATCAGTGAATAATAAACGCAAAGCGAACTTTACTAAGTATTTTGCATTTACGTCCTTCATAGGCTACCACACCACATACATATTTATCACTTGCTCGGTGGCGAAGGAAAACATTGTGAGGAAACCCACATGTCCAAGAAATTATTTTATGCAACACGCGTGACCTAACTTAAGAAAGATATGGTTTTCCTTCTAGGTTGTGGAGGCCTGACGGCAGTCGCTCCATGTAAAAATCTGTGTCTTCGTCAAATCCTTAAGCTTAGGCAGCGGATTCCGCCAAACTTAATGGAATAGGAAATGGGATAATGCTAATAAGAAGCAGAAGTAATGGTTATTTCTCCAATCTACCTACATATATCTATTTATCTTCACGACTTAGGATTTCCACGGTAATGAGAAAGAACCGTGTGCTACGTGTCACTTCACTATCTTACACTCCTACTAGCTTCTTTAACATTTATATCCCTTTTAAGACATGCTCCATGATCCTTGTAATATTTTCATAAATATTATTGCAATCGTCTCCGTATCCATTAGTATCCATTTTCCATGTTCCATGTTCAAGAATTAGTGCGGGCTTCGTCAGGGCAGGTAATTACATTTACATATTGGCACAGGTGTTGGCAGGATGACTTAAGGCAGCTAGGAATAACGTTTCATTTAACCAGTTGCTAAGATGTCAAATTATGTGGGTAACTCTATATTTTACGTAATTAATATTCACATGTCTTTTTTAGTAGCGCTGGGAAGTGACATATTTGAGATGGAGACCGATTCCAATTCAAATAGTTGTATAAGTAAGATTCCTACAGATCTGTACAGCTGTTTTAAGCCATAAAGCTGTTGTAGAGCTGTTGAGATGAGAAAGCCGACAGCTTTTTATGATTTTTCTATTAATTTGATTAATCTTTATTGAAACACACTTTGTGCTCTCCGTATTGTTCAACTGACTTTAAAAATGTCCATGCGCATAACAAATATTTGGTTAACATGCACTTCCAACAGATATGCAATGCGAAAGTGGAAGGATGTAGACGCCGAGGAAGACCAAGACTAGCCTACCATGACCAAATTGGTCGTGTTTTATCAGAAAGTGATATCAGGAGCACTAGGAACTTTCATGCACGCCCGCCGGTTCTTATAGAGCTTATGACACAATATTTGTCTGTATTTATATACATTGAAAACAAGCTCGATAAAAGACCACACAGATAGTTATTTGCATTTATAAATAACACAATAACACTAACAGTGCCATGTCGTATCGTAGGTACATCTGGGAACTCATCTCGTATAAAGGCAGAAATCTTCGTAAATTTAAGCACCTTGCTTTGAGATTTAAACTAGCAAGGAATGAGTGATAATTTAAATGCATAACAACAAATAAGATTTGATACAAAATTCAATTTCTTGAAATTTGAAACGTATCGACAATACTCGTATTGGAAATTTTACACTCGTACCGATAAAAATGTTATACTCGTATATTTTCAAAACTTCTACAAAAACGCTCGAGCCAGATTTCAATTGAACGCTACTTGATGGCTGCCAGTGCAGAGCTTGGTGCACTTTTATAAAGTGAATTGAATATTGGAAACGATACTTGATTCGATTTATTTGGAATCTATAATGTATTTCGCACAGAAGAGTCGAAAGTCGAAAGTCGAGTCGAGAGTCGAAACTGTAACTCTGCAAATTACAGTTAAGATTATTTAAAACAGATTCCGAACTTCGAACAATGATGGCGTAACTGGAAGTGAAACAGCCCCGATTCGTGAATCGATCTTCACTATTTTTGCTCCACGATAATGTAAGACCTCACACTGCACGAGAAACCGTTGTAACTCTACAGGAGCTGCAGTTAGAAACCATACGCCATCCTCCGTACTCGCCAGACTTTGCTGCAACTGACTACCATATTTTCGTGATTTAGACAATTTTCTACGTGGTAAAAAAAAAATCTGCCCAGGAGGCAGTACAAAATGCTTTCACACAGTTTATTCAATATAGATCCCCAGAGTTCTATCGCAAAGGCATAAATAAACGTCCGATTAGATGGCAATGTATAGATCATGAGAGTAAATATTTTGATTAAATAAATATGTTACATCTTCATCATCATCAAAAAACGATTTAATTTTTCAGTACAAATCGGCAATTTCATACTTTAACCCATATACCTATAGGTATATATATATATACTAGCTGACCCGGCGAACTTCGTACCGCCTCAGAATCAATAAATATTGTGTTAACTTATTAGATGAAATAAATTCAGTGTTTATACTACTTTATGTTTACTAGATGGGTTGCATTCGAGTCGATTCCGTTCGTTGAATTGACTGCCGAGCTAACTTCAGTTGTAAATTGTGTGGGGGCAACTCAGGCTGATCCAATGAGTTTAAATATTCAGTTATATAGGTGGTTGCTTCGTCTTGGTTTGTAACATAGACGGTAGATTTGAAGGAATGCAGTAGACTAACGATTTAATTTTGAATTGTAAAGTTTTAATACTCGTTGTTCTACTTTCTTGTTTTTTGCCGCAATGATTTGTTCACTCAACCAATTGTGATTTTCGTGGTCATCAAAGATGATCGGAAACACTTTATTGATGACCATAATTGAGAAAAAATTGCAAAATTCGGCGAAAACGAAACCAATCCGTTAGATTCGTCGAAAGGAATACGACCATTACCGATAGTAGGTAATTGCTTGGAGACACTTGCGGCAGATCGATCGTTTAGCAATGCAACTCACATGTATTTTTTTTTGATATTTTTTTCCATGTTTTAATACTTATTATCCTATTCCGGACGAAGACAAATCCAAAAACACAAAAATCATACAAATCGGTCCAGCCGTTCTTGAGTTATAAATGGTGTATCTAACACGACTTTGTTTTATATATAATATATAATTTATATTTATATATATAATATGTACATCCGTGTCTTTAAACTATACAGCGGTGAACGATATTTATTTATAATTTATTATATACTAGCTGCTCGCCCCGGCTTCGCACGAGTGATCTGATCGCTACCAAACTTCACAGGATCACCCGCTGGACTGATCTGAAGATTTCCTGAAAATTTCATCAAAATCTGCCCAGCCGTTTTTGAGTCCATAGAGGACATACAGACAAATATTCATTTTTATATAACGGGTGATTTTTTAAGCGTATATATATATATATCTTCACGCCAGGTCCCTTGCGGGGTAGGCAGAGAGAACCGAGCGCCATAAGACGCGGTCCTTACATACTTCACTCGCTTCTTTCACATTCATAGCTCTTTTCATGCACGCTCGCCGGTTCCTAAGGCTCCTGACATCACCTTCTGATAAAACACGACCAATTTGGTCATGGTAGGTTAGTCTTGGTCTTCCTCGGCTCCTACATCCTTCCACTTTCGCATTGTATATCTGTTTCGTCATTCTTTCATCTTGCATTCTTTCTACATGTCCGAACCAACGGAGCATGCCCTTTCTTATCTTAACACCGACACTCTCTTTCAGTCCAACTCTCTTTCGTACGTCATCATTTCGAACGCGGTCAGCAAGCGTTATGCCACAAATTTTTCGCAGTGCTCGCATCTCGACCGCATTTATTCTACTTTCATGCTCTCTCTGCCATACCCAGCTCTCACTTCCATAAGTTAGCGTTGGGATTAACACCGCGCCGTGTACAGCGAGCTGTGCCTTCTGGCTTAGATTTCGGCTGCCAAACAGTTTACCCAACGCACCATTCACGCTATTCCCTGCACTCACTCGTCTCTCCACATCAGCGGTGTACCTTCCATCGCTTCTAAAAGCGCTTCCAAGATATACAAACTCATCCACTTGCTCCAACACTACATCATCAACCGTAATCCTAGTGTTCGTTCTGGTTGTCTCTCTTTCAAATACCATTATTTTGGTTTTCTTCGCATTCAATTGTAAGCCTTTCTTCATACAATCGTCTTTCATTGTTGTGACTAGTGTTTGCAGTTCGGATGATGATTCTGCTATTAATACTGCGTCATCTGCATAAAGCAGGCAGTTAACCACTGAGCCACCCATTTGCATTCCCACATTCATATTTCTCATTCTCTGAAGACAACTGTCCAGATACAGGATGATAGCCGAGCCGACAGCACGCATCCCTGTCTGACACCAATATTGGTATCAAACCAGGGTGATAAGCTGCCGTCCACTCTCACACATGCTGTGCAATCCTCACAGGGGGGATTTCGAAGCGGCAGAGGATGTACAGATCAAGTTTTTTCGCTCCGCAATATCGTGGAAAAGCATCTGGCTATGGACCAGAAGGTTTTCTGCGGTTTTGTGGACCTTGAAAAAGCATTTGATAGGGTCGTGCGAAAGAATCTCTGGAACATCTTGCCCAGATATGGGATTGACGGTGACCTTCTACGTGCTGTGCAATCCACCTATGAGGATTTTTTAAGCGTAGTTTTTTAAAAATCGAATAAAATACTCAAATTTGCATCAATATTCAAATTTTTTATTGGAATCGATAATTTGCCATTTTCTTTTTAAAGGTAACATCATGTAAATGTTGTCCGCGGCTCCGTTTCAAATGGTCCATTCGGAAGGTCCAATTTTGCATCACTTTTTCGAGCATCTCGGCCTGAATTCCACGAATAACGCGTGTTATGTTATCCAGTAAGGCTTCAATCGTGTTCGGTTTGTTCACATAGACTAACGACTTCACATGATCCCACAAGAAATAATCAAGACGCGTTATATCGCATGATCTTGGCGGCCAACTCACAGGGCCATTTCGAGAGATAAGTCAAAGTCAAAGTCAAAGTCAAAATCTTTTTATTCCGTAAAAATGGCTACATTTGTTTGGAATCGTCACAATTTTTTCCCTACCGTGCAGTTTATGACTAGGTGAGCACTGATAAAAATACTGCCAAAAAACTCAGGCATCCCTCTTTTGGTGTCCAAACAAATTTACATATTTTATTAATTACATTATAATTGGATCGACTCACTCCCAGGCATTTTTATCATTAATATAGTCAGATACTTTATAATATGCCCTGCTACACAATTTGGCTTTAATAGTAGTTTTAAATTTGTTTATTGACAATTCTCTTATATTGCTGGGAAGTTTGTTATAGAACCGTATACATTGCCCCATAAAAGAATTACTTATTTTGTGGAGACGGCTTGCATGTAACACAAGATTATGCTTATATCTAGTATTTATGCTATGAGTATCACTCTTTTTACAAAATGAGTCTATGTTTTTATGGACATATAAAAGATTTTCATAGATATATTGCGATGCGACTGTTAAAATATTTATTTCTTTGAATTTTTCTCTAAGGCTCTCCCGGGGACCAAGTTTGTAGATAGCTCTTATGGCTCTCTTTTGCAATAAAAAGATGGTGTTAATGTCCGCGGAGTTACCCCAAAGAAGAATTCCATATGACATAATACTATGAAAGTAGCTGAAATAAACTATTCTAGCCGTATCAATATCAGTGAGCCGTCTAATAGTTTTCACTGCATAGGCTGCAGAACTTAGTTTTCCTGATAATTTTTCAATTTGTGGGCCCCATTGTAGTCTGGAGTCAATTGTTATACCTAAGAACACAGTTGTCTCCACAGGGGCTAAATTAGTTCCATTAACATGTACATTGGTAGCCACCTGTCTTACATTAGGTGTTGAGAACTTAATTACTTTAGTCTTTTTATCGTTTAAAAGCAGATTATTAACACTAAACCAATGAATAACTTTAGAGAGAGCATCGTTAACTTCGTCATAATTACCTAACTGTCTATTAATTTTGAATGTCAAAGAGGTATCATCCGCAAACAATACAATCTCATGTTTATCCCTTACATAATAAGGTAAGTCATTTATATAAACTAAAAATAAGAATGGACCTAGAATTGACCCCTGTGGGACTCCCATAACTACAGGGGACCCCGAAGATCTTTTACCATTAACATCGACCTTCTGTATCCTATTGCCCAGATAAGAAGACAGAAGTTCGAGAGCCTTGTTCCTGATACCGTAGTGGTGTAATTTTCTGACAAGAGTGTCATGGTGCACGCAGTCAAACGCTTTAGACAGATCACAGAAAATTCCCAAGGCATCTTGCGAACCCTCCCATGCCGCGAATATACTTTTAAGCAAATGAATCCCTGCGTCTATAGTTGAACAACCTCTCGTAAATCCGAACTGTTTCCTATGAAGCAAATTATGTGCATTGAAATGTCTGAGCAACTGGCTAAGCATTAGTTTTTCAAAAATTTTACTGAGAATGGGCAGTATGGAAACAGGTCGAAAATTCGAAGGGTCCGAACTATCACCAGATTTAAATAATGGAATGATTTTACTATATTTCATCAAGTCAGGAAATACACCAGATGCCACACAACAATTGAAAATTGTAGCTAAATGTGGAGCGATTGAAATAATAATAGAAGAAATGGTTTTGACAGATAGACCCCACAGATCTTTAGTGTTTTTCATATTTATTGATTTAAAAGCGTTCAAAACATCTTTTGGGCTTACAGCTGAAAATTCAAATATTGTGTCGCATTCTACCACGCTCTGTTTGAGAACCAGTTCAGCAGATATAGAAGAAGACATAAGATTTCTCGTAGTAATAAGAGGAATGTTAGAAAAATATTTTTCAAACTCAGTCGCAATTTCTACATCATTTTTGATATCTATATCATTTATCTTTAACCGAAAGTCTCGACTACGTACTTTCGCTCTACCCGTCTCATTATTTATCATATCCCAAACAGATTTAATAATATTTGTTGAACCATTAATTTTATTTTTTAAATATATAGACTTAGCATTGGAACAGGCTCGTTTAAATATTTTGGCATAATTTTTTACAAGTTCTTGAAAAGTCGGATTGTGATTACAGGTCCTTTCTTCATAAAGTTCATACAATTTATTCCGACTTTTGTAAATACCAGGAGTTGCCCAATCACTGAATGTCATACGGTCACTTACAGACAGTCGTTTTGGAGTAAAGATTGTATTAAATTCACTAGTGATTAAGCTAAATAACGAGCTGTACAAGTGGTCCGGAGTACCGTGACAGGGCAACAATACAATTTTTTCTGCTATATTAGACTTAAATCTTTCTAAGCGGCTTTTACTAAATGGTATATAATTTATTTGCTTTCTTTGTATTTTTGAAGAATTTGGAAATGAAACCAACTGACCTGAATGGTCTGACTGAACTTTATTAATTATAGATTGATACAAAGGTTTTACAGTGCTAAATATGTTATCAATACATGTAGCACTTGTAGCAGTTACTCTTGTTGGCTCTGTAAAAATATGATGCAAATTGTATGATTTAAATAAATTTAAAAAGTTGTAGGTAACAGTATTTTTCTCCAAAATATTTATATTAAAGTCTCCACAAATTATAACAGTTTTATGGCTATTAGATAATTTATTTAAGGCATCCTCCATGATATTTGAAAATATTTCAAAGGGCGTGCTAGGAGGTTTATACAGGTTCATAACAATGAATCGTTCCAATTCAATGCATGAAATCTCTACAACTCGCTCAACAGAGAGGCTCACAATCTCACACCTTTCTTTAAATTTAAGCAACTTATTTAATAATATTAAGGAGCCACCATGTATACAGTTATCTCTGATGAATGAGCTTGCAACCTGGTGGTTATTGAAGCTGAAAATGAATTGATGGGGTTTTAGCCAGTGCTCAGTTAGACATAAAATATCAATATTGCTACAATTCATAAACAACTCCAATTCTAATTCCTTTCCTATCATCCCCTGAATGTTTTGGTGCACCAGGTTGATACAATTATTATTCTTTCTATATTCTTGACACTTTACAATTGATGGGGATATAGTATTATTATTACTTTTAGTTCCGTTTTTAATATTGTTATTATTACTATTTACATTGCCAGAGTAAAACTCTATTGTCTTGTAACCTAATTTAAAGAATTTGGAATACCTTCCAAGGTACCATTACTCAATGTCAAATTATCTAACTGCTCAAAAGAAGCAGGGTTGTTAGCCAAACTTTTGGCTGGTTTCATAAAACAATATGATAGCGAATCTGCTATTTGTCTTTTATAAAAATTGCTAAGATAAAATTTATCTTCTGTCAAATTATAATATTTATTATTAAATATATTTATGTCAAGTATATGAAATTTGTCATCATATAATGTCAATGTATGCATTTTATCATTTAATCTATACCTAGATGCATTTTCCGCCTCGGGCAACAATTGACTGTATGGGAAAGTAAATAAAAACACTTTTCCCACATTTATCTGTTGTAACATATTAAAATATTTAATCATTATATGTTTATTTAAATTTCCTCTCCTCCCAATAAAAACAATTAAAGTTGTGTTGGGGTGGTAATCCCTCTTAACTATTCTATCTACTATTTGAGTGAAACTGGCTCCAGGCAAACAATAATTGGTAACCAGTTTTCCTGATTTTTGTAATAATAATTGGCCCATGTTTTTACCTATTTCATCACTATACATTATTATGTTGGAGTTATTATTTTCGCTATTATTATTTAATGATGATGACATCTGTTGAAAAGCACTACTATTAATGGCCTCATTCACATTGTGGCTATGTACTTGACATATTTTCGAGGATCGAGTTACCTGTGAACATTTCATCGGAGTTCGGGTTAATTCATTCCTATTGTACAAGTTACTAAGAGACAATAATTTTTGTTCATTTTCTCTCAAGTCTGCTACTAATCTATCCATACCTACACAGTATTCTTCAATATCTCTTTGAGCATCCTCATATTTTTTAGTCATTAAATCTAAAGAAATATTAAGGGTTTGGATCTCAGATTGTAGGTCTTGAATGATGTTTTTATATTCCCTATTATTACTATTAAATTCTATTGTACATACACTAGCATGTTTATCCTGTGTGTTCGATACTACAGACTCATCACAGGTTAAGTCAATTGTCAGTGACGGTGGATCATTCGTGTTTGAGATGGCAGAAGCAGTAACTAAGTTTGGAGCGCTATCTAGCAATTCATCGAATAACGACTGGGAATGAACAACTGTTGACTCCTGATGGGAACATTCCAGCTGATCAATTGTGCTTAGTGCCTGTTTCAGTTTGGTTTCTAGCTGAATATTCCGTTCTAGAGTGGTCTCAAACTCGACCCTACATTGATCAAAACTACCTACCAAAGACTGCAATGTATTATTTTCTTGTAAAGCATAGTCTAACTCTAAATTAATTTTAACTATCTTTTCCTTGAGTATCGTATTACTTTTAATAATTGACAGTGCCTCCAACTCATTGTCATCTCGCTCATTTTGCAATTTCTCTGACAATTCCTTATATTTCTTTAAGTCTTTTAAAGTTAATAAAAATTTATTATTTAATTCTTTGTATCGTAGCTCTGAATTTTTAACATCTTTTAAAGCATTTAAATACCTGTCATTTAACTCTTCATAGCGTGCCTCAGCCATTGCCTTTCTAGTCAGCATCATTTTCACCTCAAACCGTTTAGTTAAAAAATAAATAAATAAATAAGGTAGGTGTACCTAATTAGAATGATACAGATTAGGTTATTGTATACTATATTTTATGGCTAATTTACTAATGGCAACTATATAAACCCATGTACTTTATGCAGTAACAATTAATTATTTACAAGGAGTACTTAACTATTTAATATACTGTTTATACTATAGCTCCCGTAAGAAGTTGCTCAGGAACTAACTAATTCAATTATAGGTACAGTTAAATGTGTAACTTGTTGAGTTTATTGTCTGTGGCAAATTTGTATGCCTGTCATACAATTCCACTTCAACTAATTGTTAAGTGAAAAGAGACAAAAGCAGGGCCTGTGTGTGTATGGACGTCGCTCACTAAATCAGTGAGCTAGTGTAATGTTGGGCTGTGTAAATATGTTCTCAAAGCTATAGTAACAACCCTCAGGTTTGATGTTGTTTATATTGTTCGTGAGCATTGACCTCTTATCACAACGATCAGCTGTTATTGTATGAAAATTTAAGCACTAAGTTATAATGTATGAACTATTCTAAGGTATTTTCTCTATACTAATAGTTTAACATTAAAACAATAATAATATTCTGTTTTATAGGGTATAATTTTATTGAGAGCTATGAACGACTTAAGAACGTAACAGGTTTGTATAATATAAGCAATCGCGGTAGTTTGTTTTGTTGTCTATATAGAAGAAGGAAATAATAGATCAATAAAACTTACCAATGCGCATGAATTAACAGTAAAAAACAATCTTTCACAAGAAAACTAAAATCGAAAGTAAACGTTACGAATTGAACTTTGAGTTTATGACAGTTGGATCGCACAATTTCGATAAATTATGTTCAAATACTGATTATTCTTTACAAAAACATTTGTACACTATTTTATCACTATTTACGAAGTCAATTAAATAAATGAAATAGATAAAATGGGCAAATAAATATTAAAATTTAATTATATTATAGGGAGTAGTAAATTTGAAGAACTAGTTTCAGTGTTGCCAGAGAGCGAAAAATAATAATTATATAAGCCGATAAGCTGCTCACCAAATTGATCCTTCAACATGTCCATTGTTTCACGAGCTGTGTGTCAACCAAGTTCAACTCAGCCAATTGGGGTAAAAAAAAGTCGCGTATCATGACTCGATATCGGTCGCCGTTGACGGTAACGTTTCTTCCACGGTCGTCTTTGAAGAAAAATGTACCGATGATGCCACCAGCCCATAAACCACACCAAACTGTCGTTTTTTT
The DNA here is from genome assembly GCA_947507595.1 of Pyralis farinalis. Classification (NCBI taxonomy): domain Eukaryota; kingdom Metazoa; phylum Arthropoda; class Insecta; order Lepidoptera; family Pyralidae; genus Pyralis; species Pyralis farinalis. The sequence goes on from OX382273.1 coordinate 7,320,741, forward strand.
GGGATGCATGGGTAATTCTTGTATGGCATGTGGCTGTTCATCACTCCAGATGCGACAATTTTGCTTGTTTACGTATCCGTTCAGCCAGAAATGAGCCTCATCGCTGAACACAATTTCGCTGAAAACAGCGGATTTTCATCGAGCTGTTGTAAGGCAATTCACCAAAAATTAGACGTTGTGGTAGGTCATTCGGCTTCAACTCTTGCATGAGTTGAATTTTATAGGCTTTCAAACCCAAATCGATACATAAAATTTTCCATGTGGTTGAGTAACACATGCCCAATTGCTGAGAACGGCGACGAATTGACATTTCACGATCCTCATTGAAACACTGGTCGCTACGACTGCAATATTCTCTTCGGTACGCACTCTACGCATGCGAGTCGATGGTTTTATGGCCAACAAAGTAAATTTGGTGCGAAATTTGATGATAACAGCACGAATTGTTGATTCACCAGGTTGATTATGACGACCATAAAATGGTCGTAACAAACGATGCACATTTTTCACAGAGCACGAATTTTGATAATAAATTTCAACGATTTGCAATCGTTGCTCGTTTGTAAGTCTTTCCATGATGAAATGGCAGAGTCTATTGAACACTTTTCACTTTGACAAATGACGTTTGGCGCCATTACCAACCAGTGCTGCCAACCTGAAAAACTTAACTCATAAAAAATCACCCGTTATATAGATGTTTTACAAACGTAGAGTACTGGTACGCAGATGTAATATTTAGTTTCTTTGTTTGGTTACCCAAATGAAGTATATTTTTTTTACGTACATACACACACCCACATATTTTTTAATTGATATCATTTATTTTTTACAGGAAACATAATAATCTAGAGTTTTATTACTAAGTCACTGTCCTATATTTAAGTTATTTAACATTTAAACATATTGTTATAATTTACATTTCAAAAACTTCTTCTTCTTCGTCTTCTTATGAGCGTTATCCCGTTCCCTAATCTATAAGAAATGGCGGGGTCCGTTACCCAAACATTACGATTTGGGAAGAAACAGATTTTAATATGGAAGGACTGCCGTCGGGCCTACATAATCCAGAGGGAAATCAGACCTTATCTAGGTTAAGTCATAAGCCTTTTTAAATATAATTTCTTATTTAGTTGTACATACCTATACTAGGATTCGAGCCAGTGACCAGTTGGTTAACAGGCTGATTTTTATTCACTGGACTGTTACTGCTCCCACTGCTCGCTGGGTCCTGCCTCTTTTGTCATAAAATAACAAACATATACTTTACGAAGCACAACAGAATTGGGAAGCCGGAAATAGCCTGTAATTTATATCAGGAACAAATTGCGAAACCCTAAGGTTCTGACCGTAAATCTTTCACACAGATGGCTGTAACTATGTATACTTATCTGAATGTATCCGTTTCCGGTTACATTCCTAGTTTTATTGTAAAAATCGGGATATACATTAAGATTAATTTGAATAAATAAACCTATCAAAAAGTAAGTATATTGGGGAGTTAGATTACATCGTTACGCGTATTGTTCTAAACGGAAATGCCAGTTAAGCACCATCTACCGCAGTCTGTCTGGGTTTAGTGTTTAAATTTCCCACTTGCTTCGGATGGTATGTTAAGCCGTCGATCCGTAACTGTTATCTGTTTTCAACTGTTAACAGTTAGTTAAGCTAAGTAAAACCTGACTAGGGAAGTACCCAATAGTAAACCGCAGCCAAATAACAAGTCTCTGAGGCGGTCGTTCTAAACCTGCGAGTGAGTGAGGTTATTAGTCGCTTACTACTTACTCTTGAGCAGAAGCTGTATTAACGTCGGGGGTGGCAACGTGCGAGCGGCATTCCTTATGTTTCAAGTACATAGGTTACTATCAGGTAAGCCGTTTCCTTCAAAAAATAAATGAGAACAGGAGAGCTAAGTTTGGTACCGACGATGTCAGAGATTGACATATGTCACCAATCAGATTAAAATCTGAACGAATGCCAAGTACCACAGCACTTTGTTAAATGATAACTATAAAACGGTACATGGTATTAAATTTTTTAAAGAATTTTTGTAAAGTTCAATGTCATATTTCATAACCAACCAAACACCTGTAGCATTAAATTATAACTACTAGCATATTAAAAGCTCGTATTAAAATACGCTGTCAGTGGCGTATACAAAATGTGTTTAAATCTTCATGGTTCTAGAACTAAGTCAGGACTTCATAGCTCACACAATATAGCTGTATGCAATATGCTGCATTTATGTCAGTCAGCTAAGTCTGTCAATTTACCTAAGAGTTTAATTTACTCAGATTAAATCTACTGACATGTATTGTACTGAACTTGGTCCCGCTTCTGTATTTTTTGTACAACATCGGGAGGCATTTAAGCATACCACCGATGTAAAGTAACTGTAGCGTATGAACGCTGGTAATATATTAAGTACCACTCGCACGATGCCACCTCTGCTGCTAATACAGGAACTCCTTAGGAGCTTACTGGTGGCCTCACTCACACGTAGGAACACAACAACCCTCCCGGGAGTTGTTATTTGGCTGCGGTTTTCTGTAAGGTGGAGGTACTTCCCCAGATGGGCTGCTTTGATGCGTCTTACCTCAAGAGTTTTAAGAAAAAACGCCCAGACCAAGTCAAACAGATTCACACAAATATTTGTCTCGTGTGGGAATCGAACCCACGAGCGTTGGTGTCAAAGTAACGTAACAGTGCGTTTCACCACTGCGCTACCGAGCCCGTCATTTTATGTTATGCCTGTCAAACCTAAGAGTTTAATTTATTCAGATTAAAAGCACTGATATGGTTTGTACTGAACTTGGACTCCTTTCTGCATTTTCGTTTTTGTTGGGATAATTTTTGCAGGTTTCAATCAATCTAGTAGCTTTCATTTTATTACTTGAAAGTTTTTTTTCAATACTTTTTAATTTATTTTCGAATCATTACTCAACTAAGGAAAGATGGTTCTCATTCAAAATACTCGTACCTAAATCACAATAGAACCAGGCACATAACGAAAACATAAATAAAGGCTGATAATAAGAGCCTTTTTAAAATAACACTAATTTTAAAGACTTCCTAGACCATTTGTACATGAGATGAATAAAAACATACGATTATTTTTTAACAATTGATAAAGATTGTGATAGAAAAATATTGAATTTCAATGTATTTTAAATAAAAGGCAATTTGCATTTAATTTCGAATTAAAACATAGAAATATTTACGCTTATTTATAACATATTTTATTTTATTTTATGCATTGAAATTAAAAGGTATAAAATGATAAATAAAACATGGAAATAATAGATATTTTTTTCAATGATTGTATCATTGTGTACCGAGATAAAATGAATGCGAATAAATTCTGCTCCCCGATTTTCCTTTTTTGAGGCAAACTATGATGTAATAAATAAAAATATTCGTGAAGTAGACTGGGAGAATTTGTTACAGGGGTTAACGGTAGACTCAGCGGTCAATGTATTTTATGAACACTTTTACAAAATTATTAAGAGCACGGTTCCTGCACGATTTTCGGAGTCAGGAGATTATCCTGTTTGGTTCTCTCGACCACTTATAAATTTATTTAAAAATAAAAACAATGGGTCATGGGTCAGGTGGAAAAATTCTGGAAATATGGGGCGATTATGAAACGTTTTCTGTTTACAGGACACGTTTTAAAAAAATGTGTTCCGAGTGTTTTAATAGGTATATTAACTCAATAGAAGAAGGTCTACTAGAGATGTATGGATTTTTTGATCTTATGTGAATAGCCATAGAGGTGGCAGCGGAGTACCGGGCATTATGAATTATAAAGATCATACTGCTAGTAAACCAGAAATTTGTAATTTATTTTCATCATAATTTGCATCAGTTTATGAAAATAGCAACTCTCTATTAAGTACCAAACATAATGACAATTCTAACTTTATCTTATCAGATTTATCATTTGGTGTCGAGACGGTGACGGTGCAGACGTTGGATATCATCAAAGGTGCGGGTCCTGATGGAATCCCACCATTCATTATAAAACACATTGCCACTACTCTTAGTTTGCCACTTACAATTATTTTTAATCTTAGTCTGCGTGATGGTTCAATGTCAATTATATGGAAAAGTGTTAATGTAGTTCATTTTTAGAAAAGTGGCTGCAAAAGTGACGCAGACAATTACCGCCCCATTTCTATTATATCCACTATGGCGAATGTGTTGTTAATGGATTTAATTCTGCAGCCATAACTGTATTATCTGGAGTGCCTCAGGGTTCAATTTTGGGTCCTTGTTATTTGAGCTATTTATCAATGACATATGTTACTGTTTTAAAAATAGTAAATTTTTCTATATGCTGACGATCTTAAAGTATGTATGTATATATGTATGTATATCTTCACGCTTTATCTTTTCTTATATATATCAATGACGAAACAGATATACAATGAAAAAGTGGAAGGATGTAGGAGCCGAGGAAGGCCGAGACTAACCTACCATGACCAAATTGGTCGTGTTTTATCAGAAGGTGATGTCAGAAGCCCCAGGAACCGGCGAGCGTGCATGAAAAGAGCTATGAATGTCACAGAAGCGAGTGAAGTATGCAAGGACCGCGTCTTATGTCGCTCGGTTCTCTCTGCCTACCCCGCAAGGGACTTGGCGTGAAGATATACATATACAAGATATACGATCTTAAAGATTTAAAAAAAGTTTCTGCTTTAAGTTGCAGCAAGATTTGGATCATATATCCATGTACTCTTATGACAATAAATTGCAATTGAATATTTCAAAGTGTAAATCTATAACCTTTACGAAAAGTAATAATTTTATACAGCATACCTATAGTTTATGTAATTCACCTCTGGAGAAAGTGTCTGTTATTAAAGATCTTGGAATTCTTCTAGATTCGAAATTGCATTTAAATTTACATATTGACCTTATCACGAATAAAGCGTATGAACTTTATGAATTTGTTATGATTACATGTCTACATTTTAAGAGACCATGCACATATATTTATTTATATTTTTCATAAATTAGATCCCAGTTAATATGCTACTATATGGAATCAACTGTATAATATTTATATAGATCAAATAGAATCTGTCCAGCGTAAATTTCTTCGTAACGTTTATTATAAATGTTACCATTCACGATTGCTCTATGATGATCTTTTAAATAAATTTAAAATTCTTTCTTTGAGAGATAGAAGGCTACTTCTTGATACTATCTGTTTGTTAAAGTTGTGTCATAATGAATTTGATTGCACAAATTTAACTTATCAAGTGTATTATCATATCCCTAGTGGTTCACAGCGTAAACGTGATAAATATCCTCATTGGTTGTTTATGCTTTAGAATTGTAAAACTAATGCTGGTATTCGCGCACCATTGCGCCGCATAATGCAATTATATAATGATTGTTTAAATTCTATCGACATCTTTTTATTATCTAAGCCTGTATTTAAAAGACAGGTGATTGATATTCTCAAGTCCTTGTAAAATGTTTAATATTTAATCATACATAATGTCACTTAGTTACTGTTACTAGCTCCATCTGTTTATAATACCATTTAAGTATATTTGTGGATAACTATGTTACCTGTACCTTAGGAATATTGTTTACGTAATATTTTATTGTACTTGCTGTTTGTTGAAAAATTAAATAAAAAAAGCAATAATTGCAGTGAAAGCGTAAAGAAGTTTGATCTGTTATAAAGATTAAACTTCTAGCTTTTACGTAAATTTTTAGCTTTCACTTCAATATCAAAATCAAAATAACTTAGGTTGAATATTTATTCTTTTTTTATTTCATTTATTATTTCTATTCAATTACTATAAGATATAGACACATAAAAACGAACACGATTAATTTGGTCATGGTAGGTAAGTCTTAAGCCATCCTCGGTTCCTACATCCTTCCACTTTTGTGTTGTACATCTGTTTCGTATTTTTCTACCTGCATTCTTTCACATGTCCGAACCAACGGATCATGCCTCTTCTTATTTAACATCGACGCTCTCTCACTCACCGACCGGCGAGCGTGCATGAGAAGAGCAATGAATGTTAAGAAAGTGGCCCTTGGTTCTCTTTGCCTACACCGCAAGGGATTTGACGTGAATTTATACACACTAAAAACTAATAAAATTGAAAACTTATATCCTTGAAGTAGGTTAAAAATATTCGTAATTGGACATAACTACGTACCTCAGTGTAATACAGCGAAGTATAATATACAGTTAATTGTTGTGAAGATAGAGGCTAATTGAATATGGCACGGAAATTTTACCCACTATCGTTGTAAGGAACCTTTTAACCGGGTAATGGAGGACCCAAGGACCTTCTATAAGTTACCACTAGTTATCAAGAATACGACCCTGACTTAAATAACATATTTGATGGTAATAGATAGCACATAATAGTGTGATATGACCTCAATGTTTGATTAAATTTTAAAATTTAATTTAGGTGTTAATCATTTGTAACATCTGACATTTTGTATTTTAAAATTTGCATGAAATATCAATTACCTACGTAATATTTTGTTTATTTTTTCTGCGACAGCCACGTAGACGGTACATGCGTTTGGGGTAAGAGGTGTTCCTGTGTGTATCTGGCACTATTTTGAATTGGATTTTTGCTTTATATAAGTATCATTCCTAACCATGTTCTTAGCTAAGTTTTAATGATACAGACTGCCAGGGTGTGCTACAGTACACATGTTTCTCCAAAACGATTAAGTCTATTTTTGATGTGAAACATCTATTGGCGCGCCTTGCCGTGACGGCAAATGGCATGACGCTCTCTCATGCCGTCATGTCCCCTCTACGCCGCAAATCTCGACTTTCTTGCGTGTGTGCGTATGCATACCAGACACTCCATTGCTTCTCTGCATGAGCTGTTTATTATATCTATCCGATGCTATATGATTTTCTATATGTTTGTCTGTGCGTTTGTCCATGCGTTTGCCTGTCGCTGTTTTCGAATATTCGAATTATGACTTCAGATTCGGATTCAGCATAAAAAAGTAGAATAGGAATGTTCAGGAACACCGTTTCTATCTCTTAAGGAACAAGGTCAAAATGGCCGACAAATTAAAAAAAAAAATGAATTGTTATATAATTGACGAGCCAGGTGTTCCTCTGGCAATGCAAGCTTGCGCATTCTCAACTGGTTCTTTTTGCGATGAAGATTTATTTGTTGCATTTTTGTGCATGCATATGTTTTTAAAATATACTGACTTTCAGCTCATATTCCTGAATTTTCTTCTTTAATCGCTCATTCTCAGATAACAGCTACCCAATTTCATTCTCTGCCCAATTTCATATTTTTGTTGTAGTGTAGAAAGTTTTTTTAATATATTTTATATATATCGCACTGAGGTTTAATTTTTATTAGCTCTGGGCAACTTCTATTTAGACCCTGAGTGTTTGAACCGTTTATGTTACAGTGATCTTCATCCTCCGAGTCTTCAATTTCAGATGACAGTGAGCTGTAAGAATTGCTAGTCGGAACATTTATTACAGTTTTTTCCGATGAGTTCATTTGATATTTGTTGATTTTAGGTCGTAGATGTTGACTTCGTCTGTGTTCTGTTTTCTCTTTTTTGTCCAACATGACTTACTTACTTAGCAAGAACTAATATTAATAATGTTGATTGACTGCTTTCCTGCTTCACCGAGTACGCGAATGACCTAGTTTTGATGTAATAGTTTTTTTTGTCAACTCTACTTAAGGAAAAATATTTAAATAAGTGTATTGCATTTAGGATTTAAAAATCCACAAATAAAACATAATTTAAAAATCTAGAATACCCACGATGGAAAATTGTGACATGAGAAAAACTGCAGATGAAAAATTAAAAAAAAAAACAATATTTAAGCATGATATGATTAATAAAAAACAAAGTATAAATAAAATTTCATATATGCAACAGTTTCGTTGCAATTTTAAGCCATAAAAAAAACATCATACTTGTAAAAAATATCTCTCTAAAAACGTTAATAATAATACTAAATGAAGCCAATATGCCGTTTGGGGAAGTACCTCCACCTTATAGAAAATTGGAGCCTAATAATAATTCCCTGGAGAGTTGTTCCTGCGTGTGAGTGAGGTCAACATGCAGCTCCTAAAGAGTTGCTGTATTAGCAGCAAAGGTGGCATCGTGCGACTGATAGATTCATGTATTGCAAGTGTTCATGGCCGACATTAACCATTTTACATCAGGTGGGTCGTATGCTTATATACCTCCTAACGTTGTATAAAAAAATCAAAAAAGAAACTGTAGTCTACGCTGGCAACACACATTGCGTATCTCCGTGCAGTCTTCCCTCTGCGTGCGGAGTGCTCCTTTCTCCTGTTGTGGTGAATCACAGGATGACGTCCACTCTCACCATTCTCATACATCAGCACTCGGACCTCCTGTGTCCGTGAGCGCCTCACACTCTCGTAGTGGTGGTTTGTTAGGTGAACTACCGGTCTACGACCTGTATATCCGTCCGGACCTCTCACCCTGTCTGCGAACTACCGACAATCTCCGCTGGGGCCTCCTACCGTACACGACCCGATCTTCCTGAATATTGGTTATTAATTTTTTATATCAGTATTTCTAAATATTAGTTTTTAATTAAATTTATATTATTTTTATTTAGAGGAACCGTTTTTATTTAGTAACCTTTTTATTGCTCAGATCTGGGCCCTCTCTTCCAACTGTAAACCATATTCCGTCCAGGCGCTTGAGCTTCAAAGTTTTGTTAAATCACAATTGATTGTGGTTAAACAAAACTCTATACCGAAAACGAACATGTCTACCAAATTTCAATGAGTAGCGGTTAAGCCTTCATTTAGTTGCGTTGAGTTTTATCAAATCTATGTACATGTGGATATTTTTGTCAGTGTTTAACGTTAACTTATTTTTTAAGATGATCAAGTAAAGAAATAAACTTGTTACAAATATTCTGATAGATTCATGTAGTTTTATTTCAAAATATATATAATATTTGAAATTAAAACAGTCATGAGCAGTCAAGAGCATTCCGAACTCGTATAGTGCTATGCCTCAATGTGAAGTCATGAGGGTTTTCATGAGCTTGTGTCCCCACTAACGTAGAACGGTGGGGCTGCGAATCCTTGTAACTCGACTTATGTACTTGAAGTACTGGCTATTTAGATGCACTTGAAATCATAACTAATAGTATTTCAAAGTCAATAAAGGTGTCAGTTGCAAAAAAAAATAGTTGTTACATAAAATCTTGATTTTACTCCTCGTAAAATTTTCATATCGGGCCTTATAACTCAAAATCGTTTCTTAAGGAGTAAACTCCAAAACTTCTGTGCAACCCTAACTAGTATTTGAAGAAAATTATGTGGGCTTGTATATAAAAAAATATTATTATATTTTGTCAATCTAGACGCATGAATGAAACAGGAGCGGCCTAGTTCCAATAGTTTCAGCACTGTCCTTTGCTTCTTCCATAGCAAAATACCGCTGATGAAAGTACACATTATTTACTACCGCTATTAAAATTACAGCACCCTATTAAAACTAATTTTGCGCCCAAAATAATTACCAGCTTCATTGGTCTCTGAGTGCCAGTAAATACGGCGTGAATATTAATTTAGTATCTTCCTGGGCACTATCAAAGTAAATAAGGCAATTAGTATAGATATAGGACTTCATAGTTGCGGAAGATTTTTTCTACTAGGTTAGGATGTAAGCAAGCATGTGATGGTCAGATGTTGTCACTTTTTTCATACAACGTCGGGAGGCATATACGCATACGGCCAACCTGACGTAAAGCGGTTACCGTAGCATGTGAACGGTTGTAATACGAGTACATTAACCTGTGAGACCCCGTTATATACGTTTTCTCATACATTTCTTGGCGGAAAAGCGGCCCGCGGGTATGAGAGATTAAGTATCACTCAAACTTAGCAACTCCTTAGGAGATTACTGGTGACCTCACGGCAATAATGTTTCGAACTTCCGATACACGAATCTGAATTCGCCTGCCTGAGCTTTGATTAAAAACTGCTGGTTACCACTTAAATTAAACCAAATTTTCTACGTTCGCGTTTGAATCTGTGCCAAAGCGAACTAATGTGCTCACAAATTTGTTCTTAGACTGTTGCGTTGGCAGACTTTAAATATCAATGGGAATAATAAATTGAGAGAAATTGCATTTGGTGACTATTTTTCGTTAGTTTTGCAGTTCCCTTTACCAGTGAAAAAATTAGGACAAGTATTTTGGAGTAATTTTATCTACTACTAGCTGAAGCTCGCGGCTTCGCATGCGTGAGATTTGGCCTTTTAGTAGCCTTTGTTACTCTCCAGCCTTCAAAAACTTTCTGTTAAAAAGAAGTCAAAGTTCAGGGCCTTTCTGTGTAAGTAATTACCCTAGACTTCATCGCGTAGCATACATATTCACAAATATATAAACTATTTCGCTATTCAATTTTGATACAGAGTCATCTATTCACCTTTTCGGGAGGCAACGTATATTTATTTTATTTTACACAAAAAATATGTATTCTGTGAAAATAATCAAAATAAAATTGCAAAGTTACCGATATTACCCCCTAATTTTAACAGTTTTTCATTTGTTACGCAGGAACCCTAAATATTTACAGGATAAAAAGTAGCCTATATTCTGCTCTGAACAGTCCACTACCTACCAGAGAATCCTCCCGTCACAATCGGTGATTCATCCTCCCGTCACAATTTCGAAGATTAGCCCGGATAACAAACAGACAGACATAAAAGTTAAAAATGCATATTTAGGCTTTGGTAACGTGAAAATAACAATATGAGCTTAAGATAAAGGCTTTATTTTGAAATCACAGACAGACACTTCAATTTTATTTATATGTATAGATTACAATTATCATCTTGCTAAGTCCTTTGTCAGGAGCCCCAGGAACCGGCGAGCATGCATGAAAAGAGCAATGAATGTCACAGAAGCGAGTGAAGTATGTAAGGACCGCGTCTTATGGCGCTCGGTTCTCTCTGCCTACCCCACAAGGGATTTGGCGTGAAGATATACATACATACATAAGTCCTTTGCGTAAATCCAAAGTAGAGAGAACTAAGTACCACATGACTCGGTTCCTTGCTTTCTCCAGGGACTCCTGGAACCTTCTACTTTCATGCTTTCTCTGCCATACCCAGCTCTCGTTATTACGTTAGCGTTGGGATCAGCACTGCGTTGTATATGGCGTGCTTTATGGTACAAGTTTTTAGGAACCAAGCTATGGTTGGATATAAGGAGCTATTTGATTTTTTTAAACTTGGCGAGTATAATGTATATTGTACTTAAGTAATTAACTTATTTTATATTTAATTATATATAAATAAAGTCATTTTGTAGGGTCATGGTTGTGTCAGAAGCGTGCTCGTCGTGCCCCTGCGAAACGGAATACAAAACTGTACTGACACGAAGATTAGAGTATCAATTCTTATGGGTCTAGGAGAGCTGATTACAATTTGATCTAACCTTCTTTGTGTGCTTGCGCCACCAATTAGTTCATACCAACTAGTCCAGGCCGACACCTACTTACTACCATTAGTACAGATGCATGCCGTCGTTGCCATGGTTGCCTGGTTGCTGCTGGTCGTCTCCGCTGTTGCCCACCACTGGTTATTTTGTTAATCTTTTCAAGAAGGCACTGGTGTAGTCAGTTAAAGTTGGGAATGCGAGTCTTTACAATTCATATGTGGATAATTACACTGGAAAGTTTCGATGCAGTGGTGAAACGCGCTATTCAGTTTTATTATTACGTTACTTTACACAGGGCCAACATTTGTGTGCATGAACAAGTCTGTTTGTCTTGGTCTGGGTATTTCTAAGAGAGGTTAGGCGCATCAAGTAGCTCGTCTGGCTAAGTACATCACGGTATACCGCAACCAAATAACAACTTCCGGGAGGGTTTTTGTATTCCTGCGTGTGAGTGAGGTCACCATTAGGCTGCTAAGGAGTTGTTGTGCTAGCAGCAGAGGTGACATCCCGCGTGTGACACTTTACGTATAGCGAACCTAAATGGGCTACGGCAACCGCTTTTCATAAGGTGGGCCGTATGCTTGTATGCCTCCCGACTATGTATAAAATAGAAACAAATAGAATATGTAGAATAGTTCAAAAGAAGTCTGGGGATACGCAAAAAGACACAAAGCGTTAAAAGGTTATTTTAAATGAGAAAAAGAGACCAGATCTAGAGAGACGGTTCTCCAGCAAGCTTTCCGTTTCCCAACGGACTGGGGACGCGGAGTCATCTTGTACAAAGATCACGCATGAACTGCGTTTACATAGGTACAACTTATGTAAAGATATTACCATAAACAGCTGGGACCGACGACTTTACGTGCCCTCAAGCTTGAGATAGAATAACCATTTATGAACAAGCCGCGGTCGAGGTTGTTAAATAGAAGCTTGTTCAATTAGAGTGACGTACGGTACGACGCCATCGAACTCCTAACATTTAGCTTGCGATGTCATCATTCCACTGTTGAAGACATTAGTTCTCGTATTAAAAAGTTCGGCAACTCCTATCTCTGTCGAACTATTAAAAAGTGGAACGCCTTGCCTGCACATGTGTTTCCTCCTTCCTACAACATGGGATCCTTCAAACGAAGCGTGAAGAAGCACCTTGCGGGCCAGCGCGCAGATGGTAGCGTCAAATGACAGGACACTGTAGTCCTTTGTCAGTTGCCGCTGCAATTTGGGTTCCTCTTTTCGCTTACCAACAGGCGAAGAGGAGCCACTATGCTGAGCCAATATAAAAAAAAAGTACTAAGAGTATACCACTTCCTAATGTATACCTTCAGTCTCTTTCAGACCAATTTTCTTCCTTATATCCTCATTGCGAACTCGATCTGTAGAAGGATGTAGGAACCGAGGAAGATCAAGACTCATGACTAAATTGGTCTTATCAGGGCCCTTAAGGACCGCCGAGATTTCATGAGCTATGTTAAAAAATTTGTGTATGTATCCAATCATATAGCGCTCCGTACTCCCTGCTTATCTTGCAAGGGACTTGGAGCGAAACTATAGACGGATAGGTAGATAACCTAACCTACTTACGTCCTCTGTATATCTATCTATCTATAACTTCACGCCAAATCCCTTATGGGGTAGGCAGAGAGAACCGAGCGCCACGTGACTCGATCCTTACATACCTCACTCACTTCTTTAACATTCATTGCTTTTTTCATGCTCGCTCGCCGGTTTCTAAGGCTCCTGATATCACCTTATGATAGAACACGATTAATTTGATCATGGTAGGTAAGTCTTAGCCTTCCTCCGCTCCTACATCCTTCCACTTTTGCATTGTATATCTGCTTCGTCATTCTTTCATCCTGCATTCTTTCCACATGTCCGAATCAACGGAGCATGCCTCTTCTTATTTTAACACCGACGCCCTCTTTCAGACCGACTCTGCTTCCAACCTCATTATTGCGAATACAGTCTACAAGCGTTACGCCACAAATTTTGCGCAACGCTCGCATTTCAACCGCGTTTATTCTACTTTCATGCGCTCTCTGCCATACCCATATATATGCCTCTGTATATATCGTTCTATATTAGGTATCCCTGTAGTTATTAGATATTTTATGTATTTCCAATCTGTAGTCAATGCACGTCCGACGAATATGGAATTTCTGATACCTATTGCACTTTTTCAATATTTCAGAACCAGCATAAAAGCTAAAATAGGAATGTAATAGTTCAAAAACTGACCACGATATGTGCCACAAAACGAATTATGCGGTTTAGCTTTATTTGCTTTGCTGGTTTTATTTGCTATCTATATTGCTATACTGATATCAATTTATTTACAATAATTACTTAATGCGGTTTCAATTTGTAATTATTGTTGTGGTATAAAATAATTGATAGATGATGGATTATTTTAGTTGGTTCTGGCAAACTTAGTTGTAGTGGTCAAGGCGCGATGGTCAACAGCGATTACCGTCAGTATATTTATTTTACTATCCACATCAACCCTTACTCATCCTACTTCAGGGATACGGATCTCCCTTCAACCTAAGGGGTTTAGAGCATACTCCACCACGCTGCTCTAATGCGGATTGGTGGAGGCCAGTGTTTTCAAACCGCCCGAGGGCCACTGACTTAGCTTAACGACTGTCATCTATCGACAACAGCCGGAACTGACTGTTTAACGTACCCTCTGAAGCACGGAGAAACTCGAGTTAGATAAACCCATCCATAGACAGGCTGCGGTCGGCGTTGCTTAACCTGCGTGTTCAATTAGAATGACATGTGCAACGATGCAATCGAGCTCTCTATTTTACTATGTTCGATGGTAAATTAGGCATTAGGTCTCTGTACGTTTGTGACACAAGAAGTTTTAATGTGTAAGTAGCTCACTATCATCTTTAGAGTCAACGCCAACCTCGCCTGCAAGAATTGCCAGAAATGCCTGTGACGTTAATCAATTCAATTTCCAAGTCCAATTTGGTCGTAATAAGTCTTGACATTAGCTACTACATCCTCGCAATTTCACGTTGCAGTGCTGTTTGCAAAGCACTTACCCCAGCCTATGGCCATTGCAGCATTCGTCGTTTTCCTGCGACCACGGATGCTGCAAAGCATTCAAAACGTCAGGTTCAAAAAATAAATAAAACACGCAATACTTCCGTTAAATATTGTTTAATTCAATTTATACATGTTGGTTTATTCTTAACAAATCTATGATACTTAAGAGAATCAAGCGCTAAGTTTGCAAATACAGTATTGTAATTAACGGTCAACTATTTACATTAATATATTTATATATTTACTTTCTCATATAGACAAGGCACTGAGCTTCCAAGTTTTTTAAACTCTTGAATGAATTGTAAGCAGTCTAACGAACAACAATAACAATCTCGGAACTTGCCGTGCGTAGCCTTTTTACAATGCCTTGCCTATGTGTTAAATGCCGCCTTTAAAGACTTTATATATAAAGGTACCGTTAACATACTATCAGTAACATTCTTTGAATTGGATTCACTTACGCCAATGAAAAAAATTGCAGATGATCTAATACATTATCCAATTTCAGTAATACCATTCTTACAAAGCCGGAAATCCGTCAGCCGTATAACCGAGATAGCAACTTAAGCCAGCTATTCACGCTCAGGCATCCTAATTGGCTCCCAGTTTCAGGGAGTCATTGAACGCCAATTCCTTTCACCGTCAAAGCCGCTGAAGTGTGAAGCTTCGATTATTTTGGTAGATATCTATAGATAAATGTAAATGTGACGTGTTATCAGAATTTGGTACAGTAAAAATTACGTGAGATCCTAATGTAAAAAATAGAACATAAATTAGCAGTTATTACAAGTTAAATTATTTAATGAATATTATTAATGTTATTTTTGATTTGATATTAAACAGAAAATTTTGTAGGTTTTATACATAGGTAATTATATCACGTAAATTTTACTGTACCAGATTCTGATAACAGCTTACATTTATGTATTACCTATATATTTTTAATCTAATGATACTATATTACGAAGTGAGTGGTGATTCAATATCCGAGTGAGCGCCTTAACTTAATTTAATATAATTAATGAACTTTAATTACATGGCAATACAATACATAACTCCAATTCCATAACTCTAATGCTTAAATTGAAGAGTTGTACGAGTACCATACATCATACACATAAACTTTACTCATCTCAGTGGAGGGATACGGGTCTTCCCTCAACCGAAGGTGTTTTAGATTTACTCCGTCACGATGCCCAACTGCGGATTGGTGAAGGCTGGTTGCTTTCAATCGTGCGAAGGCCACAGATTTAGTTTAACTACTGTCATCTCTACGCTTTGAGCTGCGATGGACCCAGTATCGGCATCTTCAGCGACTCCATGGCGGCGCTCCAGGCGGTGGCGAACGTCGAGTCCCCCCATCCCCTGGCGGTGCAGACACGGGACGCTCTTAAACTGTGCAAAAGCCAGGGTAAGAGCGTCTCGTTGTTCTGGATCAAGGCACACGCGGGGTTGGAGGGGAACGAACGTGCCGATGAACTCGCCAGGAGCGCCGCACTGGGGTTGCGGAGGCGGCCAGATTACGACCGCTGCCCTGTCTCATTCGTCAAAGGTATGATCCGTAAGGGGACCATTGACGAATGGGACAGGAGATACAAATCGGGAACGACAGCTTCGACGACGAAGCTGTTCTTCCCGAGTGCGGCGGAGGCGTACGGCATCGTGGGCAAAATGGTGCCGTCGAGCATCACCACGCAGGTCCTCTCGGGGCATGGTGGGTTCTCCGCGTACTTGCACAGGTTCAAGTGCGCGGATGACCCGTCCTGCTTCTGCGAGCCCGGCGTGGACCAGACAGTGCAGCACATATTGTTTCGGTGTCCCGCATTCTCCAAACAGAGGTATGATTTGGAGCAGGATTTGGGAATGCGGGTCACCGAAACAAAGGTCTCCGAAATAGTGATGGGGCAAATTAGATCAAAATTTTTAAAATACTGCGTCAGTTTAGCCACGGCTGTCATAAATCGGAACAAGCAGAGCAGCTCCACCTAGGACCAATGTTGTATACTTCGGCTATACTCAGTATAGCCGATGGGATCGCGGTGGCTAGGTGGAGCTGTGAAGCTCGCTGTCGCCCGTGTCTGGACTGACGCAGTATGGGGAGGGAAGTCTGGCAACACATATAAGGATAGTTCACCGGTGTTCTAAAATGGGCGAAATAAAAGCTAGAAGATATAATTGAAAGATGAATGGAAGAATGAAGTGCGGAATGGAAGAGTATGATGAATGAATGTGTTTATTTACAATGGAATATTTAAAAAATTAAGATGAAGAAATAAAATGTATATAAATAGCCTTGCCCATGGCAGGGGTGCACGTATTAATAAAAAAAAAAAAAAAAAAAAACTACTGTCATCTATTGACAATATCGGAATCGATGGCTTAATGAAGTACGGAGAAGCTGCTATCGACGTTGCTTAACCTGCGTGTTCGAATAAAGTGACACATGCAATGATCCCATGAACCACCTCACTAGAACCAACCTCGGGTATGGTGATAAAGATGAAAACTAGCCATATTTAACTAAATAACTAAAAGTACAGTCCATCGAGATTGGTCGTGCTTGACTTATCTGATAATAAAATATGCCTTCGAACGTTGTCAAAATATACTCTGGTTAGCATTATTAAACCCGTTGAGAATGTGCAAGCTTGCATTGCCAGAGGAATACCTGACTCGTTAATTATATAACAATTCATTTTTTTTTTATTTGGCGGCCATTTTGACCATGTTCCTTAAGAGATAGGAACGGTGTTCTTGAACATTCCTATTCTACTTTTTTATGCTGAATCCGAATCTGAAGTCAAAATTCGGATATTCGAAAAAAAGCTACAGACAAACGCACAGACAAACATATAGAATTCATATAGGAACGGTGTTCCTGAAAACGGGAAATGCAAACCAGTGTCAAAGTCCATATAATAATTCAAACATCTGTCAATTTGGTGGATAAACATCGAACGCATTTCGCAATAACAAATAAGTACCTCATTAGCTTTTCATCACGCGGATGAAATAATTAGATTCAACTTGTGCGGGTAACAAATCATAATAATTGTCTCACTGTGAGTGTTAATTTGGTTAATTGAATTATTTCAGTTCGGATTGTACCGGAGCGCAGCGCTCGCGATGGTTCTTTTTTAATCTTATTGTTGGCGACATGCTTCTTTTTAGACATTTTTACCTTTTTGATATATTTTTTATATATTTGTTTTTGATACTGACTTCTAGTTTTGAGTAAAACGCACCACGAAATGTAAGTAAATTCCTCCTGTACTATTATTTTATTTAGCTACTGCCCTACACTCCCTCAACAGAAAGTTTTACACTAGAACAGTTTCTCTCTATCCCTAATTTGAGTGTAACATGCCAAACCGTGCGTGCCGTAGATATTGCGAAGTTCACTCACCTTTAGGATTTTGATCAAGGAACTGAGCAACGAGAAATCCAACCTATTATTATTAATTCGTATAGACCATTGACATGTTTTAGCGTTTCGACACTATCTCAATACACTATAGTTACAACTTGGCACCCTCAAAACCCAATAGTTAGAACTTGGCCCTATCTGGATTTCTCAGTTCAGAAAGAAAATTTTAATGAGATCATGATTGCATTTATATTATGCCTGATTCACGGCGTAATGTAAATGCAATGTTACAAAAAGATTATGCCAGACTTTGTACAAATACGCCCCATTCAGATACTGAGGTATTTACCCCACTTTGGTGTATACCGAATCTTCATGCGTTTCAAGGAAGATAAGGTAGCCCTCAGTACAGGTATCTGTGAAATGTTTCCGCAAATGAAAATAAGAGCGCAGGATAGGGATGCGTAACGTTTCCTCTGGCGAGCACATCCTTCCTTACCTATAGATGAACATACTCGTAGAATGTCTTCTATGATCTTTGGCTCCACATACAGTCCTTGCTGTATGTATGTAAAAAAATGCTTTAGAACACGCGACGAAATATCCTGAGGCAGCAGATTCTATTGCTAGAGATAGGGGCGATTACCTTGGGAGAGTCGACAGCCCGAAAGAACAACTCGTTTGGCTGCAGATATTGTTATTATTTATTAAGGAGCCTGCTTGGAGATACGCTCATGGGTATCTAATGACTCTAGAGCGTTATCTTAATAAAGCCAAAATTGTGGGCTGTCGACACTGTCGAAGTGAGGCTCGGGCCGATGTTTCCTTCCAAAGTAAGGACTTTGGGAGTGGCCTGGAATATCAAAGAAACTCTCAATTTTAAAAAGATCGCTGAACAGCCGATAATCTAACTAAGAGGGTGGTACTGTCCATCTTATGAAAGATTATGGCCCTCTTGGATTTTTTATGCCTATAGTGATTGTCGGTCGAATTATTTTCAAGAAACATGACAAATGGGTGTTAATTGGAATGAAAAACTACCTGATGCCGCAAAAGCTAAATGGTAGGTTCATGAGCTTAGCAGAAGTATCTGGAAAAGTTTCAATAACCCGTTATTACGGAAGCAAGTCTGCTGTAGAAAGTCAGCTGCATATTCTAGCCGACTTATGTGATTTAGCTCATACCTGTGTTATGCAAATCATTATCACTTTAATACATGGATCATTGTGCTAAGATTTCGATCTCTATTGGCAAAACGTCAAAATTCTAATTCAAATAGGGCCATCTCTAACGTTTCATCAAAAATTTAACTAATTTAATGATTTTTACTGTTGATATTTTGCAGCCTGCAATTAAATTATATAATCGTGTGTGTATAATATCGAGTGTTTTTACTATTTAAAAATGTCTTGTTAATACATATTTTTTTTATGGAACCTTTTATGTACTAGTATTGAAGCGATTTCCGAGCAAGTGAGAGTGAAACTATTTAATACACGTAGGAGAACGGTAACGTTCTCTCCCAGTTGTACCATTTACTAAATGGGACTATTCACCCTGGACTCGATTCGAATGCTCACCAAATGGTGTTTGAGAATGTGAAAGTTTTTAACAAGCGTTGCAGATGGTACTAGTTTCTTAGCGTGTTTTCTTTTAGCTTTTTCGAGAGCATTTGAGAGAAGAATGTAAAACTGTATGCACTTATATAAGTATAGTGCAAAAGTATATATTAAATTATAACATTTTTGATAAAAAGTGAAACGGGCTCCATTGAAGCCTTCGATAATCATATTTTTTTTGTTATTTATAAATTTAAATAAATATTGTCGGACAAACTACACAGCGCCATCTAGCCCCAAAGTAAGCGAAGCTTGTGTTATGGGTACTAGACAACTGATAAACATACGTAAATACATTTTTTTTTTGTAAAATACATACCTACTTATTATACATAGGAAATACCCAGACCAAGACAAAGAGATATGTTCATGCACACAAATGTTTGTACTGTGTGGGAATCGAACCCACGAGCGTTGGTGTCAAAGTAGCGTAACAACGCGTTTCACCACTGCGCCACCGAGCTCGTCAATTTTAGAAGTTTCATCATATGTTTACTAATATCGTGTAGCATCGACAAAGGTATTATATTTACTAATTTGAAGCAAAATAATCTCGTAATTTGAAGTCCCGAAAACCTTACGGCTTAAACTAAATCCAAGTGATGATAAGCATGGCATTGTTTAAGAAAGGCGATGTTTTTACAGGCTCGACAACGCCTGAGTTATGCCCCAGCTGTTGCAGGATAGGCTCTGGCAAAAGAGTGATAAGGCATATCAAAGCGATACGACTGGGGAAGTACCTCACAAAAGGCTATAGCCAAATAACAACTTACTGGAGGATTGTTATATTCCTGCGAATAATTGAAGTACCCCTAAGTTCCTGAGAAGTTATGTATTAACAATGAATGTGGCAACGCGCGAACGGTGCTCTCGTAAACACATACGCTTGTTGTACCATCACTGTTAATCCTTCTCGTCCCGTGGTACACCTGACAACTTCTCCTGGGTGATTATCTTAGTGATATATAAAAAAAGTGTATATCTAGTTACGTACGCACGTAAGACTTTATATTTCTTTCGCGTAACATAACTAAAAATTTCATCCCGCGTGCTAGTACCCTGTGTTCATAAACAAAAGCAAAACGATAATATAATAAAATTATTACCGTAACCCACCATATATAATTTAAGACACACACATATATATATTAATGTATAAATATGTTTTATCTGTAATGATATAAAACACGTTTTGTTGATTCATAAATAAATATTTAAATAACTACCTTGAATATAGTCACGGACGAACACGACCATTTCTCAACTAACTTCATATTATCGCTGTTGTAAAAATTCGCTGTCATCATTTTTCCCCAATGCTCCAAAAGAAGTACAACTTCAAACGTTACATCATCGTCTATCTTTATCTACAGCAGGCCTACCCAAATACTTTCCATCATATATGATCTCCGCATCCAACTACTATCGGCTACTCGTTTTTGATCTTCGATCCAAAGAAATCTCAGAATTCCGAATGTCAATCTCCTAATATACATAAAACAAATTACGAAACAGATATAGAACGCACAAGTAGGATAGGAAAGTACCAATGACCAATTTGATGTGTTATCAGAAGGTGGCCATGACGAGCTCGGTGGCTCAGTCGTGAATGATGCGACTTTGATACCAACGCTCATGGGTTCGATTCCCACACAAGGCAAACATTTGTGTGCGTGAACATGTCTGTTTGTCTTGGTCTGGATGTTTTAAGAGAGGTAGGGCGCATCAAAGCAGTCCGTCTGGGGAAGTACCTCCACCTCACAGAAAACCGCAGCCAAATAACAACTGCCTAGAGGGTTGTTGTGTACCTGCGTGTGAGTGAGGTCACCAGTAAGCTCCCAAGGAGTTGCTGTGTAAGCAGCAGAGGAGGCATCGCGCGAGTGATAATATATCGCAAGCGTTAATAGGCTACGGTACCGCTTTACATCAGGTGGGCCGTATGCTTGTAAGCCTCCCGACGTAGTATAAAAAAATCGGTCAAGTGCGAGTCGGACTCGCGCACGAAGGGTTCCGTACCACTATCTATAAAAACGGCAAAAAAAACACGTTTGTTGTATGGGAGCCCCCCTTAAATATTTGTTTTATTTTAATTTAATTATTTATTCTTAAAGTGAATATATAACTAAATATTCTGTGAATATTTCAAGCGTCTACCTGTTGCCGTTATCAATATCGAGCAAAAAAATCACGTTTATTGTATGGGAGCCCTCTTAAATATTTATTTTATTCTGTTTTTTAGTATTTGTTGTTATAGCGGCAACAGAAATACATCATCTGTGAAAATTTCAACTGTCTAACTATCACGGTTCGTGAGATACAGCCTGGTGACAGACGGACGGACGGACGGACGGACGGACGGACAGCGAAGTCTCAGTAATAGGGTTCCGTTTTACCCTTTGGGTACGGAACCCTAAAAAGGTGGTGTCAGGAGCCCTTGGAAACAGCGAGCGTGCATGAAAAGAGCTATGAATCTTTAAGAAATGAGTGTAGTGTATGAGAACCAAGGCATGTGGCTCTCTGTTCCATGTACTTGCCTTGCAAGGAACTTGGTGGGAAGATAGAGATAGACAGGTACATAGGTACATAAAAAAAATACGCATCGAATATACTGCTTCCAACATTTTAGACTTCGGTTAAAAATGTCGCTTTTTCATTTACAGCACCTCCGAAATCCCACCTAATGCTCTTAAAGTAATCCGTAATTTTAATTTAGTCCACGTTTTTTTATTTCGACTGAAACATGCGAATATAACAGTGGCGAGGAGGGTTGCTAATACTTTGAAAAGTTGGGGGCGAACTCGAGGCATCGAAAAGGTCTGTCAAGTTTAAATTAATTGAGTAATTAATTAGGGATTTTGTTATTTGTCTCTGGAGTCACTTAAATGGTTTGTGCCAATGCGCCGAGAATTTTAAATGAGTTGTTTTGTAAAAGTAATTGCATTGACAAATAACGTAGACTATTGTGCACTGCTTCTGCTTTTTTAATGTCCCTCGGCAATTAATTTTTATTTTATCTATCTATGAACGACATATAATAATTTGAAAAGTAGGTACTTTATTGTTACAATATTCAGTTTTGATTTCAGTTTTCTAATCCTAAGGATCCTAAAGGATTAGGGTTGGCGCGGTCTGATACCTAGGCCTAAGAATTTAAACAAGAAGATGCTAATTTTGACATGGAGTGACTGCCGTCAGAACTCCCCGATCTACAGAAGAAAAATCAGGCCTTTCTTAGGTTAGTTCAGAGGTCCATAGAAATGTAATTTAACGTGGGAAATTCGCGATGTTTTCCTTCAACGCCGCAAATGATAATTACAAATATGTACATATATAAATCCGAAAATACGAATTTAGTGGTACATACCTACATCAGGATTTGAAATAGGTCAATCGATGAATAGGCTGATTCTTTATCTAGCTATCATTGGTCTTGTGTGTAAACTATATAGAGCTGTAAAACTATTTTTTTTGTTTTAAATCACATTAACTCCTTATTAAAAAGTAATAAACATAAAATGTGCTTCTTTTATAATAATAAAAATGAATGTTTCTCCGGTTGATAATCATTTCAATTTAGTCCGAACTTGAACGTATTTCTAAATCTATATATCTTTTTTAAAATAATAATGGGTTTAGGATTCTACTGGGACTATTCCGTTTCTGCAGCGCGTCAGGTATGTTTGCGGAAGCTCGAACAGATGATTTTTATGCTATCATCCGCAAAAGAATAGCCTCCATGATGCGACGGTGTCGCAGTAGTGTCAGTGGTATCCTAAACACATTAATTGCAAAAATGGACAATCCCATGCTCAGGCACTGGGTGTCTGTACATCTGCGTAGAAATTGATAATAATTATTAAGTACTTTATCTATTCCTGCAAGAATTCATTTTAATTTATATAATTAGTTAATATTAAGTTAAATAACATTTATGGATTTTTAATTGGTCCGAAATAAAATTCTATTATTATTATATATATTTTTATTCACGGGTATTATCCCGGTCATTTGATAGGCGTGCGCGGGGATATGGATCCAACGCGTAGAGGCCCTTTTAGGAAGATTCATGTTATGTTGTATACCCACCGAGACCCGCTCCTAAAAATATCGATAGAACCATATATCTATGAGCAGGTCACGGCAGGTATTGGGACTATTGCGAATGTATAGGAAATGATTAGTCTATTGTAATGAGGTCTGGAGGGATTATTGGTACTGGGTTATTGCAGAAGAGGGACGGACACCTGCCATAACTATCATATCTGACTGTTTTTTTATTATTATTATTATTAAAAATTACCATTGTTGTTTTTCTAGAATTAATATATAATATCGGTTTCTTGTAAAATATACAAGTACGTACTGTAAATTATATGTCGTGCCTGGGACTTTCTTTCTATTCCATAACAAATAAAAAGTAGCTGCAACTCTATATACTTCTAAGTCAACTTAACTATAAGACTGAATGCCAAAGCGCAACTGATAGAAATCTGACGACAGCCGAAATACGAAGTTGTCCGAGGGTCATTAATGAAATAGAAACACTACTATATACGGAGCTATAGTTTACTATGTAACTATGTGACCAGTCAGAACCCGCTATCTACGTTTTCCCATACATTTCGCGGTCGTATTCGACCACCCGGGTTTCGAAGAGTTTAATTAAGACAACTCCACAAAAAAAACCTGCAAACAACTGTAAAACAATTTTCAGATAGCCATTGATATGGGTGTTCAAGCGGTTTTCCAAGTTTTTAATCAACTACATTCGCCTGCACCTGATGCACCCTGCCGGTTAGTAAATGGGGGCCCTCTTGATAGCGAGGAAGGCTGGCTACTACTGTATACAACTTAGGAACACAAACAAGCATAAACAGCCATTCGTATAGTTAATTTACTAAAATTTATATCTCAGTGCAAAGTACTAAATTAAAATTTAACTAACTCCCCTCCGCCACCCATTCTCGTCATCCTTGCCATACTAAGACGCTACTGCTCCCAGCTGCGCAAACTATTTTCTTTATAACTATTTTACGAATGTAGAACGTAGCCACGTTGTGGAATAAATTGCCCACACGCATTCGTGAAAGCCTATTTCATTTCTCATTTAAAATGAAATTGAAAGATTATTTGTCAATTCAGAATTATGTGAATATATATGTATATATATCATCTGTGTAAATGTTGTTAAGTATCTGCGTACATAACTTTTATCCAGGCACATACAACTATTCCGCTACTAACAATATATCCCACTGTTGGAGGTTGGCTGGAAGAGATCTCTTTTAGAAATAAGCTCGCCTTTGTGAACTAAATACTTTAAATATTGTAACTATTTACTTTGTTGTGTGCAATAAAGGATAATATAAAAAGTACCTACCGCGTCTTATGGCGCTCGGTTCTCTCTGCCTACCCCGCAAGGGACTTGGCGTGAAGATATACATACATATACATACATACCTAGTACCACATTGATATATGGACACTTATTTTACCATTTCATTTATTTAAAAACGATGTATTTTCATATTTCCCGCATGTTTCGGAGCAACGTCATAATGGATTGAAAAATAAATAGAATTGCCTAACAAAAAGAGGTCGCAAACCATTCCATTACGGGAACAAACAAAATTAAACTGTTAAGTGTTGGAACGGCACAGATTATGCTTTCACATTGGAACCATAGAGATAAAAAACATATGTATATGTGGTTATGCATATCGAAATCATTTTTTTTCTTAAATCCCGTTCTTTTGTGGTAAAGCTTATATGTATACATAAATTTAATTTGTACCAATATGTAGGATTTAAATATAACGCAGTTTCCGTTGAGTTTGGAACATAAAAAAATAACCCATGGAAATCCGATGACACGATTTTGAGTAGTAAATAAATATTACGCCGTTTCAGCATTCATAATATGAATACTGAGAAAATGATAACCAAGGCTCGTGGGTTCGATTCCCACACAAAAAATATATATGCATAAACATATCTGTCTGTTTTAGTTTGAGTGTTAGTAACAACTCTTCGGAGGGTGTTATTATTTGACTATTGTTGTATACCTGCAGGTAAGTCAGGTTGTCTATAAGCGAGTTAACTCACGAGTTGCTGTGATTACAGGGGCGGCAACGCGGGAGCGATAATTCTATATTGCAAGGATTAGGTTACGGTAAACACTTAACAGCAGCGTCAGAAGGCATTCAAGCATACGGCCCACCTGGTGTAAAGCGGTTACTGTAGCCTATGAACGCTTATAATACATTATGTAACACTCACGCGTCGCCTCCACCGCTGCTAACACAGCAAATCCTTAGAAGCTTTATGGTGGCCTCACTCACACGCAGGAACACAACAACCCTCTAGAGAGTTGTTATTTGACTGCGGTTTTCTTTGCGGCGGAGGATTTTGATGCGCCATACCTCTGTTAAAACATCCAGACTTAGACAAACAGACATGTTCATGCACACAAATATGGAATCGAACCCACGAGTGTTGGTGTCAAAGTAGCGTCGTTCACGACTGCGCTACCGAGCTCGTCAAATGCGTGCATTCCGACGTATAAAAGAAAACAGACGGGCCGCATGCTTGTTTGTCACACGGTACGGTCTGCAAATCAGAAAATTGCTATCGACGCCGCGACATGTCAAAAGAGACCGTTCGAAATGTTTGCTTTGTCCTCTATCTCGGTCCCTCTCATTATTCACGAAACTAGTTTACGGCGCACCTACAGCATCGGAGCTGGAGTGGCAGCACAGCAAATACTGGAAACACAAATACATTTCCCCGTCTATTGAATACATAGGAAGTTTTCCGAACGAAATAAAGGAACGTGCGTCGCTGCCGATGTGGTTTTCAGAGCGAACATTTATATTGGTACCAGATTTGTGCGCACTATAACTTATAATGCTATACAATGCAAAATTCACCCTTACTGCTTATGACATAATATGCATGGGCAAGCTTGATTTGTTAATAAACAATGTATGACACCATAAAATTAAAATCAGTGGCGTATAAGTCGGACTTACGCAGTGTGGGTTATACATATTCCTATATTTGGGGGTTAAAGGATTTTTTTTAAAGTTGTGCCACTTATAACATCATTCTATTTTTCTTCTTCTTCTTTTTCATACAAAGTCGGTCGTAAACAAACAAGTATAAGGCCCATCTGTTGCCATAATGGTTACCATAGCCTACATATTACAATAGTTAGGATAGTCATCTCATCAGTAGCTTATTGGGGACCTCAATAACTCGCAGTAAGACAAAATCAGTGAGGTGTTACGGCTGCGTTGTTATTTGAGAGAGTTAAGCTGGTATAATACACCTTGCCTCTCCTTCGCTAGAGTTAGTTAACAAGACTCACCACGTGTAGAAGGTGATGAAAACGAGCCACTGACACTACAACCTTGCTACACGACTTTTCCACACCTTTCCCCACTTAGTCAACTCTTTTTTAGCGTTACATTTGTTTTGTAACACGAAAGACGGCGCGTACAAAAGTACACACGCATTTTTTTTACAACCCCAGCTGATGGAAAGTAGTTAGGAGTGAAAATAGAGGAGGTAGTTCTCGAGGCCGGCTGCTTCGATACGCCCTACCTCTTTTAGGACAATTTTACGACTGCTATCTATGGAACACTTCTTTCTTTCAGACATCTTCTCAAACTTCACTATCTTTCCCTTAACATTACGTAATCAGCATATTTTTTCTTGTCTCTCCCCTCAGTCTCATTTACTGTGTGCATATTCATTGTATGTATCATTTTGATAAATTTGTGTGTATGTGTATATTTAAGTATAATACATATATTTATGTATTTATTTATGTCTATTTATATATTATTTTATTTCCTTTGAGTTATGCTCTGCCCTAAGGTTGTCTGGAAGAGATCGCATCGCGATAAGACCGCCGTTGTACTGATACTTTTTTATTGTTTGAAAACAACACGGAACACCGTTCCTATATGAAATCTATATGTTTGTCTGTGCGTTTGTCTGTCGCTTTTTTTCGAATAATCGAATTTTGACTTCAGATTCATTCAGCATAAAAAAGTAGAATAGGAATGTTCAGGAACACCGTTCCTATCTCTTAAGGAACATGGACGAAATGGCCGACAAATTAAAAAAATAAAATTGAATTGTTATATAATAGACGAGCCAGGTGTTCCTCTGGCAATGCAAGCTTGCGCATTCTCAACTGGTTTTTTTATGTATTTTTCTTTTGGAGCAATAAAGTGTATTGTATTGTATTGTGTAACACAGCCGGTACCGTCCAACGGCTTAAACTATACCAACATATAAAGCGAAAGATAATATGTGTTTGCTAGAACACGCAAATTTATGGAACTACCCGTCAGGTTTGAAAGATCTTTTTGCATTTGATAGCCCAATTCTTGAGGAACAAGAAAGAAGGTAGGAAAGAGCGTTTCCATGGAATACCAAGATACACGCGGCCAAAATCGCGGACTTACTTACAGTTTTTTTTATACAACGACAGGAGGTATACAAGCATATGGTGCACCTGATGTAAAGCAGTTACCGTAGCCTATTAATACTTGTAATATATTAAGCATCACTTGCGCGATGCCTCCTCAGCTGCTTACACAGCAACTCCTTAGGAAATTACTGGTGACCTCACTCACACGCAGGAACACAACAACCCTCTAGGGAGTTGTTATTCGGCTGCGGTTTTCTGTGATGTACTTCCCCAGGCGGGCTGTTTTGATGCGCCCTACCTCTCTTAAAACATCCAGACTAAGACAAACAGACATGTTCATGCACACAAATGTTTGTCTTGTGTGGGTATGGAAAGTACAAGCGTTGGTGTTAAAGGAGAGTCGTTCACGAATGAGTCACCGAAATCGTTAAAACAAATAGCTGTCTATAAAACAGCCAATTGTGGGCAACAAGTTAGATTTTTAGCTAATTCACCAGCAATCTCATATGTAAGCGATGCCATTTCATTTCTCGTTGCGTTAGTGTAAATTTTGCACGAATAGTCACAACTTGAGCGAATGCTTCACTTTTCACAATCTGGTTTTTTAAAAGCTTACATTGTAACAAAGAGTGGAGGCGCGGATTCACTGCAAATTGCGAGATCTCGCAATATCTACAAGTTTGTACAATAATTATGATGGCTGCACATTATTCTTGCCGTCTTTGAAGATTTCATCTTTATTGTAATAAAACATAAAACGCTGCTCTACGGAAAAAGGTTTTCCTTTTATTGTTTTTTTCATTCATTATAATCTTCACAAGCGTCAACTTTTTCATTATTTTGTTATTCATGTAACAATTGCAAACTCAAACTTAAGCTTTGCTTATATATATTTCTAATTCAAGGTTGACCTTAATCTTGAATTAGAAATATTTAATTTCAAATGGAATCAAATACGATTAAAATGACTTATAATGAATGTGGATAATCTCTCAACCTTTTTGTCATTACTTTGTCTTAGTTAATATAAAAAAAAACGGGTTGCACTCTGGGAGTGCCGGCAGAAGTGAAAACTTGAACATGCGGACCAAACAGCGTTGTTGATAAACTACGTTGAACGAAACGCGTAAGCAGCGCCAAGAATTTCATGGCGCTTACAACGTTTTGGTCGCGAGAAAATAATGCCCTTTGAACGATCTAGCGCTTCATGTTTTAATTGTTTAGAGGTAACTAATATCGCTGCAGCGAACTTAAGTTCTAATTCTCCCCAAAATCGTACATCAGGGTCACGTGTCCTGACGGGAGTTTAACATTTTTTACTCATCCTAAAAAGTGCACAACGCCGCTAAAGAAGTTTTCACTTCAAAAAAATCGTTGATTCGTAGAAAGAATGAGGAAAAAGATATACAACGCGAAAGTAGAAGGATGTTTTTTTTTTTTTTTTTTTTTTTTTATTTAATATCGTGCACCCCTGCCATGGGCAAGGCTCTATTTGCAACATATGTAACTATTTTCTACTAAAATTATATATAACATAACATAGATAACACTAACACATTCATACATCATGCTCTCTTTCATTCCACAATACATCTTCCATTCATCATCTTTCATCATCTTTCAGTTTTATTATTAAAAGATTTTTAATTTGGCCCATCTTCGAACGCCGGTGAAACAATTACATCTATTTTCAAACTTCGCTCCCCATACTGCATCGGTCCAACCACGGGCGATAGCGAGCTTCGCAGCTCCACCCAACCACCGCGATTCCGTCGGCTATACTGAGTATAGCCGAGGTATACAATATTAGTCCTAGGTGGAGCTGCTCTGCTTATTCCGATCTATGACAGCCATGGCTAGACCGACGCAGTATTTTAAAAATTTTGACCTATTTCTCCCCACAACTACTTCGGAGACTGTAGTTTCGGTGACCCGCATTCCCAACTCCTGCTCCAAGTCGTACCTCTGTTTGGAGAATGCGGGACACCGAAACAATATATGCTGCACTGTCTGGTCCACGCCGGGCTCGCAGAAGCAGGATGGGTCATCCGCGCACTTGAACCTGTGCAAATACGCGGAGAACCCACCATGCCCCGAGAGGACCTGCGTGGTGATGCTCGACGGCACCATTTTGCCCACGACGCCGTACGCCTCCGCCGCACTCGGGAGTAGAAGGATGTTAGGAGCCGAGGCCAAGACTCGCCTACCGTCTTGTGTTACCTCTTACCAATTTAATCGTATATTATCAGAAGATGGTATCAGGAGCCCTAGGAAAGCTCTGCCAGCGTGCATGAATAGAACTATGAATGGTAAAGAAGTGAATGTCTAGGGACCTAATTATACGTGACTCGGCTTTGTATACAAGCATACGGCCCACCTGCCTGATGTAAAGTGGTTACAGCAGCCTATGAACACACATTGCCACCCCTGCTGTTAACGTTCCATAGGAGTTATACTGGAACCCCAATCACTCGCAGAAACACGTCCAGAGGCGAAGGTACTCCAGTCGTGCTGCACTCGCTTTTATGCACCCTCTCTTGAAACACCCAGACTACCCAGACAAACGAATATGTTGATATTGTTTATGCGCATCAATGTTTGTCCTGTGTGGGAATCAAATCTACAAGTCTTGGTGTAAAATAGCCAACATTAATCATTCCATCACTGGGCTCGTCATGTTAGTCATGCATTTACAATGGACAGACGAAAATTCCACTTCCGTAAATAGAGTTTCTTGAACGTTCGGGTTTCATCACGATGTTTTCTATCACTGCCGAGCAAGTGACAATTACAAATATGTACATAATATCCAAAAACTATAATAAATATATTTTCTCTGACAAATTAGGTGGGCGATGACATTAGTGATACATATAAGTTATTATCACTTTTTTGAGGTGATAGATAACATCATGAGGAAACCCGGCACGCCCAAGAAGTTATATAATTTCGAAAGACATGTGAAGCCTAAGATTGTTTTGGGTTTACCTCTGAGTTATGGAGGTCTGACGACAGGCGCTCTATGTTAAAATCAGTATCTTTGGCAAATCCTTAGGCTTAGGTAGCAGATTCCGTAATAGAGATAACATTAAAAAGAAGACTGATCTGAATATCGGAAATACAAACACAACAAGTTAGTACAATACTCGCTAAAGTACATCATTAAAATAAAAGTAGTATTAAATAAATAACAACTCCTGTAGTAGAATACTAATATATTACCATCTCACTTCATATTCGTGTGTCATACGTTTGAAAAGCATGCATATATTTTGTCCTTAGCTGAATTACTTCTAAATATTTTATCTCTACTCTCTCTACCTTTCACAAGAATATTTTTATACTACTAAAATATAAGCATTATTGTGGTAATGTATTGTAAGATTACTAATAAAAAGGGTCTACCAAAATAAACTAAAAACTGATATTTACAAATAAGACTATAAAAAAAAGGATTCTAGCTAGCAACATTCGACTAGTTCTGGACTCGGGTTGGATGGTTCACCGAGGTCCCGGACAAAGTTGGCCGGCAGCACCCGGTCACGATCCGGACGGAGATGGAGGACCACCGTACGCCGGCTGAAGAGGCGAACCTCAGCCAGCGAGCAGGACCGTGAGGGGCTCACGGATGTCGGAGCTCACAGGGGCATTTGATGTAGGAGTCGGTGGGGACCGCCTTGCGATCCACCACCGCAGCGGTCAGAGGTGCCGCCGCCTAAGTACACGGCGTAGCCCAACACAAGAGGGGCAGGAGGGCACAGACGCAGTAGAGAGTACACCGAGCCTTGCTGACGCGATCTCAGCGTACACTCACTATCCTGTCTTCTGCACGGACGTCTACAAATTTTATTATTTAAAATTTAAGATACATAATTTTATTCGTACGTGATAAATTTTGGCATGACATGCCGAATAAAGTATCTATGTACGAGTACAAAGAGTAAAAATGTTCTTAAATATATGTTTATAATAATGTATACGACATAGTAATTCTGAATTATTATATAAAACTCTATTTATGTAAAAGTACATTATTATTTGTTTAAAAGCAATTTAGTTGAATCGTTTAATTTTGTTTTTAAATTTAGACTTGCGATTTCTTAGCTTGTGAAGGTAATACAACTTGTTAGCAAAGTAACCAAAATTAAAGACGAACTCAGAGGTACATGTTTTACGAGCCTTAATTTGGTGGTGAATGCGTTCCAGAAAGCCATTGTCAAGGTCCTTGGAAAACTGCCCTAACAGCTTTTTATAATGGTTCCAGTGAATGAAGAATGTATACATTGTGACGACACATGTACATTCATTATATGAGACCGACATTAATATACAAAATTAATGTATATCGCCGTGAGATAAAAGATAAAGATAAAAAATCTTTGTTTGCCATTGGGCCCTTGCAGGCATTTAGACACGCACACTTACATATTAATCAATTGTATAATAAGCCCTTTTTCAGAGAGTATTTTTAATGTGCTTTTTGAATACATTGACAGGAATGGACAGAACCGTTTCAGGGAACTTACTCGTATTATAAAATCGAATACAATTTACAAGAAAAGATCTACCAGTCCTAGCAAGCCGATGTACCGACATACACAACTTATTTCTACTCGTAAGGTTTTCGATGAAGTTTTAAAATGGCTTTAATTTTTTACGGACATTCATTATGTTTTCATAAATATATGGAGAAGTAACAGTAAGAATGTTTATTTCTTTGAACAGCTCCCTGGGTGATTTTCTGGAGCCCAAGTTATAAATAGAGCGAATGGCTCTTTTTGTAAGATAAAAATTATATCAATATCAGCCGCCGTTCCCCACCAACAGTATACCACATGACATAATGCTGTGAAAGTAGCTGAAATAGACTAAGTGCGCAGTAGCCACATCTGTCAATTGTCTGATTCTCGTAACTGCACATGCAGCGGAGCTGAGCTTACCGGCAAATTTATTTATGTGGGGCCCCATTGTATTTTGAAGTCTACTGTAATTCCAAGAAACACAGTATTATTAACGAATTCTAATTTGTTATTCCCAATAACAACTTCTTTGTTGTCAGAAGTCACATTCGGAATACTAAATTTGGTTTTAGCCGAGTTTAGCAAACATGTGAAACAGTTTCAAATAGCAGACACAACCCCATATACCTTGTCAATGCTTTCACACCGGCGGGCCACATTAAAAATTAGAGAGGTTTCATCAGCAAATAGTATTATTTCCGCCATTTTCTGCACCATGTAGGACAGATCATTCGCGTATACTAAAAATAAAAAGAGACCTAAAATCGAACTCTGGGGCACCCCGATATTAACATTACTGCCTTTAGATTTAACCCCATTTATGTCAACTGTCTACACTCTGTTATTTAAATAAGATGCAATCGAGTTCTGGACTCTAACCCTGACTCGATAATAATTCAGCTTGAGTAATAATGTCTGATGATCGACACAATCAAAAGCTTTAGAGAGATCATAGAAAACCCCAATAGCATCTGTGATCTCTTCCATGCCGTAAGGATATGGCTAACCAATGCCAACCTTGCATCTGTAGTAGAATTACCAGCTGTAAAACCGTATTGCACATCATGAAAAATTTCATTGGTCTTAAAAAGAATTGAAGTGGATCAAGCATTATTCTTTCGAATATTTTACTCAAAACTGGCAGTATAGATATGGGTCTGTAATTCCCCAGCTCGCTCTTTTCCCCTGACTTACAAAATAGCCAGTAATTTTATAATTAAGATATTAATGTTGAATATGTACGTTAACGCTAAGACTGATACTTACGTTAATTAATCTATTATTTGTAAGTGTTCTTGTTGACTATCGATTCCTTAGATGAATGACGTTTGGAAGTAAGTTCCTCTTTACACTGTTATTGCATTGTAATTACTTCTACTTCTGACCAATGCTAATACATTGGAGGGACATTGCACGCGGGCAAACGTTGAAGGCGCGCAAGGTTACATCGGTATGGTACACTTGTCGCGCATTGACTATGTCCATTTTGAATTAAATTTAGAACATAAACTATTTAGTTTACTTGTTAAAAAATAGTTTTAATCGAGTGGCAATAAACGTTCGCTATTTCATTCTCGTAGTGTTCTTTATAGCTGTTTCTCAGTGCCGATTCCATGTAGATAAACTTGACGACAGAGCCGATGACTCGGTCAGGGTCAACGGCTGTGACCTTTTCAAAAACCTTTGGCGGTTCCCCTGTTCCGATATATATATTTATCAGAATTCAAAAGCTTTCATCACCTATGAATATACGAGTATCACTAGAATAATAACTTTCTTTTGGATAAAAATCCGAATAGCAATATTCGCGTCACGTTTGTGAAATTGTTATATCCAAAAATTGACGAATTGCAGAATGAACGACAAAGGTATCGTGTTGCAAAATAAACATTCATAAAAAAAATATTTTTTCGTCCAATCTCGATTTGGAAAACTCGTTTCATTCGCTCGCTCGGTTGAAGCAACCTAATGTATAATTTTGGACAAGTTTCCTAAATGCAAATTATAGAGAATTCGGATTTTCTCGTATCGACGAGGGATTGAAAATACCACGCAATGCTTTAAGAAAAGCTAGATATGGCAAACTTTCTTAGACTCAGATCTGCTATATGCAGAATGTTTTATTCATATAATCTATTTACAACATTAGTAGTAGGTATACATAGTTTTTTTTTATGTACGTCGGGAGGCATGCAAGCATACGGCCCATCTACGGTACCACCACGTAAAGCGGGTACCGTAGCCTATTAACGTCTGTGATATATTAATTATCACTTGCGCGATGCCTCCTCTGCTGCTTACACAGCAACTCTTTGGGTGCTGCTTACACAGCAACTCTTTGGGAGCTTACTGGTTTTCTGTGAGGCTGCGGTTTTCTGTGAGGTGGAGGTACTTCCCCAGAGGGTGCTTTGATCCACCCTACCTCTCTTAAAACATCCAGACCAAGATAAACAGACATGTTCATGCACACAAATGTTTGCCTTGTGTGGGAATCGAACCCACGAGCGTTGGTGTCAAAGTCGCGTCATTCACGACTGAGCCACGGAGCTCGTCAAATATATAGTTCTGTGTATAAATAGATAGTTCTGTGTAACTATAAGCACCCCATATATTTTACTAACATTGAATACAATTAAGGGTGAAAACTGCCTGCAGTTACAGCAGTTGATAACGTATATTAACTGATTGGTCTCTGGTTCGAATCCTTGTTAGAGGGAGTATCAAGAAATTCATGTTTTTGCATTGTAATTATCCCTTCTTCAGAGGTGAAGGAAAACTCTGAGCTGTTCTGAGGACGATCGCACCATGTCAAAATCAGTTTGTTTACCAAATCTTTAGGCTTAGGTGGTGGATTTCGCCAACCTTAATGGATTAGGAAACGGAATAACGCTAGACAAACGAACCTGAAGGGTACCTGCGTAGTTTTAAAGAATGCCCATTGGCCAATAGAACTAGGTCTGAACGGAAGTCAGTCCGATTTTCTAAACAAACATCTAGTTTTATTTCGAGCGAAGCCATTTTAGAAACGGTAATAAACTCTGTAACAATAAATCATTGTTCGTGAAGGTTGTGGCTAAAGCAAAATGTGATATAACCCTGACATTTTATTGTAGGCACCACCACGCAACGGTTGTTACAGTTTCGAACTTGTACCATAAAACTGAACACAAGACAATTTATTGTATTATCTAGATACGAGTTTAGGTAAACTTAACCATTGCTAATAAAACAGTTTTGGCATGACAGTTCTAAATTAAGTCACAGATTTGAATTTGAGTAGTAAGTATGAGCTAGCGTTGAGAAACAATGGCATTGGGCTACGGTAACCGGTTTGTTTCAAGAAGGTAGTATGCTTATTGGCGTACCTACAAGTATTAAAAGAGATATCTTTATATGTATAATAATTTCATTATACTCCTCTTAAATGAAGAATCTTCTTAAGTAATAACTATTCTAATACTTTTTAAAAGAGGTAGGGCACATCATAGCATTCCATCTGGGGTAGTAGCTTTGTTTCACAGAAAACCGTAGCCAAATAACAACTCCTTGTAGGGTTGTTGTGTTCCTGCGATTGAGCGATGTTACCAGAGTTTTAGAGGTTTTTGTGGCGTACCAGTTTGAGGCTGCTAAGGAGTTGCTGTGTTGTCAGCAGACGTGGCATCGCTGGAGCGGTAGTTAATGTATTACAACCATTCATAAGCTATTGTAACCGCTCTACATCAGGTGGGTCGTAATTTGTATACCTCCCGACGTTGTTAGAAACAAAATGTGTGTGCTTGTGTGGATGGTTTAGATTCACTGCACTGCAGTCGGGTACTAAGATTTTTTACTTTCGGACCTATTTATATATATATATATATATATATATATATATATATATATATATATATATATATATATATATTTGCAGGCTTTGCTTTGGTAGTAATAACGCCATTACAAAATTACCATTTACGTATTCAGCATTCATCTATTGGACACCGAAAAAATAATCCCTGTATTTCTGATGTTATCGACTGTGTACTTGATGTACCATGATACAATATGCAGCAGTTACACAAGCAGTGGTATACCTCCAAAATTATGTAGTATCATTGGTCTCGCACAGATATCTATTCTTTTTAGTCCCTCTTCTCCTGTATATTTGAAGGAACGTTTCTCATTCCACAGTGGAACACAGGGACGTACTATTCGCAACGCTCTTGCCTTCCGTCTTAAAATGCCATCACACTCAACCCAGTATTACACGAAATCTTTTTCGGTGCGAGCTATGCAGCTCTGGAATGCTCTGCCATTAACAATTCGAAATGCAGAAAGATCGAGTTAGTGCACACTATCTTTCCTTCATCCTGTTTTAATTTCGTTCTTTTGTTAATCTGGTTGTCACTGCTGTATAACTTTGTTAAGTGAATTAATATATAAGTATCTATCGTCATTATTGTTTTAATTATTAACAAGTAATCTCTTTGTTTTCTACTTTGTACTGCGCCACCTATCTGCCTGAATTTTTCTTTTGTTTTCCTCTACCCTAAGGTTGTCTGGAAGAGATTGCTATGCGATAAGACCGCCTTTTGTACATTAATTATAAGTTAATTTCATGTATTTTACTGTTTTGTGTGGTGGAATAAAGAATATTGTATTGTATATCTATGGCATACAAATCAGACGCGACTAGTATCTGGTAACGAGTCTTGTATTTTGTCACCACTTGTGACTAATATAGGAGTTCACGGTAGTCTTACTACTTCGCAGAAGCGCGACACAAATTTCCACGGAAGGTCGGTGTGTTTTACGAATCTGGTGTCGACGCCGGAGAACTTTGCGGCCTTCCGCAGATTCGCCCATGCGTGGTTTGCTAAAAGAAGTGCCGAGGAAACCACAGAGGGAACTCAAGGGGGCCTAGGAATAGAGCGCATCGACGCATATCCAAACTAGAGTATCCAGGAGCGTTTTCAGACGGTAGCGAAGGTGTTTTCGTGATATATATTCGTGATTCCCTAGAACGGATCTAGAGATAGATTTTAAAATTGGTAGGAGGTCAAGCAATGCCCATGGAATGGAACAGAGCCACAGAACAGCAAGGGCCGTGCCATATCTCTCACGTTTTGGCTCAAATGACCGCGAGATCGGTTGAGCCACGGAATTGTGGTGGGACAACTCTCCATGGAGTTGATTGATTGGCAAAGGCCAGCGTTTTTAAGCCGCCTGAAGTCCACTGACTTGGTTTAACTTTTGGGACCGATCCTCTGATGCCTATTTCTACACAAGCTGCAGTCGATGCTATTTAACTTGCATGTTCAATTATATTGACAACCAGATCGCCAGATCTGAAACCCTTACACTACAAATTATGGTCTGCTCGAAACGACACACCGAGATTGTGTCTCTTAAGAAATCTTTGGAGCAAGCAGTGGTTAAATTTGCCATGGGAACACTGCGTAAATCCATAGATTCTTTCAATTCAAGTCTAAATATACCTTAAATGGCAATGGATCAGTTACCCTCTGATATACCCTCCTTCTAGTAATTCTAACTCAAACTCTCCACTTTCAAGTTGGTACGATACTCACCATTCGAGAACACACAAAGCCATAAGAAACTCTTGACAAAATAAATATACACATAAAACCACATAAAATTCAGTCGCTTTGCTGCGTATCGAATGAAATATCAGATAAGAGTTCAGACATTGTCACTTGAAAAGGAAATTTGGTTACCACACGGAAATATCTCTCGATGTTCGTGAGACGTATCCTACGCATATTTTTTATTCAACCTCGAGAATAAAAAAATCGAGAAGTAAACAAGCATACGGCATATCTGATGTAATGTGGTTACAATAGAAGCAGATGAGCTCGGTGTTACGTTACTTTGACACCAAAGCTCGTGCGTTCGATTCTCGCACAGGACAAACATTTTTGTGCATGAATATGTGTGTGGTCTGGTCATTTTTAAGAGAGGTAGGGCGTATCAAAAGAGCCCGTCTGGGGAAGTACCTCCACCTCACAGAAAACCACAGTCACATAACAACTCCCTAGAGGGTAGTTGTGATCCTGCGTGTGAGTGAGGTCTCCAGTAAGCTCCTAACGAGTTGCTGTGTTAGCTGTAGAGGTGGAATCGCGTAAAGGTGAAGAATTTTTGTCTTTATAATAATGAATTAGTTTTTGATATAGTCCTCATAATAACAATGGTCTAAAATATTATTATATCATTACATCATAGCTATTATATCATTATTGAAGACAAAAAAACTATCAAAAACACTAACAAATACTTATATTCATACTGTACTTGATGAGCTCTAAATAAACAATAACATCTCACATTTTTTTATAATATCAAGGTGGCAAACAAGCGTACCGCCTGCCTAATGGTAAGCAGTTACCATAGCATTTGCAACACCAGGGGTGCTACTTATGCGTTGCCGATCCCAAATACATGTTTCCCTATATATAATAACTAGCTACACCTTCTTATGCAGTGGGAACCGCTGTTCCTAATTTCTATCTTTCTTCTACTTCTAAGAGTTGTATCGCAATATTGAATAACCTGTAATCTTTTTCAATTTTGGCTATCAAATGCAAAAATATATTTTTTCCCCAACTGGTAGTTCTAGAGGTTAGCGTGTCCAAACAATCAAACTCTCCCGCTTTATATATTAGTATCGATAATATACATATCTAATAATATGTACCCTTGTAAAAAACATTCCATACAATATATTCAGGTTTTGTTCTATAACTCATATCATTTACTAGTCATAAACCGGTGATCCACTGACCGATGGACGGACAGGCAGTAATAGAAATAGATGACCCGTTTACCCTTTAGTTAAGGAACTCTAAAAATTACATTCCAGTGCTATTGCAATTTTATTGCTCGGGGCATCGCGTATTCTATGCAAATAAACTATTCACACCTTGAACCGCTTCTGGGGCGGAAACCAATAAAAATGTTACTTAAGTCGCTTTGAGGGAAAACTGAGCTTTTAGAGAAGATGGCTATGAAGGACGAGGTGCAAGCCATAGGATATAAGCGTTTATTTTGTACCTAATATTATATTTTACATATATATTGTCTCACATTGGAGTAGACAGAGACTATGGAACGCTAGGTGCAATGATCCAAACATACCTCTTCCGCCTCTTACACACATGAGTGTGTTAATGACAACGGTTGATGACAACCCCTTCAACATACTCTTCGGTTTCTGGTGCTTTTGATTCAGTCCTTTTTCAGCACATCAATTATTTGATCCATATATGTGCGTCTAGGGCGGCCCCTGCCGATATCTCCACTCACTTTTGCTCGATATAATTCTTTTGTTACTATTGTATTCTCGTATTTATTATTACAAAATGTGCTTGTTAATACAAATACAATCAGCCCATATATGTTTCATGAATAGCTTTTGATACAAGTAGATTGTAATCAATTTCACATGAATGTACATGGTATACAACGAACGTGTATCGAAATCATTTTGTTAGATACCCATTTTATGTGTTCTCTTATCTTTTTGATACACATTGTCTCTGTGATTGCTCGCAATTCATTGTTCCAAATGTCGGGCAATCGCAGAGACGACCGGAGTTAGTATTCGCTTTTTGCCAAATAACGGCTGAATCTATTAACTATATTTTTTCATGACGGCGTAGCATATATGCGTTATTATCATCAGCATCTCAGCCCGTATTCGTCCACTGCTGAACATAGGCCTCCACTCTAAAGTGCCCTTCATCTCGATTCTGTGCCACCTGCATGCGTCGTGTCCCTACAAACCTCTTGAGGTCGTCGCACCATCTAGTGAGGGACGTTCCCACACTGCGTGTATCAGTACGAGGACTTTTTCTCAGGAAAGGGTGGAGCTATCAAGCTGAAATGCGGCTCAGGTCTGTAATCCCTTCGAGCAGTGAAAACATCAAACTTCTAAGTCATCGCAGTCAAAGTTACAGGTGTTTATATCTATTTTATGCGCATATTTTGACACTCGCAAGGGAATCAAAACCTATAGGGCACTTCCCGTTGAGCTAGAATCATGAAATTTAGTAAGAGCAAAGTCATGTAGCACAAGTAAAGGAAACAATCGGAAAGTCGTAAATTTGTAGTTCCATTACAAAAAAACATCCTTTTTTACGACAATAATTTGCGAAAATATTTTTTTAAGGAATCCTCAGAGCGCGAGTCGGATTTGCGCTTGACGACTTTTTTATATCATTAACGTGGCAAACAAGCCTGTCTGATGGTACCAGGTGATGGTGCCTGATGGTATGGTACTACAGTTACCAGTCAGTTACTGAATCTTGCATCTACTGGTGCCTGAGGGCCTCGAGCAAGAGCTCATTACCCAGGCTGCTGAAGCGTATTACTCCCGAGTAATACAAAAACTGCTGAACGCGGGCTTGGAAAAGAGGCGGTAACGTGACTGACTGAAGATGTCCGGCCACTCATTCGGACGAACACAATGAAAGAATAAATGTGTGTGACAGCTTCTTCTTCGCGTTATCCCGTTTCCTAATCCATTAGGATTGGCCGAGTTCGCTACCTAAGGGAGAGGGAAGGGAAAAACCAGATCTTATCACATGTCTTTCGGAATATAATTTCTTGGACAGGCTGATTTCCAACAGATTACAAATAGGTACATAAAAACATTAATATGCTGTTGCATCAAGACGCATCCAGGGCCTTAAATATACAATTAGACATTAACAGATCACCCCTATTAAATTATTTTACCTTTTGACATTAGTTTTTATTTTAATTATTCTGGATTGTAATTATTATTAGCATATAATATATTTTATTATTTATTTAAATTCCCTATAGTTCGTGACATTGTAATTGATTACTTTACTTGCTGACACTAGACACTTCGGTTATTATTTTTATTTTATTTTATTCTTATTTTATTTCTATTATTGAAATTAATTTAAATTGAATTTCTATTATTACATTAAAAAAAAATGACAAGACCCGACTGTGATAAATTATCCCACAACTCAATATAAAATTATAAATTGGCAACACTGCCTATTAGTAACCCCTGTGGATTACCCATTATCACTGATTGCACGGTACCGCCATATGTTGGATAAAATACCTTGATAATGCCGTAAAGGCGAAACCGGTCGGTAAAAATAATTAATAAATGAAATTATGAAGTGGAATCTGTACAAGTGCAAGTATTACTCGTAACATCAACGAGATTTCTTCAAAATTCCACCAAGCGCCTACAATCAACAGTATCAACAGGAACACCTGGCTCGTCAATTATATAACAATTCATTTTTTTTTATTTGTCGGTCATTTTGACCATGTTCCTTAAGAGATAGGAACGGTGTACCGGAACATTCCTATTCTGCTGAATCCGAATCTGAAGTCAAAATTCGAATATTCGATAAAAACACACACGCAGACAAACGCACACACAGCCAAACATATAGATTTCATATAGGAACGGTGTCCCTGAAAATGAATTTGAACCGAGGACC